>OX458982.1:12551746-12942013 GCA_949774945.1 Hoplodrina ambigua | reverse complement strand
CTAACCTAACTAACCTAACCTAACCTAACCTAACCTAACCTAACCTAACCTAACCTAACCTAACCTAACCTAACCTAACCTAACCTAACCTAACCTAACCTAACCTAACCTAACCTAACCTAACCTAACCTAACCTAACCTAACCTAACCTAAACTCTAACCTAACCTAACCTAACCTAACCTAACCTAACCTAACCTAACCTAACCTAACCTAACCTAACCTAACCTAACCTAACCTAACCTAACCTAACCTAACCTAACCTAACCTAACCTAACCTAACCTAACCTAACCTAACCTAACCTAACCTAACCTAACCTAACCTAACCTAACCTAACCTAACCTAACCTAACCTAACCTAACCTAACCTAACCTAACCTAACCTAACCTAACCTAACCTAACCTAACCTAACCTAACCTAACCTAACCTAACCTAACCTAACCTAACCTAACCTAACCTAACCTAACCTAACCTAACCTAACCTAACCTAACCTAACCTAACCTAACCTAACCTAACCTAACCTAACCTAACCTAACCTAACCTAACCTAACCTAACCTAACCTAACCTAACCTAACCTAACCTAACCTAACCTAACCTAACCTAACCTAACCTAACCTAACCTAACCTAACCTAACCTAACCTAACCTAACCTAACCTAACCTAACCTAACCTAACCTAACCTAACCTAACCTAACCTAACCTAACCTAACCTAACCTAACCTAACCTAACCTAACCTAACCTAACCTAACCTAACCTAACCTAACCTAACCTAACCTAACCTAACCTAACCTAACCTAACCTAACCTAACCTAACCTAACCTAACCTAACCTAACCTAACCTAACCTAACCTAACCTAACCTAACCTAACCTAACCTAACCTAACCTAACCTAACCTAACCTAACCTAACCTAACCTAACCTAACCTAACCTAACCTAACCTAACCTAACCTAACCTAACCTAACCTAACCTAACCTAACCTAACCTAACCTAACCTAACCTAACCTAACCTAACCTAACCTAACCTAACCTAACCTAACCTAACCTAACCTAACCTAACCTAACCTAACCTAACCTAACCTAACCTAACCTAACCTAACCTAACCTAACCTAACCTAACCTAACCTAACCTAACCTAACCTAACCTAACCTAACCTAACCTAACCTAACCTAACCTAACCTAACCTAACCTAACCTAACCTAACCTAACCTAACCTAACCTAACCTAACCTAACCTAACCTAACCTAACCTAACCTAACCTAACCTAACCTAACCTAACCTAACCTAACCTAACCTAACCTAACCTAACCTAACCTAACCTAACCTAACCTAACCTAACCTAACCTAACCTAACCTAACCTAACCTAACCTAACCTAACCTAACCTAACCTAACCTAACCTAACCTAACCTAACCTAACCTAACCTAACCTAACCTAACCTAACCTAACCTAACCTAACCTAACCTAACCTAACCTAACCTAACCTAACCTAACCTAACCTAACCTAACCTAACCTAACCTAACCTAACCTAACCTAACCTAACCTAACCTAACCTAACCTAACCTAACCTAACCTAACCTAACCTAACCTAACCTAACCTAACCTAACCTAACCTAACCTAACCTAACCTAACCTAACCTAACCTAACCTAACCTAACCTAACCTAACCTAACCTAACCTAACCTAACCTAACCTAACCTAACCTAACCTAACCTAACCTAACCTAACCTAACCTAACCTAACCTAACCTAACCTAACCTAACCTAACCTAACCTAACCTAACCTAACCTAACCTAACCTAACCTAACCTAACCTAACCTAACCTAACCTAACCTAACCTAACCTAACCTAACCTAACCTAACCTAACCTAACCTAACCTAACCTAACCTAACCTAACCTAACCTAACCTAACCTAACCTAACCTAACCTAACCTAACCTAACCTAACCTAACCTAACCTAACCTAACCTAACCTAACCTAACCTAACCTAACCTAACCTAACCTAACCTAACCTAACCTAACCTAACCTAACCTAACCTAACCTAACCTAACCTAACCTAACCTAACCTAACCTAACCTAACCTAACCTAACCTAACCTAACCTAACCTAACCTAACCTAACCTAACCTAACCTAACCTAACCTAACCTAACCTAACCTAACCTAACCTAACCTAACCTAACCTAACCTAACCTAACCTAACCTAACCTAACCTAACCTAACCTAACCTAACCTAACCTAACCTAACCTAACCTAACCTAACCTAACCTAACCTAACCTAACCTAACCTAACCTAACCTAACCTAACCTAACCTAACCTAACCTAACCTAACCTAACCTAACCTAACCTAACCTAACCTAACCTAACCTAACCTAACCTAACCTAACCTAACCTAACCTAACCTAACCTAACCTAACCTAACCTAACCTAACCTAACCTAACCTAACCTAACCTAACCTAACCTAACCTAACCTAACCTAACCTAACCTAACCTAACCTAACCTAACCTAACCTAACCTAACCTAACCTAACCTAACCTAACCTAACCTAACCTAACCTAACCTAACCTAACCTAACCTAACCTAACCTAACCTAACCTAACCTAACCTAACCTAACCTAACCTAACCTAACCTAACCTAACCTAACCTAACCTAACCTAACCTAACCTAACCTAACCTAACCTAACCTAACCTAACCTAACCTAACCTAACCTAACCTAACCTAACCTAACCTAACCTAACCTAACCTAACCTAACCTAACCTAACCTAACCTAACCTAACCTAACCTAACCTAACCTAACCTAACCTAACCTAACCTAACCTAACCTAACCTAACCTAACCTAACCTAACCTAACCTAACCTAACCTAACCTAACCTAACCTAACCTAACCTAACCTAACCTAACCTAACCTAACCTAACCTAACCTAACCTAACCTAACCTAACCTAACCTAACCTAACCTAACCTAACCTAACCTAACCTAACCTAACCTAACCTAACCTAACCTAACCTAACCTAACCTAACCTAACCTAACCTAACCTAACCTAACCTAACCTAACCTAACCTAACCTAACCTAACCTAACCTAACCTAACCTAACCTAACCTAACCTAACCTAACCTAACCTAACCTAACCTAACCTAACCTAACCTAACCTAACCTAACCTAACCTAACCTAACCTAACCTAACCTAACCTAACCTAACCTAACCTAACCTAACCTAACCTAACCTAACCTAACCTAACCTAACCTAACCTAACCTAACCTAACCTAACCTAACCTAACCTAACCTAACCTAACCTAACCTAACCTAACCTAACCTAACCTAACCTAACCTAACCTAACCTAACCTAACCTAACCTAACCTAACCTAACCTAACCTAACCTAACCTAACCTAACCTAACCTAACCTAACCTAACCTAACCTAACCTAACCTAACCTAACCTAACCTAACCTAACCTAACCTAACCTAACCTAACCTAACCTAACCTAACCTAACCTAACCTAACCTAACCTAACCTAACCTAACCTAACCTAACCTAACCTAACCTAACCTAACCTAACCTAACCTAACCTAACCTAACCTAACCTAACCTAACCTAACCTAACCTAACCTAACCTAACCTAACCTAACCTAACCTAACCTAACCTAACCTAACCTAACCTAACCTAACCTAACCTAACCTAACCTAACCTAACCTAACCTAACCTAACCTAACCTAACCTAACCTAACCTAACCTAACCTAACCTAACCTAACCTAACCTAACCTAACCTAACCTAACCTAACCTAACCTAACCTAACCTAACCTAACCTAACCTAACCTAACCTAACCTAACCTAACCTAACCTAACCTAACCTAACCTAACCTAACCTAACCTAACCTAACCTAACCTAACCTAACCTAACCTAACCTAACCTAACCTAACCTAACCTAACCTAACCTAACCTAACCTAACCTAACCTAACCTAACCTAACCTAACCTAACCTAACCTAACCTAACCTAACCTAACCTAACCTAACCTAACCTAACCTAACCTAACCTAACCTAACCTAACCTAACCTAACCTAACCTAACCTAACCTAACCTAACCTAACCTAACCTAACCTAACCTAACCTAACCTAACCTAACCTAACCTAACCTAACCTAACCTAACCTAACCTAACCTAACCTAACCTAACCTAACACGAGCTAACCTAACCCGAGCTAACCTAACCCGAGCTAACCTAACACGAGCTAACCTAACCCGAGCTAACCTAACCCGAGCTAACCTAACCCGAGCTATTCTAACCCGAGCTAACCTAACCTGAGCTACGAAAGGCATGCAAGCGAGAACTGGAATGGATGTGAAAACTAGATCAGCTAACATAGGCTCCGATTATGTTGGAGATAGGAGAAAAAAAAAAAAAAAGATAAATCATAAGTTATCGATATCGATAAATAATAAGTTATCGATATCGATAAATCATAAGTTATCGATATCGACAAATCATAATAAGGCATAGATATCGATAACTCACAAATTATCGACATCGACAAATTATAATAAGTTTTCGATATCAACAAATCATAAGTTATCGACATCGACAAATTATAAAACGTTATCGATATCAATAAATCAAAAGCATCGATATCGATAAATCATAAGTTATCGATATCGATAAGTTATAAGTTATCGATATCGACAAATCATAATAAGGCTTCGATATCGATAACTCACAAATTATCGACATCGACAAATTATAATAAGTTTTCGATATCAACAAATCATAAGTTATCGACATCGACAAATTATAATACGTTATCGATATCGATAAATCATAAGTTATCGATACCGATAAATCATAAGTTATCGATACCGATAAATCGTAAGTTATCGATATCGATAAATCATAAGTTATCGATATCGATAAATCATAAGTTATCGATATCGATAAATCATAAGTTATCGATATCGATAAATCATGAGTTATCGATATCGACAAATCATAATAAGGCATCGATATCGATAACTCACAAATTATCGACATCGACAAATTATAATAAGTTTTCGATATCAACAAATCATAAGTTATCGACATCGACAAATTATAAAACGTTATCGATATCGATAAATCAAAAGTATCGATATCGATAAATCATAAGTTATCGATATCGATAAGTTATAAGTTATCGATATCGACAAATCATAATAAGGCTTCGATATCGATAACTCACAAATTATCGACATCGACAAATTATAATAAGTTTTCGATATCAACAAATCATAAGTTATCGACATAGACAAATTATAATACGTTATCGATATCGATAAATCATAAGTTATCGATACCGATAAATCATAAGTTATCGATACCGATAAATCGTAAGTTATCGATATCGATAAATCATAAGTTATCGATATCGATAAATCATAAGTTATCGATATCGATAAATCATAAGTTATCGATATCGATAAATCATGAGTTATCGATATCGACAAATCATAATAAGGCATCGATATCGATAACTCACAAATTATCGACATCGACAAATTATAATAAGTTTTCGATATCAACAAATCATAAGTTATCGACATCGACAAATTATAAAACGTTATCGATATCGATAAATCAAAAGTATCGATATCGATAAATCATAAGTTATCGATATCGATAAGTTATAAGTTATCGATATCGACAAATCATAATAAGGCTTCGATATCGATAACTCACAAATTATCGACATCGACAAATTATAATAAGTTTTCGATATCAACAAATCATAAGTTATCGACATCGACAAATTATAATACGTTATCGATATCGATAAATCATAAGTTATCGATACCGATAAATCATAAGTTATCGATACCGATAAATCGTAAGTTATCGATATCGATAAATCATAAGTTATCGATATCGATAAATCATAAGTTATCGATATCGATAAATTATTATAAGTTATCGATATCGATAAATCATAATCGAACAAATCGTCACTCATAGTCGAAGTATTGGTCACTCGTAGTCGAAGTCTACGTCAGTCGTAGTCGGTGTCTACGTCAGTCGTAGTCGAAGTCTACGTCAGTCGTAGTCGAAGTCTGCGTCAGTCGTAGTCGAAGTTTACGTCAGTCGTTGTCGTAGTATACGTCACTCGTAGTCGAAGTCTACGTCATTCGTAGTCGAAGTCTACGACAGTCGTAGTCAAAGTATTCGTCTGTCGTAGTCGAAGTCTACTTCAGTCGTAGTCGAAATCTACGTCAATCGTAGTCGAAGTATACGTCAAGCGTAGTCGAAGTCTACGTCACTCGTTGTCGTAGTATACGTCACTCGTAGTCGAAGTCTACGTCATTCGTAGTCGAAGTCTACGATAGTCGTAGTCAAAGTATTCGTCTGTCGTAGTCGAAGTCTACTTCAGTCGTAGTCGAAATCTACGTCACTCGTAGTCGAAGTATACGTCAAGCGTAGTCGAAGTCTACGTCACTCCTAGTCGAAGTCTACGTCAGTCGTAGTCGGGGTCTACGTCACTCGTAGTCGAAGTCTACGTCAATCGTAGTCGAAGTCTACGTCACTCGTAGTCGAAGTCTACGTCACTCGTAGTCGAAGTCTACGTCACTCGTAGTCGACGTCTACGTCACTCGTTGTCGAAGTCTACGTCAGTCGTAGTCGAAGTCTACGTCATTCGTAGTCGAAGTCTACGACAGTCGTAGTCAAAGTATTCGTTTGTCGTAGTCGAAGTCTACGTCACTCGTAGTCGAAGTCTACGTCACTCGTAGTCGAAGTCTACGTCAGTCGTAGTCGAAGTTTACGGCAGTCGTAGTCGAAGTCTACGTCACTCGTAGTCGAAGCCTACGTCAATCGTAGTCGAAATATACGTCAAGCGTAGTCGAAGTCGTAGTCGAAGTCTACGTCACTCGTTGTCGAAGTCTACGTCAGTCGTAGTCGAAGTCTACGTCAGTCGTAGTCGAAGTCTACGTCACTCGTTGTCGAAGTCTACGTCACTCGTAGTCGAAGTCTACGTCAGTCGTAGTCAAAGTCGTAGTCGACGTCTACGTCACTCGTAGTCGAAGTCTACGTCACTCGTAGTCGAAGTCTACGTCAGTCGTAGTCGAAGTCTACGTCAGTCGTAGTCGAAGTCTACGTCAGTCGTAGTCGAAGTTTACGTCAGTCGTAGTCGAAGTCTACGTCACTCGTAGTCGAAGTCTACGGCAGTCGTAGTCAAAGTCTACGTCAGTCGTAGTCAAAGTGTACGGCAGTCGTAGTCGAAGTCTACGTCACTCCTAGTCGAAGCCTACGTCAATCGTAGTCGAAGTATACGTCAAGCGTAGTCGAAGTCGTAGTCGAAGTCTACGTCACTCGTAGTCGAAGTCTACGTCAGTCGTAGTCGAAGTATTCGTCTGTCGTAGTCGAAGTCTACGTCAGTCGTAGTCGAAGTCTACGACAGTCGTTGTCAAAGTATTCGTCTGTCGTAGTCGAAGTCTACTTCAGTCGTAGTCGAAGTCTACGTCACTCGTAGTCGAAGTCTACGTCACTCGTAGTCGAAGTCTACGTCACTCGTAGTCGAAGTCTATGTCAGTCGTAGTCGAAGTATTCGTCTGTCGTAGTCGAAGTCTACGTCACTCCTAGTCGAAGTCTACGTCAGTCGTAGTCGGGGTCTACGTCACTCGTAGTCGAAGTCTACGTCAATCGTAGTCGAAGTATACGTCAAGCGTAGTCGAAGTCGTAGTCGAAGTCTACGTCACTCGTTGTCGTAGTATACGTCACTCGTAGTCGAAGTCTACGTCACTCGTAGTCGAAGTCTACGTCACTCCTAGTCGAAGTCTACGTCAGTCGTAGTCGGGGTCTACGTCACTCGTAGTCGAAGTCTATGTCAGTCGTAGTCGAAGTATTCGTCTGTCGTAGTCGAAGTCTACGTCACTCCTAGTCGGAGTCTACGTCAGTCGTAGTCGAAGTCTACGTCAGTCGTAGTCGAAGTCTACGTGAGTCGTAGTCGAAGTCTACGTCATTCGTAGTCGAAGTCTACGACAGTCGTAGTCAAAGTATTCGTTTGTCGTAGTCGAAGTCTACGTCACTCGTAGTCGAAGTCTACGTCACTCGTAGTCGAAGTCTACGTCACTCGTAGTCGAAGTCTACGTCAGTCGTAGTCGAAGTTTACGGCAGTCGTAGTCGAAGACTACGTCACTCGTAGTCGAAGCCTACGTCAATCGTAGTCGAAATATACGTCAAGCGTAATCGAAGTCGTAGTCGAAGTCTACGTCACTCGTAGTCGAAGTCGTAATCGACGTCTACGTCAGTCTTAGTCGAAGTCTACGTCAGTCGTAGTCGAAGTCTACGTCAGTCGTAGTCGAAGTCTACGTCAGTCGTAGTCAAAGTCTACGGCAGTCGTAGTCGAAGTCTACGTCACTCGTAGTCGAAGCATACGTCAAGCGTAGTCGAAGTCGTAGTCGAAGTCTACGTCACTCGTAGTCGAAGTCGTAGTCGAAGTCTACGTCAGTCGTAGTCGAAGTCTACGTCAGTCGTAGTCGAAGTCTACGTCAGTCGTAGTCGAAGTCTATGTCACTCGTAGTCGAAGTCTACGTCTGTCGTAGTCGAAGTCTACGTCACTCGTAGTCGAAGTCTACGTCTGTCGTAGTCGAAGTCTACGTCACTCGTAGTCGAAGTCTACGTCAGTCGTAGTCGAAGTCTACGTCAGTCGTAGTCGAAGTCTACGTCAGTCGTAGTCGAAGTCTACGTCAGTCGTAGTCGAAGTCTACGTCAGTCGTAGTCAAAGTCTACGGCTGTCGTAGTCGAAGTCTACGTCACTCGTAGTCGAAGCCTACGTCAATCGTAGTCGAAGTATACGTCAAGCGTAGTCGAAGTCTACGGTGTCTACGTCACTCGTAGTCGAAGTCTACGTCACTCGTAGTCGAAGTCTACGTCAGTCGTAGTCAAAGTGTACGGCAGTCGTAGTCGAAGTCTACGTCACTCCTAGTCGAAGCCTACGTCAATCGTAGTCGAAGTATACGTCAAGCGTAGTCGAAGTCGTAGTCGAAGTCTACGTCACTCGTAGTCGAAGTCTACGTCAGTCGTAGTCGAAGTATTCGTCTGTCGTAGTCGAAGTCTACGTCAGTCGTAGTCGAAGTCTACGACAGTCGTTGTCAAAGTATTCGTCTGTCGTAGTCGAAGTCTACTTCAGTCGTAGTCGAAGTCTACGTCACTCGTAGTCGAAGTCTACGTCACTCGTAGTCGAAGTCTACGTCACTCGTAGTCGAAGTCTATGTCAGTCGTAGTCGAAGTATTCGTCTGTCGTAGTCGAAGTCTACGTCACTCCTAGTCGAAGTCTACGTCAGTCGTAGTCGGGGTCTACGTCACTCGTAGTCGAAGTCTACGTCAATCGTAGTCGAAGTATACGTCAAGCGTAGTCGAAGTCGTAGTCGAAGTCTACGTCACTCGTTGTCGTAGTATACGTCACTCGTAGTCGAAGTCTACGTCACTCGTAGTCGAAGTCTACGTCACTCCTAGTCGAAGTCTACGTCAGTCGTAGTCGGGGTCTACGTCACTCGTAGTCGAAGTCTATGTCAGTCGTAGTCGAAGTATTCGTCTGTCGTAGTCGAAGTCTACGTCACTCCTAGTCGGAGTCTACGTCAGTCGTAGTCGAAGTCTACGTCAGTCGTAGTCGAAGTCTACGTGAGTCGTAGTCGAAGTCTACGTCATTCGTAGTCGAAGTCTACGACAGTCGTAGTCAAAGTATTCGTTTGTCGTAGTCGAAGTCTACGTCACTCGTAGTCGAAGTCTACGTCACTCGTAGTCGAAGTCTACGTCACTCGTAGTCGAAGTCTACGTCAGTCGTAGTCGAAGTTTACGGCAGTCGTAGTCGAAGACTACGTCACTCGTAGTCGAAGCCTACGTCAATCGTAGTCGAAATATACGTCAAGCGTAATCGAAGTCGTAGTCGAAGTCTACGTCACTCGTAGTCGAAGTCGTAATCGACGTCTACGTCAGTCTTAGTCGAAGTCTACGTCAGTCGTAGTCGAAGTCTACGTCAGTCGTAGTCGAAGTCTACGTCAGTCGTAGTCAAAGTCTACGGCAGTCGTAGTCGAAGTCTACGTCACTCGTAGTCGAAGCATACGTCAAGCGTAGTCGAAGTCGTAGTCGAAGTCTACGTCACTCGTAGTCGAAGTCGTAGTCGAAGTCTACGTCAGTCGTAGTCGAAGTCTACGTCAGTCGTAGTCGAAGTCTACGTCAGTCGTAGTCGAAGTCTATGTCACTCGTAGTCGAAGTCTACGTCTGTCGTAGTCGAAGTCTACGTCACTCGTAGTCGAAGTCTACGTCTGTCGTAGTCGAAGTCTACGTCACTCGTAGTCGAAGTCTACGTCAGTCGTAGTCGAAGTCTACGTCAGTCGTAGTCGAAGTCTACGTCAGTCGTAGTCGAAGTCTACGTCAGTCGTAGTCGAAGTCTACGTCAGTCGTAGTCAAAGTCTACGGCTGTCGTAGTCGAAGTCTACGTCACTCGTAGTCGAAGCCTACGTCAATCGTAGTCGAAGTATACGTCAAGCGTAGTCGAAGTCTACGGTGTCTACGTCACTCGTAGTCGAAGTCTACGTCACTCGTAGTCGAAGTCTATGTCAGTCGTAGTCGAAGTATTCGTCTGTCGTAGTCGAAGTCTACGTCACTCCTAGTCGAAGTCTACGTCACTCCTAGTCGAAGTCTACGTCAGTCGTAGTCGGGGTCTACGTCACTCGTAGTCGAAGTCTACGTCAATCGTAGTCGAAGTATACGTCACTCGTAGTCGAAGTCTACGTCAGTCGTAGTCGATGTCGTAATCGACGTCTACGTCACTCTTAGTCGAAGTCTACGTCACTCTTAGTCGAAGTCTACGTCACTCGTAGTCGAAGTCTACGTCACTCGTAGTCGAAGTCTACGTCACTCGTAGTCGAAGTCTACGTCACTCGTAGTCGAAGTCTACGTCACTCGTAGTCGACGTCTACGTCACTCGTAGTCGAAGTCTACGTCACCCGTAGTCGAAGTCGTAATCGACGTCTACGTCACTCGTAGTCGAAGTCTACGTCACTCGTAGTCGAAGTCTACGTCAGTCGTAGTCGAAGTCTACGTCTTCGTAGTCGAAGCCTACGTCAATCGTAGTCGAAGTATACGTCAAGCGTAGTCGAAGTCTACGGTGTCTACGTCACTCGTAGTCGAAGTCTACGTCACTCGTAGTCGAAGTCTACGTCACTCGTAGTCGAAGTCTACGTCACTCGTAGTCGAAGTCTACGTCACTCGTAGTCGAAGTCTACGTCACTCGTAGTCGACGTCTACGTCACTCGTAGTCGAAGTCTACGTCACCCGTAGTCGAAGTCGTAATCGACGTCTACGTCACTCGTAGTCGAAGTCTACGTCACTCGTAGTCGAAGTCTACGTCAGTCGTAGTCGAAGTCTACGTCTTCGTAGTCGAAGCCTACGTCAATCATAGTCGAAGTATACGTCAAGCGTAGTCGAAGTCTACGGTGTCTACGTCACTCGTAGTCGAAGTCTACGTCACTCGTAGTCGAAGTCTATGTCAGTCGTAGTCGAAGTATTCGTCTGTCGTAGTCGAAGTCTTCGTCACTCCTAGTCGAAGTCTACGTCAGTCGTAGTCGGGGTCTACGTCACTCGTAGTCGAAGTCTATGTCAGTCGAAGTCGAAGTATTCGTCTGTCGTAGTCGAAGTCTACGTCAGTCGTAGTCGAAGTCTACGTCACTCGTAGTCGAAGTCTACGTCACTCGTAGTCGAAGTCTACGTCACTCGTAGTCGAAGTCTACGTCACTCGTAGTCGAAGTCTACGTCACTCGTAGTCGAAGTCTACGTCACTCGTAGTCGAAGTCTACGTCACTCGTAGTCGACGTCTACGTCACTCGTAGTCGAAGTCTACGTCACCCGTAGTCGAAGTCGTAATCGACGTCTACGTCACTCGTAGTCGAAGTCTACGTCACTCGTAGTCGAAGTCTACGTCAGTCGTAGTCGAAGTCTACGTCTTCGTAGTCGAAGCCTACGTCAATCGTAGTCGAAGTATACGTCAAGCGTAGTCGAAGTCTACGGTGTCTACGTCACTCGTAGTCGAAGTCTACGTCACTCGTAGTCGAAGTCTATGTCAGTCGTAGTCGAAGTATTCGTCTGTCGTAGTCGAAGTCTTCGTCACTCCTAGTCGAAGTCTACGTCAGTCGTAGTCGGGGTCTACGTCACTCGTAGTCGAAGTCTATGTCAGTCGAAGTCGAAGTATTCGTCTGTCGTAGTCGAAGTCTACGTCAGTCGTAGTCGGGGTCTACGTCACTCGTAGTCGAAGTCTACGTCAATCGTAGTCGAAGTATACGTCAAGCGTAGTCGAAGTCGTAGTCGAAGTCTACGTCTGTCGTAGTCGAAGTCTACGTCACTCGTAGTCGAAGTCTACGTCACTCGTAGTCGAAGTCTACGTCAGTCTTAGACGAAGTCTACGTCAGTCGTAGTCGGTGTCTACGTCACTCGTAGCCGAAGTCTACGTCAGTCGTAGTCGAAGTCTACGTGAGTCGTAGTCGAAGTCTACGTCATTCGTAGTCGAAGTCTACGTGAGTCGTAGTCGAAGTCTACGTCAGTCGTTGTCAAAGTCTACGGCAGTCGTAGTCGAAGTCTACGTCACTCGTAGTCGAAGTATACGTCAAGCGTAGTTGATGTCGTAGTCGAAGTCTACGTCACTCGTAGTCGAAGTCGTAATCGACGTCTACGTCACTCGTAGTCGAAGTCTACGTCACTCGTAGTCGAAGTCTACGTCACTCGTAGTCGAAGTCTACGTCAGTCGTAGTCGAAGTTTATGTCAGTCGTAATCGAAGTCTACGTCAGTCGTAGTCGAAGTCTACGTCACTCGTAGTCGAAGTCTACGTCTGTCGTAGTCGAAGTCTACGTCACTCGTAGTCGAAGTCTACGTCACTCGTGGTCGACGTCTACGTCACTCGTAGTCGAAGTCTACGTCACCCGTAGTCGAAGTCGTAATCGACGTCTACGTCACTCGTAGTCGAAGTCTACGTCACTCGTAGTCGAAGTCTACGTCAGTCGTAGTCGAAGTCTACGTCAGTCGTAGTCGAAGCCTACGTCAATCGTATTCGAAGTATACGTCAAGCGTAGTCGAAGTCTACGGTGTCTACGTCACTCGTAGTCGAAGTCTACGTCACTCGTAGTCGAAGTCTATGTCAGTCGTAGTCGAAGTATTCGTCTGTCGTAGTCGAAGTCTACGTCACTCCTAGTCGAAGTCTACGTCAGTCGTAGTCGGGGTCTACGTCACTCATAGTCGAAGTCTATGTCAGTCGTAGTCGAAGTATTCGTCTGTCGTAGTCGAAGTCTACGTCACTCCTAGTCGAAGTCTACGTCAGTCGTAGTCGGGGTCTACGTCACTCGTAGTCGAAGTCTACGTCAATCGTAGTCGAAGTATACGTCAAGCGTAGTCGAAGTCTACGTCACCCGTAGTCGAAGTCGTAATCGACGTCTACGTCACTCGTAGTCGAAGTCTACGTCACTCGTAGTCGAAGTCTACGTCAGTCGTAGTCGAAGTCTACGTCAGTCGTAGTCGAAGCCTACGTCAATCGTATTCGAAGTATACGTCAAGCGTAGTCGAAGTCTACGGTGTCTACGTCACTCGTAGTCGAAGTCTACGTCACTCGTAGTCGAAGTCTATGTCAGTCGTAGTCGAAGTATTCGTCTGTCGTAGTCGAAGTCTACGTCACTCCTAGTCGAAGTCTACGTCAGTCGTAGTCGGGGTCTACGTCACTCATAGTCGAAGTCTATGTCAGTCGTAGTCGAAGTATTCGTCTGTCGTAGTCGAAGTCTACGTCACTCCTAGTCGAAGTCTACGTCAGTCGTAGTCGGGGTCTACGTCACTCGTAGTCGAAGTCTACGTCAATCGTAGTCGAAGTATACGTCAAGCGTAGTCGAAGTCGTAGTCGAAGTCTACGTCTGTCGTAGTCGAAGTCTACGTCTGTCGTAGTCGAAGTCTACGTCACTCGTAGTCGAAGTCTACGTCACTCGTAGTCGAAGTCTACGTCAGTCTTAGACGAAGTCTACGTCACTCGTAGTCGGTGTCTACGTCACTCGTAGTCGAAGTCTACGTCAGTCGTAGTCGAAGTCTACGTGAGTCGTAGTCGAAGTCTACGTCATTCGTAGTCGAAGTCTACGTCAGTCGTAGTCAAAGTGTACGGCAGTCGTAGTCGAAGTCTACGTCACTCGTAGTCGAAGTATACGTCAAGCGTAGTCGATGTCGTAGTCGAAGTCTACGTCACTCGTAGTCGAAGTCGTAATCGACGTCTACGTCACTCGTAGTCGAAGTCTACGTCACTCGTAGTCGAAGTCTACGTCAGTCGTAGTCGAAGTCTACGTCAGTCGTAGTCGAAGTCTACGTCACTCGTAGTCGAAGTCTACGTCTGTCGTAGTCGAAGTCTACGTCACTCGTAGTCGAAGTCTACGTCACTCGTAGTCGAAGTCTATGTCAGTCTTAGTCGAAGTCTACGTCAGTCGTAGTCGAAGTCTACGTCAGTCGTAGTCGAAGTCTACGGCAGTCGTAGTCGAAGTCTACGTCAGTCGTAGTCAAAGTCTACGGCAGTCGTAGTCGAAGTCTACGTCACTCGTAGTCGAAGCCTACGTCAATCGTAGTCGAAGTATACGTCAAGCGTAGTCGAAGTCTACGGTGTCTACGTCACTCGTAGTCGAAGTCGTAATCGACGTCTACGTCACTCGTAGTCGAAGCCTACGTCAGTCGTAGTCGAAGTATTCGTCTTTCGTAGTCGAAATCTACGTCTGTCGTAGTCGAAGTCTACGTCACTCGTAGTCGAAGTATACGTCACTCGTAGTCGAAGTCTACGTCAGTCTTAGTCGAAGTCTACGTCAGTCGTAGTCGGTGTCTACGTCACTCGTAGTCGAAGTCTACGTCAGTCGTAGTCGAAGTCTACGTGAGTCGTAGTCGAAGTCTACGTCATTCGTAGTCGAAGTCTACGACAGTCGTAGTCGAAGTATTCGTCTGTCGTAGTCGAAGTCTACGTCACTCCTAGTCGGAGTCTACGTCAGTCGTAGTCGAAGTCTACGTCAGTCGTAGTCGAAGTCTACGTGAGTCGTAGTCGAAGTCTACGTCATTCGTAGTCGAAGTCTACGACAGTCGTAGTCAAAGTATTCGTTTGTCGTAGTCGAAGTCTACGTCACTCGTAGTCGAAGTCTACGTCACTCGTAGTCGAAGTCTACGTCACTCGTAGTCGAAGTCGTAATCGACGTCTACGTCACTCGTAGTCGAAGCCTACGTCAGTCGTAGTCGAAGTATTTGTCTTTCGTAGTCGAAATCTACGTCTGTCGTAGTCGAAGTCTACGTCACTCGTAGTCGAAGTCTACGTCACTCGTACTCGAAGTCTACGTCAGTCTTAGTCGAAGTCTACGTCAGTCGTAGTCGGTGTCTACGTCACTCGTAGTCGAAGTCTACGTCAGTCGTAGTCGAAGTCTACGTGAGTCGTAGTCGAAGTCTACGTCATTCGTAGTCGAAGTCTACGACAGTCGTAGTCGAAGTATTCGTCTGTCGTAGTCGAAGTCTACGTCACTCCTAGTCGGAGTCTACGTCAGTCGTAGTCGAAGTCTACGTCAGTCGTAGTCGAAATCTACGTGAGTCGTAGTCGAAGTCTACGTCATTCGTAGTCGAAGTCTACGACAGTCGTAGTCAAAGTATTCGTTTGTCGTAGTCGAAGTCTACGTCACTCGTAGTCGAAGTCTACGTCACTCGTAGTCGAAGTCTACGTCACTCGTAGTCGATGTCGTAGTCGAAGTCTACATCACTCGTAGTCGAAGTCGTAATCGACGTCTACGTCACTCGTAGTCGAAGTCTACGTCACTCGTAGTCGAAGTCTACGTCAGTCGTAGTCGAAGTCTACGTCAGTCGTAGTCGAAGTCTACGTCACTCGTAGTCGAAGTCTACGTCTGTCGTAGTCGAAGTCTACGTCACTCGTAGTCGAAGTCTACGTCACTCGTAGTCGAAGTCTATGTCAGTCTTAGTCGAAGTCTACGTCAGTCGTAGTCGAAGTCTACGTCAGTCGTAGTCGAAGTCTATGTCACTCGTAGTCGAAGTCTACGTCTGTCGTAGTCGAAGTCTACGTCACTCGTAGTCGAAGTCTACGTCTGTCGTAGTCGAAGTCTACGTCACTCGTAGTCGAAGTCTACGTCACTCGTAGTCGAAGTCTACGTCACTCGTAGTCGAAGTCTATGTCAGTCGTAGTCGAAGTATTCGTCTGTCGTAGTCGAAGTCTACGTCACTCCTAGTCGAAGTCTACGTCATTCGTAGTCGAAGTCTACGTGAGTCGTAGTCGAAGTCTACGTCAGTCGTTGTCAAAGTCTACGGCAGTCGTAGTCGAAGTCTACGTCACTCGTAGTCGAAGTATACGTCAAGCGTAGTTGATGTCGTAGTCGAAGTCTACGTCAGTCGTAGTCGAAGTTTACGGCAGTCGTAGTCGAAGTCTACGTCACTCGTAGTCGAAGCCTACGTCAGTCGTAGTCGGGGTCTACGTCACTCGTAGTCGAAGTCTACGTCAATCGTAGTCGAAGTATACGTCACTCGTAGTCGAAGTCTACGTCAGTCGTAGTCGAAGTCTACGTGAGTCGTAGTCGAAGTCTACGTCATTCGTAGTCGAAGTCTACGTGAGTCGTAGTCGAAGTCTACGTCAGTCGTAGTCAAAGTCTACGGCAGTCGTAGTCGAAGTCTACGTCACTCGTAGTCGAAGTATACGTCAAGCGTAGTCGATGTCGTAGTCAAAGTCTACGTCACTCGTAGTCGAAGTCGTAATCGACGTCTACGTCACTCGTAGTCGAAGTCTACGTCACTCGTAGTCGAAGTCTACGTCACTCGTAGTCGACGTCTACGTCACTCGTAGTCGAAGTCTACGTCACCCGTAGTCGAAGTCGTAATCGACGTCTACGTCACTCGTAGTCGAAGTCTACGTCACTCGTAGTCGAAGTCTACGTCAGTCGTAGTCGAAGTCTACGTCAGTCGTAGTCGAAGCCTACGTCAATCGTAGTCGAAGTATACGTCAAGCGTAGTCGAAGTCTACGGTGTCTACGTCACTCGTAGTCGAAGTCTACGTCACTCGTAGTCGAAGTCTATGTCAGTCGTAGTCGAAGTATTCGTCTGTCTTAGTCGAAGTCTTCGTCACTCCTAGTCGAAGTCTACGTCAGTCGTAGTCGGGGTCTACGTCACTCGTAGTCGAAGTCTATGTCAGTCGAAGTCGAAGTATTCGTCTGTCGTAGTCGAAGTCTACGTCAGTCGTAGTCGGGGTCTACGTCACTCGTAGTCGAAGTCTACGTGATTCGTAGTCGAAGTCTACGTCATTCGTAGTCGAAGTCTACGTGAGTCGTAGTCGAAGTCTACGTCAGTCGTTGTCAAAGTCTACGGCAGTCGTAGTCGAAGTCTACGTCACTCGTAGTCGAAGTATACGTCAAGCGTAGTTGATGTCGTAGTCGAAGTCTACGTCAGTCGTAGTCGAAGTTTACGGCAGTCGTAGTCGAAGTCTACGTCACTCGTAGTCGAAGCCTACGTCAATCGTAGTCGAAATATACGTCAAGCGTAATCGAAGTCGTAGTCGAAGTCTACGTCACTCGTAGTCGAAGTCGTAATCGACGTCTACGTCAGTCTTAGTCGAAGTCTACGTCACTCGTAGTCGAAGTCTACGTCACTAGTAGTCGAAGTCTACGTCACTCGTAGTCGAAGTCTACGTCACTCGTAGTCGAAGTCTACGTCACTCGTAGTCGAAGTCTAAGTCAGTCGTAGTCGAAGTCTACGTCAGTCGTAGTCGGTGTCTACGTCACTCGTAGTCGATGTCTACGTCACTCGTAGTCGAAGTCTACGTCACTCGTAGTCGAAGTCTACGTCAGTCGTAGTCGAAGTCTACGTCAGTCGTAGTCGAAGCCTACGTCAATCGTAGTCGAAGTATACGTCAAGCGTAGTCGAAGTCTACGGTGTCTACGTCACTCGTAGTCGAAGTCTACGTCACTCGTAGTCGAAGTCTATGTCAGTCGTAGTCGAAGTATTCGTCTGTCTTAGTCGAAGTCTTCGTCACTCCTAGTCGAAGTCTACGTCAGTCGTAGTCGGGGTCTACGTCACTCGTAGTCGAAGTCTATGTCAGTCGAAGTCGAAGTATTCGTCTGTCGTAGTCGAAGTCTACGTCAGTCGTAGTCGGGGTCTACGTCACTCGTAGTCGAAGTCTACGTGATTCGTAGTCGAAGTCTACGTCATTCGTAGTCGAAGTCTACGTGAGTCGTAGTCGAAGTCTACGTCAGTCGTTGTCAAAGTCTACGGCAGTCGTAGTCGAAGTCTACGTCACTCGTAGTCGAAGTATACGTCAAGCGTAGTTGATGTCGTAGTCGAAGTCTACGTCAGTCGTAGTCGAAGTTTACGGCAGTCGTAGTCGAAGTCTACGTCACTCGTAGTCGAAGCCTACGTCAATCGTAGTCGAAATATACGTCAAGCGTAATCGAAGTCGTAGTCGAAGTCTACGTCACTCGTAGTCGAAGTCGTAATCGACGTCTACGTCAGTCTTAGTCGAAGTCTACGTCACTCGTAGTCGAAGTCTACGTCACTAGTAGTCGAAGTCTACGTCACTCGTAGTCGAAGTCTACGTCACTCGTAGTCGAAGTCTACGTCACTCGTAGTCGAAGTCTAAGTCAGTCGTAGTCGAAGTCTACGTCAGTCGTAGTCGGTGTCTACGTCACTCGTAGTCGATGTCTACGTCACTCGTAGTCGAAGTCTACGTCACTCGTAGTCGAAGTCGTAATCGACGTCTACGTCACTCGTAGTCGAAGCCTACGTCAGTCGTAATCGAAGTATTCGTCTTTCGTAGTCGAAATCTACGTCTGTCGTAGTCGAAGTCTACGTCACTCGTAGTCGAAGTCTACGTCACTCGTAGTCGAAGTCTACGTCAGTCTTAGTCGAAGTCTACGTCAGTCGTAGTCGGTGTCTACGTCACTCGTAGTCGAAGTCTACGTCAGTCGTAGTCGAAGTCTACGTGAGTCGTAGTCGAAGTCTACGTCACTCGTAGTCGAAGTCTACGTCACTCGTAGTCGAAGTCTACGTCACTCGTAGTTGAAGTCTACGTCAGTCGTAGTCGAAGTCTACGTGAGTCGTAGTCGAAGTCTACGTCATTCGTAGTCGAAGTCTACGACAGTCGTAGTCGAAGAATTCGTCTGTCGTAGTCGAAGTCTACGTCAGTCGTAGTCGGTGTCTACGTCACTCGTAGTCGATGTCTACGTCACTCGTAGTCGAAGTCTACGTCAGTCTTAGTCGAAGTCTACGTCAGTCGTAGTCGGTATCTACGTCACTCGTAGTCGAAGTCTACGTCAGTCGTAGTCGAAGTCTACGTCAGTCGTAGTCGGTGTCTAAGTCACTCGTAGTCGAAGTCTACGTCAGTCGTAGTCGAAGTCTACGTGAGTCGTAGTCGAAGTCTACGTCACTCGTAGTCGAAGTCTACGTCACTCGTAGTCGAAATCTACGTCACTCGTAGTCGAAGTCTACGTCAGTCGTAGTCGAAGTCTACGTGAGTCGTAGTCGAAGTCTACGTCATTCGTAGTCGAAGTCTACGACAGTCGTAGTCGAAGAATTCGTCTGTCGTAGTCGAAGTCTACGTCACTCGTAGTCGAAGTCTACGTCAGTCGTAGTCGGTGTCTAAGTCACTCGTAGTCGAAGTCTACGTCAGTCGTAGTCGAAGTCTACGTGAGTCGTAGTCGAAGTCTACGTCACTCGTAGTCGAAGTCTACGTCACTCGTAGTCGATGTCTACGTCACTCGTTTTCGAAGTCTACGGCAGTCGTAGTCAAAGTCTACGTGACTCGTAGTCGAAGTCTACGTCACTCGTAGTCGAAGCCTACGTCAATCGTAGTCGAAGTATACGTCATTCGTAGTCGAAGTCTACGTGAGTCGTAGTCGAAGTCTACGTCAGTCGTAGTCAAAGTCTACGGCAGTCGTAGTCGAAGTCTACGTCACTCGTAGTCGAAGTATACGTCAAGCGTAGTCGATGTCGTAGTCGAAGTCTACGTCAGTCGTAGTCGAAGTCTACGTCAGTCGTAGTCGAAGTCTACGTCAGTCGTAGTCGAAGTCTATGTCACTCGTAGTCGAAGTCTACGTCTGTCGTAGTCGAAGTCTACGTCACTCGTAGTCGAAGTCTACGTCTGTCGTAGTCGAAGTCTACGTCACTCGTAGTCGAAGTCTACGTCAGTCGTAGTCGAAGTCTACGTCAGTCGTAGTCGAAGTCTACGTCCGTCGTAGTCGAAGTCTATGTCAGTCTTAGTCGAAGTCTACGTCAGTCGTAGTCGAAGTCTACGTCAGTCGTAGTCGAAGTCTACGGCAGTCGTAGTCGAAGTCTACGTCAGTCGTAGTCAAAGTCTACGGCTGTCGTAGTCGAAGTCTACGTCACTCGTAGTCGAAGCCGACGTCAATCGTAGTCGAAGTATACGTCAAGCGTAGTCGAAGTCTACGGTGTCTACGTCACTCGTAGTCGAAGTCTACGTCACTCGTAGTCGAAGTCTATGTCAGTCGTAGTCGAAGTATTCGTCTGTCGTAGTCGAAGTCTACGTCACTCCTAGTCGAAGTCTACGTCATTCGTAGTCAAAGTCTACGTGAGTCGTAGTCGAAGTCTACGTCAGTCGTTGTCAAAGTCTACGGCAGTCGTAGTCGAAGTCTACGTCACTCGTAGTCGAAGTATACGTCAAGCGTAGTTGATGTCGTAGTCGAAGTCTACGTCAGTCGTAGTCGAAGTTTACGGCAGTCGTAGTCGAAGTCTACGTCACTCGTAGTCGAAGCCTACGTCAGTCGTAGTCGGGGTCTACGTCACTCGTAGTCGAAGTCTACGTCAATCGTAGTCGAAGTATACGTCACTCGTAGTCGAAGTCTACGTCAGTCGTAGTCGAAGTCTACGTGAGTCGTAGTCGAAGTCTACGTCATTCGTAGTCGAAGTCTACGTGAGTCGTAGTCGAAGTCTACGTCAGTCGTAGTCAAAGTCTACGGCAGTCGTAGTCGAAGTCTACGTCACTCGTAGTCGAAGTATACGTCAAGCGTAGTCGATGTCGTAGTCAAAGTCTACGTCACTCGTAGTCGAAGTCGTAATCGACGTCTACGTCACTCGTAGTCGAAGTCTACGTCACTCGTAGTCGAAGTCTACGTCACTCGTAGTCGACGTCTACGTCACTCGTAGTCGAAGTCTACGTCACCCGTAGTCGAAGTCGTAATCGACGTCTACGTCACTCGTAGTCGAAGTCTACGTCACTCGTAGTCGAAGTCTACGTCAGTCGTAGTCGAAGTCTACGTCAGTCGTAGTCGAAGCCTACGTCAATCGTAGTCGAAATCTACGTCACTCGTAGTCGAAGTCTACGTCAGTCGTAGTCGAAGTCTACGTGAGTCGTAGTCGAAGTCTACGTCATTCGTAGTCGAAGTCTACGACAGTCGTAGTCGAAGAATTCGTCTGTCGTAGTCGAAGTCTACGTCACTCGTAGTCGAAGTCTACGTCAGTCGTAGTCGGTGTCTAAGTCACTCGTAGTCGAAGTCTACGTCAGTCGTAGTCGAAGTCTACGTGAGTCGTAGTCGAAGTCTACGTCACTCGTAGTCGAAGTCTACGTCACTCGTAGTCGAAGTCTACGTCACTCGTAGTCGAAGTCTACGGCAGTCGTATTCGAAGTCTACGGCAGTCGTAGTCAAAGTCTACGTCACTCGTAGTCGAAGTCAACGTCACTCGTAGTCGAAGTCTAAGTCAGTCGTAGTCGAAGTCTACGTCAGTCGTAGTCGGTGTCTACGTCACTCGTAGTCGATGTCTACGTCACTCGTTTTCGAAGTCTACGGCAGTCGTAGTCAAAGTCTACGTGACTCGTAGTCGAAGTCTACGTCACTCGTAGTCGAAGCCTACGTCAATCGTAGTCGAAGTATACGTCATTCGTAGTCGAAGTCTACGTGAGTCGTAGTCGAAGTCTACGTCAGTCGTAGTCAAAGTCTACGGCAGTCGTAGTCGAAGTCTACGTCACTCGTAGTCGAAGTATACGTCAAGCGTAGTCGATGTCGTAGTCGAAGTCTACGTCACTCGTAGTCGAAGTCGTAATCGACGTCTACGTCACTCGTAGTCGAAGTCTACGTCACTCGTAGTCGAAGTCTACGTCAGTCGTAGTCGAAGTCTACGTCAGTCGTAGTCGAAGTCTACGTCACTCGTAGTTGAAGTCTACGTCTGTCGTAGTCGAAGTCTACGTCACTCGTAGTCGAAGTCTACGTCACTCGTAGTCGAAGTCTATGTCAGTCTTAGTCGAAGTCTACGTCAGTCGTAGTCGAAGTCTACGTCAGTCGTAGTCGAAGTCTACGGCAGTCGTAGTCGAAGTCTACGTCAGTCGTAGTCAAAGTCTACGGCAGTCGTAGTCGAAGTCTACGTCACTCGTAGTCGAATCCTACGTCAATCGTAGTCGAAGTATACGTCTGTCGTAGTCGAAGTCTACGTCATTCGTAGTCGAAGTCTACGTCACTCGTAGTCGAAGTCTATGTCAGTCTTAGTCGAAGTCTACGTCAGTCGTAGTCGAAGTCTACGTCAGTCGTAGTCGAAGTCTACGGCAGTCGTAGTCGAAGTCTACGTCACTCGTAGTCGAAGTCTACGTCAGTCGTAGTCGAAGTCTACGTGAGTCGTAGTCGAAGTCTACGTCATTCGTAGTCGAAGTCTACGTGAGTCGTAGTCGAAGTCTACGTCAGTCGTTGTCAAAGTCTACGGCAGTCGTAGTCGAAGTCTACGTCACTCGTAGTCGAAGTATACGTCAAGCGTAGTCGATGTCGTAGCGAAGTCTACGTCACTCGTAGTCGAAGTCGTAATCGACGTCTACGTCACTCGTAGTCGAAGTCTACGTCACTCGTAGTCGAAGTCTACGTCAGTCGTAGTCGAAGTCTACGTCAGTCGTAGTCGAAGTCTACGTCACTCGTAGTCGAAGTCTACGGTGTCTACGTCACTCGTAGTCGAAGTCGTAATCGACGTCTACGTCACTCGTAGTCGAAGTCTACGTCAGTCGTAGTCAAAGTCTACGGCAGTCGTAGTCGAAGTCTACGTCACTCGTAGTCGAAGCCTACGTCAATCGTAGTCGAAGTCTACGTCATTCGTAGTCGGGGTCTACGTCACTCGTAGTCGAAGTCTACGTCAATCGTAGTCGAAGTATACGTCAAGCGTAGTCGAAGCCTACGTCAATCGTAGTCGAAGTATACGTCAAGCGTAGTCGAAGTCGTAGTCGAAGTCTACGTCACTCGTAGTCGAAGTCGTAATCGACGTCTACGTCACTCGTAGTCGAAGTCTACGTCACTCGTAATCGACGTCTACGTCACTCGTAGTCGAAGTCTACGTCACTCGTAGTCGAAGTCGTAATCGACGTCTACGTCAGTCTTAGTCGAAGTCTACGTCAGTCGTAGTCGAAGTCTACGTCAGTCGTAGTCGAAGTCTACGTCAGTCGTAGTCAAAGTCTACGGCAGTCGTAGTCGAAGTCTACGTCACTCGTAGTCGAAGTATACGTCAAGCGTAGTCGAAGTCGTAGTCGAAGTCTACGTCACTCGTAGTCGAAGTCGTAGTCGAAGTCTACGTCAGTCGTAGTCGAAGTCTACGTCACTCGTAGTCAAAGTCTACGTCACTCGTAGTCGAAGTCTATGTCAGTCTTAGTCGAAGTCTACGTCAGTCGTAGTCGAAGTCTACGTCAGTCGTAGTCGAAGTCTACGGCAGTCGTATTTGAAGTCTACGGCAGTCGTAGTCGAAGTCTACGTCACTCGTAGTCGAAGTCTACGTCACTCGTAGTCGAAGTCTACGTCACTCGTAGTCGAAGTCTACGTCAGTCTTAGTCGAAGTCTACGTCAGTCGTAGTCGGTGTCTACGTCACTCGTAGTTGAAGTCTACGGCAGTCGTAGTCGAAGTCTACGTCAGTCGTAGTCGAAGTCTACGTGAGTCGTAGTCGAAATCTACGTCATTCGTAGTCGAAGTCTACGTGAGTCGTAGTCGAAGTCTACGGCAGTCGTAGTCGAAGTCTACGTCAGTCGTAGTCGAAGTCTACGTGAGTCGTAGTCGAAATCTACGTCATTCGTAGTCGAAGTCTACGTGAGTCGTAGTCGAAGTCTACGTCAGTCGTAGTCAAAGTCTACGGCAGTCGTAGTCGAAGTCTACGTCACTCGTAGTCGAAGTCTACGTCACTCGTAGTCGACGTCTACGTCACTCGTAGTCGAAGTCTACGTCACCCGTAGTCGAAGTCGTAATCGACGTCTACGTCACTCGTAGTCGAAGTCTACGTCACTCGTAGTCGAAGTCTACGTCACTCGTAGTCGAAGTCTACGTCACTCGTAGTCGAAGTCTACGTCACTCGTAGTCGAAGTCTACGTCACTCGTAGTCGAAGTCTACGTCATTCGTAGTCGAAGTCTACGTGAGTCGTAGTCGAAGTCTACGGCAGTCGTATTTGAAGTCTACGGCAGTCGTAGTCGAAGTCTACGTCACTCGTAGTCGAAGTCTACGTCACTCGTAGTCGAAGTCTACGTCACTCGTAGTCGAAGTCTACGTCAGTCTTAGTCGAAGTCTACGTCAGTCGTAGTCGGTGTCTACGTCACTCGTAGTTGAAGTCTACGGCAGTCGTAGTCGAAGTCTACGTCAGTCGTAGTCGAAGTCTACGTGAGTCGTAGTCGAAATCTACGTCATTCGTAGTCGAAGTCTACGTGAGTCGTAGTCGAAGTCTACGGCAGTCGTAGTCGAAGTCTACGTCAGTCGTAGTCGAAGTCTACGTGAGTCGTAGTCGAAATCTACGTCATTCGTAGTCGAAGTCTACGTGAGTCGTAGTCGAAGTCTACGTCAGTCGTAGTCAAAGTCTACGGCAGTCGTAGTCGAAGTCTACGTCACTCGTAGTCGAAGTCTACGTCACTCGTAGTCGACGTCTACGTCACTCGTAGTCGAAGTCTACGTCACCCGTAGTCGAAGTCGTAATCGACGTCTACGTCACTCGTAGTCGAAGTCTACGTCACTCGTAGTCGAAGTCTACGTCACTCGTAGTCGAAGTCTACGTCACTCGTAGTCGAAGTCTACGTCACTCGTAGTCGAAGTCTACGTCACTCGTAGTCGAAGTCTACGTCATTCGTAGTCGAAGTCTACGTGAGTCGAAGTCGAAGTCTACGTCAGTCGTAATCGAAGTATTGGTCACTCGTAGTCGAAGTCTACGACAGTCGTAGTCGAAGTATTCGTCTGTCGTAGTCGAAGTCTACGACACCCGTAGTCGAAGTCTACGTCACTCGTAGTCGAAGCCTACGTCAATCGTAGTCGAAATATACGTCAAGCGTAGTCGAAGTCGTAGTCGAAGTCTACGTCACTCGTAGTCGAAGTCGTAATCGACGTCTACGTCACTCGTAGTCGAAGTCTACGTCACTCGTAGTCGAAGCCTACGTCAATCGTAGTCGAAGTATACGTCAAGCGTAGTCGAAGTCGTAGTCGAAGTCTACGTCACTCGTAGTCGAAGTCGTAATCGACGTCTACGTCACTCGTAGTCGAAGTCTACGTCACTCGTAGTCGAAGTCTACGTCACTCGTAGTCGAAGTCTACGTCACTCGTAGTCGAAGTATTGGTCACTCGTAGTCGAAGTCTACGTCACTCGTAGTCGAAGTCTACGGCAGTCGTAGTCGAAGTCTACGTCAGTCGTAGTCGAAGTCTACGTGAGTCGTAGTCGAAATCTACGTCATTCGTAGTCGAAGTCTACGTGAGTCGTAGTCGAAGTTTACGGCAGTCGTAGTCGAAGTCTACGTCAGTCGTAGTCGAAGTCTACGTGAGTCGTAGTCGAAATCTACGTCATTCGTAGTCGAAGTCTACGTGAGTCGTAGTCGAAGTCTACGTCAGTCGTAGTCAAAGTCTACGGCAGTCGTAGTCGAAGTCTACGTCACTCGTAGTCGAAGTCTACGTCACTCGTAGTCGACGTCTACGTCACTCGTAGTCGAAGTCTACGTCACCCGTAGTCGAAGTCGTAATCGACGTCTACGTCACTCGTAGTCGAAGTCTACGTCACTCGTAGTCGAAGTCTACGTCACTCGTAGTCGAAGTCTACGTCACTCGTAGTCGAAGTCTACGTCACTCGTAGTCGAAGTCTACGTCACTCGTAGTCGAAGTCTACGTCACTCGTAGTCGAAGTCTACGTCACTCGTAGTCGAAGTCTACGTCACTCGTAGTCGAAGTATTGGTCACTCGTTGTCGAAGTCTACGTCACTCGTAGTCGAAGTCTACGTCACTCGTAGTCGAAGTCTACGTCACTCGTAGTTGAAGTCTACGTCAGTTGTAGTCGAAGTATTCGTCTGTCGTAGTCGAAGTCTACGTCACTCGTAGTCGAAGTCTACGTCACTCGTAGTCGAAGTCTACGTCACTCGTAGTCGAAGTCTACGTCACTCGTAGTCGAAGTATTCGTCTGTCGTAGTCGGTGTCTACGTCACTCGTAGTCGAAGTCTACGTCAGTCGTAGTCGAAGTCTTATTATTTATCGATATCGATAACTTATGATATATCGATTTCGATAATCTATGAATTATCGATATCTTATTAAGTATCGATATCGATAACTTACGATTTGTCGATATCGATGACATATGATTTATAGATATCGATGACTTACGATTTATCGGTATCGGTAACTTATAATAATTGACGTCGATAACTTAAGATTTATCAATTTTGATAACTTATCATTAACAGATATCGCTTTCTTACTTTTTATCGATATCGATATTTTATGACTTATCGATTTCGACAACTTATGATACGTCGATATCTTATTATGACTGGTAAATATCGATAACTTCTGATTTATCGATATCGATAACTTATTAATTTTCGATATCGATAACTTATTAATTATCGATATCGATATTTTGATTTATCGATTTCGATACCTTATGATATATCGATATCTTATTATGATTAGTAAATATCGATATCTTATTATTCATCGATATCGATATCTTATTATTTATCGATATCGATATTTTATTATTTATCGATATCGATATCTTATTATTTATCGAAATTGATATTTTATTATATATCGATATGGATATTTTATTATTTATCGATATCGATAACTTATGATACATCGATATCTTATTATGACTGGTAAATATCGATAACTTATGATTTATCGATATCGATAACTTATGATACGTATATCTTATTATGACTGGTAAATATCGATAACTTCTGATTTATCGATATCGATAGCTTATTATTCATCGATATCGATAACTTATCATTAATCAATATCGATATCTTATTGTTTATCGATATCGATAACTAACGATTTATCAATATCGATTACTTATCATTAATCTATATCGTAAGTCATCGATATATAATAAAATATCAATTTCGATAAATAATAAGATATCGATATCGATAAATAATAAAATATCGATATCGATAAATAATAAGATATCGATATCGATGAATAATAAGATATCGATATTTACTAATCATAATAAGATATCGATATATCATAAGGTATCGAAATCGATAAATCAAAATATCGATATCGATAATTAATAAGTTATCGATATCGAAAATTAATAAGTTATCGATATCGATAAATAATAAAATATCGATATCGATAAATAATAAAATATCGATATCGATAAATAATCAAACATCAAAATTATATTATTCATTCTATATTACACATACTATAATTTATCGATGCCTTATTTCAATTTATCGATGCGAGTGTCGATGCTAGTGCCGATATCAATATATTTATAAACTACTTAACAAAAGGAGGTTTTTTTATATGTATGTTTGTCCGCGATTATCTCGCGTTTGGCTGAATTGATTTTTACGTTACGTGTTAAATGGATTTTGAGTTAAAGGGTCAAAAGTGGCTCCAAATGTTTTGTGTAACCTTCTTAGCTTGCGTTTGGCCTGACACGATAAACTCAGCGAAATCGTTTGTGGTTTACCAGTCACACTTGTCATAAAGATCTGCAATTGGGAGTTCAATGAAACAAGTAAATAAACTCAGTTTATTTTTTATTACAACAACTTCTCATGTTCACTTTACAACCTTTACAAACAAAAATACTCCATTTCATTTAACCACTCACAAACGTACCACACGTCAACATTATTTACATAAAATACAATATTTACAAGATGGCGATCGGCGTCGTTCAACAATAAATAGTTAATGTCGCGGGGGCTGCTCTGGCCAGCCACTAGTATCACAGAGTGCGCCACACGCTCACACGAGCACGGTGAGACGCTCGGGCGGCGGGTGGCGCGAGGGGGGCGGCTCGGGCGGCGGCAGCGCGCGCTTCGTGAGCTCCTTGTCGCGCGGCGGCGTGTCGTTGCGCGCGTCCGCGTTCTGCGCCTTGTACAGCGAGTGCGCGCGCGGCAGCTCGTCCGGCGGCCGCCGCGCCGCGCCCGCCGGCTCCTCGCGCAGCGGGTTGGCGTACCGCCGCAGGTTCTCTTCGTTCTGCAGGTTGTTGGACTTCTCCTCGTCGCAGCGGCGCGAGCGCTCGGCGGCGGCGGCGGCGCGGCGCCTGCGCAGCAACAGCGCCGCCCCCACCGCCGCGCCCGCCACCGCCAGCAGGGCCAGCGCCGCCAGCGTCAGCGCCAGCGCGGGCGAGGGCGCGGCGGGATCGGTGGCGGGCGAGGGCGCGGGCGCGTGCGGCACGCGCAGGCGCAGCGCCGCGCCCAGCAGCGCGTGGTGCGCCAGGCGCCGGCGCGACACCAGCTCGCTGAGCGCGCGCACGGCGGCGCCGAGCGCCTCGGCTCGCTCGGCACCATCCGTACCCACTTCGTCGCCGATCCACTGTCCAATACAAAAATCGTTAAGATAATTCTCGAAATCAACGTAACGAAGTGGATCGCCACGTTCGGCTACGGTTCTCACCAGGGCAAGATCGAGCGCATCGTCGTCGTCCGGCGCCAGGTCGCAGAGCAGCGCGAGCGGCGGCGCGGGCGGCGCGCGCGCGGCCAGCGCGGCGGCCAGCGCGCGGCGCAGCGCGGCGCACGCGCGCTCCACGTGCGCGCCGCGCGCCAGGCGCTCGCGCGCCAGCTGCAGCGAGGCGCGCGCGCAGCCGGCGGGCAGGCGGGCGTCGCGCGCGCCGGGCCAGCAGGCGGGCGGCGCGGGCAGCGCGGGCGGCTCCACGCGCCGCCCCGACACGCGCCGGCACTCGCCGATGGGCGCGCAGGGCGCGCGCAGGCACAGCGCCGGCGCGGCGGGGACGCACACCTTTGGCGTTCAAATGTCATGAATAGAGGAAATAAGTTATTATGTAAATGTTCATTACTAATGGTATACCTCGAACCGATTTCGGTTACACAGTGTACAGTGTGTGGTTGCACGGTCTTATTTACAAACACAGGTCCACTCCCTCTTCCACCAATCTCATAGGTCGATGGGACCGGACAGAGATCAGGCGCAGGACCGACGACTATACGTACCTACGTGCTTTCCGAAGCAAGGGGGTGTCACACCACCAACTTCTAAACTCCGGACTACTGAGAAATCCCTCATGAAAAAACCTAATTACATTATGGGAATCGAACCCAGGACCCCACGCCTCACAATCGCGCTTGCGACCCCGAGACGAACTATAGGTAATTCACAACTATTGTAGTCCCTACCAATCGCACAAGTGAAACACTCGCTAGCAACGCACTCATTTATTAGCGGTTAAGACGCGCTGCCACGGGAGCGGGCGCGGGGGGTGCGCGCCTTGCACACATAACATAACAATAGTGAATAAATCTTCAATTTATTTTCCCTCTGTGCGGACACGTCGGCTCACGGGCCGCGCTGCGGTTACCTCGTCGGTCCGGCACGGCTGCGCGTTGGGCACGTGGCAGTCGGGCAGGCCGCACCACAGGCGCGTGCAGGCGGGCGCGCCCGCGTCGCACCAGCACGCGTTGCAGCCCCACCACCACGTGCCGTTGTCGGCGCCGCACACGCCGGGCTCGCCCTCCGCACCGCCGTCGGGCTCCCCGCCCTCCGCGCCTTCACCGCCCTCGTCGCCGTCCGCCCCGAGACCCGCCAGCACTGAAACAATGCTCCTATGTGAACACTGATAGCTCCGCCACGCATCGCGAAACTCGTATCGTATGTATACTCACTTTCGAGGCAGCGGCGAGCCGCCCGTTGCGGTGGTGGTGGGCACACGCAGCGCGCGCCGCGCTCGGGGCTGCGCGGGTCGGGCACGCAGGCGGCGGCCGGCGGGCAGGCGGGCGAGCACGCGGCGGGGGGCGGGGGCGCGCGCACCGCGCACGTGTCGCCCGCCCAGCCCGCCGCGCACTCGCACACCCACCAGCCCGCACCGCCCATGCAGCGCCCGCCGTTACGGCACGGCGACGACGCGCAAGGCTCGACGGCGTGCTCGCACCGCGCCCCCGTGCGGCCCTCGCGGCACGCGCACGCCCAGCCCGGCGGCGCGGCCGTGGGCACGCACGAGCCGCCCGCCGCGCACGGGCACGCGGGCGCGGCGGGCGCCAGCGGGGCGGGCGCGCGGGGCGCGTCGCACGCGGCGCCCGCCCAGCCGGCGGCGCAGGCGCAGCGCCAGCCGCCGCCTTCGCGCACGCATGTGCCTCCGTTGGCACACGTACCTTCGGGGCAGCGGTCGATGCCTTCGACTCGCACCGTGCATGTTTTGCCTGCGGATAGAAGTATGACATGAGCCCACTGAGAAGAACTCCACTTGAAGACATTACGATCGGTGTGAGTAATACCTGTCCAGCCGTCGCGGCAGACGCACGTGAAGTCCGCCGGGCCGTCCAGGCAGCTGCCGTTGTTACGGCAAGGACTTGCCGCGCACTCGTCCACCTCTGTAACGTAACATGAGAGGGTTAATATAGCGCCATAGTCCGCGGCAGCAGTGACGGTTGCAGAAATAGATGTACGCACGCGTGTCGCACAGCGCGCCGGTGTGGCCGGGCTCGCACGCGCAGCGCGGAGGCGCGGGCGGCGCGCGCACGCAGCGCCCGCGCACGCACGCGCCACCTGCCGTGCACACGTCGCTTTCTATACGTGCAGGACAAACATAATTTTTACAATAAAGAGAAATGTAACCACCACAAACAACGACTACACACAACCTATTGGAAGAAAGTTTTTCTCACGAAATCATGACCAATAATCGAGTCTACGTCAGTGGGGTCTCGAGCGTCCCTGAACCGATTTATTGAAGCGTAAGTACAGTTGTAACGCTTACGCTCTCTGGCGGCGCGCTGCGTGCAGTTCTTGCCGGTCCAGCCGGGCGCGCAGTGGCAGTAGTAGTCGCTCTGCGCCGTGTAGCACGCCGCGCCGTTGCCGCACGGCGCGCCGGCGCAATGGTCGCGGTCGTCCTGTAACACCACACACGCAACACATTACACCGGAATTTCAGCACATGCCTATCGGGCTCACAAGAGAAGCAATACCATCTAAAACAGCTATATATAAGACATTTCCTTGATATTATCATGTAGGTATGGAAGAGACTTACCGCGCAGTAGCGTCCATAACAGGAGGTCAGCTAGAAAAGCAGAAGACGGGTTAGTTGTTGTTAGAGCTAGGGCGGCCCGTCCACTTGAGCGGGTGACGTACAGGTCGTTAGTTACACATTAGTCACGATTAGTAGGTGGCAGCGCGGCGGGGGCGGGCGGTACCTCGCAGTTGGTGCCGGAGAAGCCGACGGGGCAGATGCAGCGGTAGGCGTTGAGCAGATCCACGCACTCGCCGCCGTTGCGGCACGGGCGCGGCGCGCAGTCGTCGATGTCGCGTGCGCACGTGCGGCCCGCGTACCCGGCCGCGCAAGCGCAGTGGAAGTCGTCCACCAGGTCGATGCAGGTGGCGCCGTGAAGGCACTGGCCCGTGCAGTCGTCCACGTTGGCCTCGCAGTCGCGCCCCGTCCAGCCGGCGAGACAGGTGCAGGTGTAGCCGCCCTCAGTGTTGTTGCAGGCGGCGGCGTTCACGCACGGGCCCAGCGCGCCTTCGGCGGTGCCGCCCGCACCGCCCGCGCCCTCCACCTCTCTCTGTTCACACTCATTCACGTCTGCGGAAGAATCACGAGGATGATATCACAAGAACTGGGGCACTATAGTAAAATGTTCGAGATTGAAGGCAGTGAAATCGTGGCATACCTTCGGCGCAGGTGAGTCCGGTCCAGCCGGGCGCGCACTCGCAGGAGAAGGCGTCGAGGCGGTCGCGGCAGGTGGCGCCGTTGCGGCACGGCGCGCTGGCGCAGTCGTCCACGTCCTGGTCGCACAGCGCGCCCCCCCAGCCGCGCTGGCACGCGCACGCGAACCCGCGCGGCGACGATGTCAGTGCGCACTCGCCGTGCACGCACGGCTGCGGCGCGCACGGGTTGTCCACGCGCTCGCAGTCCGTGCCGGAGAAGCCCTCGGCACAGCGGCACAGGTACTGGTCCGGCGCCGTATTTTCACACGTGCCACCGTGCTGGCACGGTTCGTGCGTCCCACAATAATTGAGATCTGCACAATTGCAATATTGTAGAGTTACAGTCGGACTGTTGTCCGGGAGACCAGAGGTGTGCACAACAGGCGTCGGTGCGGCGGTAGCCAAGTGAGTGGGCTACGAGATAATCTATATGTGCGAAACTAGGCGAGAGCGAGACGCAACAAAGGATTATCAGTAATTCAACACTAAAGGTATACAAAACTATATTTACCTTTAGGCTTGAATTACGAACTAGGTACATAATGACATTATTATTTAGCTTTACAGTATTGTTACTACCTCTCAAACAAACCCTAACGCATGTTGACTTGGTAGCGGACGTACGACATGTACGCGGCCTAAGTGATAGAGAGCACAGTGCTAGTATTGTCGTACTAGCACTGTGCTGCCGACTGCGACCGCTGCTCAATAATATGTCTATTGGATAAGGAGATACCTAAGCATAAGGCTCTTGAAATAAAATATTGATAAGAGTATGGCACGGTCGTCGGGTACCTTGGTCGCAGAGGATACCGCCCCAGTTGGTATCACAGGTGCAGTCCCACGAGGAACCGTTGCAGTAGCCGTGCTTGCAGCCCGGGTAGGGCTGGCACTGGGAGCACAGCTCGCCGCGCCACCCCGGCCGGCAGCTGTAACCACGAGGCACTCGGTCACTATTGCTGACAGTGGCTCGAAACGATTTCATCATCATTGTTTTACTTTAACTAATTGACTGCACACCAATTACAACAAGTAACGACATAACATACATTTAGTGACACAGAGATGAAAAATAAATGTTTAGACAAGGATAAAAACATTACATTAGTCATTCGAAGAAAACCGCCTTCAAAAACTACAAACTACTTTACTTATTATTGTTATACTACTTATTGAAAAAAGCTTTTTATGTTTCACTTTTTAGAGCTTGTGTGTAGTTTAGAAATTTTTACAAAAAGCCCTTTCAAATAATACCTCACACGATATATTTAATTTTGGAAAGTGGTAGGAGGGGGGTTGACGTACCCCCTCCCCTTTTCCTTCAGTTAGTCATCGACTACACGTATAAACAAAGCAATTTTACTTGTTACGACAGTTCTGCTGTGATCCTATGAGGAGTTCTGTTCCATATTTCATAAGTTCATCATCAGATCATGACAATATTTCCATGGGACCTATTCGGAAGTTTACTCTTTCAAACAAAAAAAAACATCGAAAGATATTCATAATTGGCGGAGAAATCGGGTAACATACATACAAAAAAAAAAACATACGCGCCGAATTGAGAACCTCCTCCTTTTTGAAGTCGATTGAAAAGTCTAAGTAGGTACTCACTCGCAGTCGCCAGGACGGTCGCAGCGACCGTGCGTCGGGTGACAGCCCTCCTTGCATACAGCTAAAAGCAAACAAGCGATCTGCATGAATATATTTGCGGCACACGTATGTAGGCAGTGTAGGCGGGAGAAGGGCAGTACTCACGCTTCTCGCAGTTGTCGCCCTGCCAGCCGGGCAGGCAGCGCTTGGCGCCGTCGGCGGTGCACGAGTAGTGGCCGAACTTGTCGTCGCGCGGCCGGCAGAAGGTGGTGCACGTGGTGTTGTAGTAGTTGGGCTGGCACAGCACGCGCACGCGGTACGCCACCGCCGCCGCCGCGCCCGCGTGCTGCAGCGCGTGCCACTCCGCGCTCGGCTCCACGATGCCCGACCACCACGCCTCCTCTACGAGCCCCGCCTCTGTCAAACGCGACACGGTCAGCACGGGTAAGCTACTAACATCCCCTACACGCGACACGCACTAGCTCGCTCGCTCGCTCACTCACCTGGCTCTGGGTATTCAAAGTCATCGAACGCTTGAAGTATCAGGGTGAAGGATCTCTGTAACGTGACAATGTCAAAGTTTAGCCGAACGATGTGTGGACAGTGCAGGTGTGGTAGGCAGGTATAGCGGGATGTCTCACCGTCCAGCGGAAGGAGAAGGGCAGCGCCAGCGTGTAGAGCGGCTCGGCGAGCGTGAAGGAGTCGGTGCCGAGCACGGGCGAGGCGGCGCGGCCGAAGGAGCAGGCGCCGGGCGCGGCGGCCGACTGGTACTCCTTGAGGCAGAGCGTGAAGCGCGTGCGGCAGGGCGCGGCGCACGCGTGCTCGGGCGCGGGCCGCGCGCCGCCGCCGCAGCAGGCGCCCGACGCCAGCGCCACGCGGTAGTTGGAGAACTCGAGGATCTGCAGCTCGAACACGCCCGCCCCCGCCGCGCACTGCAACACGCGCACACTACTTCTAGTGCCTTACATCATAAACAGATACAGTATGTACATTGTAGTAAGACCGTAGACCGTATAAGTACCTTCATACTAATGTGTGCTGATCACACGAAGCTTCACTAATCGCGCCGTCAAAATGGTAAAATAAAATGTTTTATTTTTGTTTTACTTTTTATATGTTCATCTTCCCCGTAAAGAGGGGTGTCGTTGGATAGGTTTTACAAAAATATTGCGCTCTTATGGGGAGGCCTTCGTTCAGAAGAGGCGGGCTATAGGTTGATATGATGATGAAGATGAAGTGTCTACCCCCCTGGCTTATAAATGGTTGATTTTGATTTTGGCTTTAAAAGTTTACGAGTAATAGTCGACCAAAGTAACAAAAAGCCGTATTCTTAGGACCTACACTTATTGGCGACAGGCAACTGTGGAGCCCTAAGCACACCGCGCGTGTTGTATGTGGTATACTCAGGAAGTGCGCTGCTCCGGTGACACAAATTGTTTCTCTGATCTCTGAAGTGCCATAGGCTAGGTTGTTTGATATAGGAACCGACTATAACTCGGACGAAGAAGCTATTGTATTGTATGCACTCCAGTCGGGTACTGGGGTGGAGCACTACCATACAATAGCGCTCACTACAATTCATAACTTAAAGTGAGTACTCATTCAACTGCATGTCCCTAAGCCAGAGGCAGCGACCAGGCGCGGATCCGCGTCACCTGAAATCAGCCAAGAGCGAGTCGGCCAAGTATGGACTCAATCACGGGTGTGATACGCGTGACGCGGGTGTGTGGCGGCATGGCGCACGGTACTCAACAGACGCAAAACGCGCCTACTAGAGTCCGAGGGAGCAAGCTATCGGATATCATATTCATAGCGACACGAAGCGTAGCGGTCGGGAAGGCGGGCGGCCGGAGAGAGCGCGTGCCGGAGCTTTGTTTACATCGTACCGTTTGTTTGCCTGGGCGGGGCGGCGGCGCCGGCTCCGCCCGCCGCGCGGCCTCTCCCCGCGCCGCACCCCGCCCACCGCGCCTGCACGCCCACCACGCGACCCGCCCACTACGTGCCTAGCTTACGATACGCTAACTTGATCGTTCGAAAAAGAGCTTTACAGCGATGTGTTGGGGCTGCTAGTAGGTATTTCAACTTAATAGCGGTGACTGAACCACATCAAACTGAATGGACCCTCGCATCGTAAAGTCGTTATTATGAAATCGAAAATACACATACACGTGGGCACGTTGTTGCACTGAAAGCAAATGAAAGCGTCGCTAGGCCGCTCCTCCCCTGCTGCACGGACACGCGCGGGCCCGCATTAGTTGAGGAGGTGACGCACTGCTAGTTGTACCTACGCTGCGCCTGTTTTCAGATTCATATTATAGAGGTACTTCATCAAGGATCCCTTATAGATTCGTCTGACTGTTAGTCCGCAGCTTAGCTAAGAGGTAATAATCGTCGTGTGTGGTGAGGGGCCCAGCGGGTAAGGTCATGCGTCAGATCGACTCCGAGCAAGTACCGACGTGACTTTTCCACTTCACATGTATAGGTTTGTATGTTTATCTTGGAAAATGTCGTGAGGAAACGGTTCACTAATGTTTCGCCAAAACGCAAATGACATTTTTAAGTTTACAACAACTATTTCACAAACATCTTATTCCGCAAATGTTTTATTCAATAAACACTCGCTTTACAAACATTTATTTAGCAAATGTTTTATTTTACAAATGTTTCGGATGATATTTTAATCTGCTATACGTATTTTTCACTGAATGTTTAGATTGTACTTAAGATCATTGTATAATAAGTACACACAGTTTTCTGGACCAGTCACAAAGTGATCATGACGGTATTGTTTTGAATAATTTGATTGAACTATCTAAGACTATGAGTGCACTGACATACGAAGTACATGTGGCTCCTTTTTAGGGTCCGTACCTCAGTCGCCAAAATGGAACCCTTAGGGGATCACTCTGTTTCCTTCTGTCTAACTAACTAACTAAGGGTCTTGACAAACGTCCGTTTGTCAGTTGCACTAACCTAGTTAGTTAGTTAGTTTAGCTGGGCTGTTTCCGCACTTAACCTCTTTATTGGGCCATTGTACGTGAAGACCCTTTTCTCAGGATCACGTGGAGGAATCAAGCTGAAAAATATCAACTACTTCAGGTCTGCTACCCCTTCCAGCAATGGAAATATTATTAAACTTCTAAGTCATAGGGTTGTTTAGGGGTCATATTATTTTGAAGCTTGCTAGGGAATCAAAACCTAGAGAGGACTTCTCGTTGACCTAGAATCTTAAAATGTGACAAGAAGCAATAACATGTAGCACCAGTAAAGGAATAATCCGAAAACCGGAAATTTGTAGTTACGTTACAAAATAATAACTTTTTTGCGATTATAAATTTTATTTTTTGTATCTATAATATGTTGTGTTAAATATAGTGTGGTGTTAAAGAGAATCCTTCGTGTGCGAGTCCGCCTCGCACTGTGCCGCTTGCTTTTTCTATATAATCTAGTCGTTTCTAGTCGGAGGGGTTACAGTTTTAACCTAACATAAACCAACCATTTGAAAAAAATTAACCGAATCTAAAGTCAAAGTCAAAAACATTTATTTCAATTAGACCATTTACAGGCACTTTTGAATTGTCAAGGAGTCGGTCACTTAGTCCGAAAGCTGAAACTAGTTGCTCGTTCCAAAACGAAGGTAGGCCTCTATGGAGAAGAACGACGAGCAAGAAACTCCACGGCACTCTTTTAAATTAGGTTTTTACTTACTACAGCAGCGTACTAAATAATTATAATCTCATTTTTCTATTTGTCAACACCTATGCGAAACGTTTTTATACCAATGTTGTGTTATTAAATAAAGTAAAACAAAATATTGATTGTCAAATGATACGTAATTAAGAAAAATTTATCAGATGATACCTAAATGATAGTTCTCACTTCTTAGGTAAATTACTTGCTTCATGCTTTTGCTGATTGTTGCTCGTCAAGTGAAGATCCGTTAATCAAATGTTGGTGCATCGACAGGACACGTGAGGAAACCTGGGCCAATCTATACAAATAAATACAATTGTTTTCTAAAAGTGCCGTGTGATAATGCTAGCACGCCGTTTTCAATAACAAAAATAAGAAGAAAATAACAAAATACCAAAAGTCTTGTCTGTCTGTTTATTCTGGCTAATCTCCGAAACGGTTAGACCCACTTTTTTTAGATAGCTAATGTGATAAGAAGTAACTATTAGATTCAGCTATATTTAGAAAAATAATTATTGTTCCACGCAGAAAAATAAAACACGACGAAATTGGTAGCTATTATAGTAATAATTTTACCTAAGCAGGTAGGTATATCAAAATGTCCCCAATCCGACTTCTGCAAGCGCGCCGTTCAATGCTCTTGCCTTCTCTGTACGAGGAGAGGCGTACCCTGCCTGTAGTGGGACAGTAATAGGCTGGTATTACTTGTGTTTGTCATCACAACTTGAAAGCTAAATTTGATCCACTTCCCAAGTTCCGATTGAGCTGTTGTTTCTTACCAGACTATTTCTTATCTAAATTAAATTATTTTGAAATTTTTGTTCTCTTTAAAAACAGGTAATAAAAGCTGGTACAAGGTGCAAATTTCGCAACTTCGACAAATTTTAGGAGCTTATTGTTATAAAATACGTTAGAAATCAAATGAAATTATGACAGCTGGTCAATAGTTAATAATTACTGGTTTTCAAAGAATAGAATCGGCTGATTGCGTGTGCAGCAGGCGGTGTCGCGCGCCTATACTGATCTGATACTGATACTGATCACCGGAGCGCCCACGAGCGCCTAAACCCAGCGGAATTATGACAAGCTCCAATTAAAAAATCACCTACCAAAAAGCCTTACTAGCATAGTTAGCTCTTTTATTTATTTATTTCAAACATTACAAACGTTTTCTCTGCCATTACAGATCCTTGGACCTGACGAGGATGCTAATGTGCACCTTGTATATAGGTACTGATAAAAAAATAAAATAAAAAACCCTCGCGCCCACGTGAAACATGATCATTCATTAAACACTAAAAACAAATAAACAAGTCTGACTTTAAATATAGTGCCTGACTTCAACAGTCGGGTCCCATTACGCTAACGCTAACGCTCCTACCACTTTCCAAAATTAAATATATCGTGTGAGGTATTGTTTTAAAGGGCTTTTTGTAAGGATTTCAAACAACTCACAAGCACTAAAAACTTAAAAATAAAAAGCTTTCTTGCAAAAAAAGACCACCGCCTTCAAAAACTACAAAATAAAAAATAACTTTAGTTTTGGAAGTCGGTGGCAATATATAATAACAAAAAACAAAACCAAAGTCGCCGCTATTTTTATAACTTTTGAAGTCGGTTTTTTTTTGCAAAAAAAAAAATTATTTGTTTATTCTTTGTGACATATTTTTTTCTCATTAAAAAATACAACCAAATTATCAATTTGGTTGTATTTTTCCTACCTCCTTTTTTTTGAAGTCGGTTAATAAATATGGATAGGATAGGCCTAGTAAAGATGCTTGCTAGCTTGATTTAAAAAAAGTTATTTAACTAAAAAAAATACAAACATCCGAATTGAGAACCTAAAAAAACATCCCTCGATTTCGCCGAGATTCCATCGTCAGATCGCGACTTGGTGACTATGGGAGCAATTGCAAAGGATAGGCTTTGGAACAAAAAAGAATATTTCAAATCGGTTCGTAAATGACGGAGTAATGCGCAAACAAACAATGCAGAGAAACGAAAAGATCATCAATGTAAAAAATATAGATAATTTTTTGTTGATTTTTCAATAACCGCTTGTTCGATTTCGATAAAATTTTCATGGGACTATTTGGCAAGTATAAGTATTTCCAACAAATAAATAATTTTAATCGGTTAGCTCTGTCGCTAGACAGAGTAAAGCCCGAAAAACCTAAAAAAAAAATTTGAGATGAAGAATTGAGAACCTCCTCTTTTTTTAGAAGTCGGTTAAAAAAGCACAAACATACATCGGGTGTAAAGAGACCAGTCTCATTCCTGAAGAGCACGATGCCTACCCAACATTACGATATTTGTTCCACTACATCACACCTGGGAATCCACTGGTACTGGAAATATTGTAGGTCAACTTACGACTTGTCACTACGTTTTCTTACGAAAACAAGTTTTAAACATTCTAACTAAACTTTAAACAGTCCCACGAGCCCAGACTGCTGCCCGGTACTGTTGTATGCACCCATAAGCACCTAAGTAAGTATCTTTAAATAATGATAATCAGCAATACATTTCGCTTAAAGTTAGTTTGATGGGCAGTGCGCGTAGTTAACGGGTGTGCGCTTCGTCTGCATGCACCCGCAGGAATGCGCGTGCGCTGGAACATGAGCAGTAGTGCAGACAGGCGCAGCGCGCTACGCGAACTTAGTATACACAACGTGGTCCTTTTGGTATCTCATTACTTTTACGAATTATGTTTTAATTATTTCATTTTGAGGAAAATGCAGAAAACTGAAGCCCGTGTAAATAAAACGAAATTGCCCAACAAGTCCCCGGTTTGCTTTATTTCTGCAACACGTGGTATGCATATGCGGCATGAAAAAGATGAAAAGTTTCAAGCAATCCGATTAAAAAAAAAAAAGAAAAAGACTTTGCTTATTTTGATGTTCCTGAACGAATTCTTAAATGAAAACCATGTTTGTGGTCATTTATTATTTAGAACTGAGGGTTAGGGTATTGAAATGACTCAAGTAGCAAGCGGGCCTACGATGTGCCATCAACAGGCGCGTTTTGTGACTAACTTAATTTTAAAACAAAGTAAGAAATGGCAACAGGTGACTGCTGTAGTTTGCGCCTACCACCGCGCACCGTGGGGAAGAGGCACGGCGATCTTATAATCATCATCTCCGTGTGCACTTAGACTGATCAATGGACGCTTGATGTGCGGAAATGTTTAGCTATATCGCTTAATCTAAATTTCAAGTGAAAGGGTTTTAAGGATTCCTTCGTTTATGAGCTATCGGAACAGTAAAACTATTGCGTTCCGCCAGAGTTGAGTAGATTTCCCAAAATTAGCAGTTTCTGGTTAGAAGGAGGATACTTAAGTTTACAGTGCTACTACAACTCTAAAACAATCCAACTGATTTCAACCGATTGAATCGTGACAACTGACCGTGAATATACAGTTCGTGGTACTGTATATGTCATCAGTGTTGAGTGGAACAGGAACGGAAGCACACTGTCCACACCGGTGACTCTCATAAATACATACACAAAAACGAGGCCATTATTTAATTAAAATAACATATTTTCTAGTAACGAGGAGTGTACCGGTACAAAACATAGTGAACAATTGTTCCACTATCAGAAAGTAAATAAGTTTGCTTAGCAAGCACGGGTGAGCTACGAGCGGCGGCTTGTTTCGTAGCGCGCCGTATCGATAACCTGTTACACGAATCATAAACAGTTCATTAAACCATGGCCGTTGAAAGGTATCCCGTCAACATACACAATCAACTGCTTTCGTTCAGCCCGCAATACGAAACTAAATGTCGCACGCGATACAGAACTAACAATCATCGAAGCTACTTTCTAGGTATGACAGAGGACACTACCGTTCCCTATCATTGATCACGAAAAATATCAACCACATTTCTGTTGCTTCGCGGAGACTTGGTGAAATAGCCAACCACGGGGGAACTGCTCAGCTATACACATGTAGCTAAAATATATATATATCCGTCCTCTCGGAGATGTCCCACCATTGCCTCGTAAAGCCTGCTGCTAGTTGCGCGCACTCCTATGGATTATTGTAACAAATTATTAAGTTAATCGTTACAGGGACCTTTATTGGCTAATACACAAAAGCTGTCATTCTTCAAAAGTTTCATTGAATCAGAAGCGACATTTGAAAAGTTAACTAACCTCGCCTCGCTCCTACGTTCCCCGAATTCAATCATTTCAATTAGCTAAATGTTATTTATGATTCTATTCACTTTGGTTTGGACAATACTAAGTGCCATGTTAACACCGTGTGCGATATAAGCTGATGCACTGACACGGACTTAATGTATTGTCAAGTAATGTGATCTTGCATGTTGATGTCGTCGTATTGAATTCCCTGAGCCAATATCGACACGTGAAGATGATAGAATAAAAAAATGCAGTTCCCAGCTTAGCATTAATAAAAATATATATATAATTATTACATTGCATTGTACAAAAACACTTTTTTTTTATGAACTCTAGCACCCAATGTTAGGATTTAACTTGTATTTACGGTGCCACGACTAGGACATGGCCATGTCATGTCCATAGTCTTCTCTATTGGACACTCTGTGCATGTGACCAGGGCCCCACGAACGAAGAGGGCCCAGGACAGCCCTTTTTTTACCACTAATTAGTACCCGATTAGTTTCTAGCCCAAACTTATTAAATATTAGTATGATGTTTCTTATATTGATTTTATATAATTTGATTAGGTTCAATCAAACGTTCATTGAAAGAAATACAAGGCATAGAGTACAAACGGCCCTACATATAGCAGTAGTTGTGCCACGAGCACAAGAATATATTATTGAATTATGGATTTAGGTAGTGTTGAATGCACCTGTGGCGTGTCCTACCACGGCGCCTACGATGGGGTGCGCGTGCCTGCGTGCGAAAGAGATCATTGTGGTCAGAACTGGTGTTTATAGCCTGAACTGTATTAATATAAAAATAAATATAAGTATTACTTGATTGATTTCATCAGGTGTAGAATCGACTCGTGTGGTAAATGTTCAGTGTTATATTCTTTGTAAAGATGTTGGTCTTACATCTACTTATTTTGGTACAAGGGACAGTTTGTTTATACATATAATTATTATGAATTTTATTGAATACATGGATAAATAATTCTACGATAACGAGCTTTAGAAATTCTACATGACACTCATAATTTCTGAAAAAGTAGTTAACAAGCGGGTACAGTCGCGACTCGCAAGCTGATGTGTGGATGTATCTGGAGGATGGACAATACACACACAGGACGTGGGAAATGATCTGTGCTCCGATATTGTGGCGGAGCAGTTAGAGCGACCTACTTACCAAATATTATTTTAAACATTGTTCTATCGACTGTAGCACTTGTGGAGTCTCTCGCATTGTTGTCAACGTTGGGATGGGGTATTTATTTATTACAACTTTATGCACATGTAAAAAATATAATTGCACAAAGGCGGACTTAACACCTTGGGCATTTTAGACTAGTCTACCTTAGGGTGATGCAAAGACAAAACATAGTAGGTGCACCGGTTATAGATACAGAAATATGTGTATGAGTAGGTTGGCACATTGTGGACCTTCTGACTGGATCACTGCGTGCCATTGGCTTTAGAATGCTATGTTACAGGTGTCATTCCTCTTTGCAAATCACTAGTCGTATAAAATAAAGATTGCAGGGAGAATTATTAGACACTTGGTCACCGCCTCAACGGTAATGTCCGACATCGTTGGTGAGAGTACGGCGCGTGTAGCAGGCATCGTGTCGGACTGTCGGCGGAGAGCTGCGCAGACGAGCGATATGTCCACGTGAGCTGCGTGCTGATGTAGCATCAGTATGCGAGCCACGCACAGCTCAGCGTATGCGCAAGCTCCGCGGGACATGCCGCACCGCTGTGAGCATCGCCCATCACTAATATTTGCCATATTGTTAGTATCACACGCCGCGTTACACATCGCAACGGAAGCGATTAGGTGTTGTCCCTTGAATTCGTGACGGGCCAGTAGATATCCTGGACTTTGGAGTCAGGATGTCTACGGACCCGTCACGAATTTCAAGAAATGGATCAAATATTTCTCAGTAAACTACAAAAGTGTGAGCTCTTATATCTCTCCCTCTATTAGAGCATTTGTAAACTTAGTAGAGCTATCGGAATTTGTGATAGCAGTTTTGCCCTATTGACTTGAACGCACCCAGCTGTGGCCCGGGCTGTGGGACCGGGGGCCGAGCCAGGGTACAAACTACTCTTGGATCAGATTAGCAACGCTATGGTATGTATGGTAGGTGTGGACGTACGCGCAGCAGGCAGGCGAGGGCGAGGGCGAGCAGCAGCGGCGCGCGCCGCGGAGTCCGCGCGCGGCGCATCAGGTCAGCGCAGCGCCGGGCGCCGCCGGGGCGCGCGCGCCTCCCGCATGCCGCCACGGGCTGGCGACGTCGCACCGGTCGTACGGCACCGCTCACTGTCTCGCGCAGTCCGCTCGCCGGCTCCGGCACGCACTACACTCACTGCACTGGGGGACACTGCGGACACTTCGCGCACGCTTCTACGCTGCACTCGTGCGCTCTGTGCGGGCCTCGGGCTTCGACTGCCGGCGGCGGACGCCCCCCGCCCCGCCAGCGCGAGCCCCTCGCGCCCCCACGCCCCCCTCAGAGCTTTTAATCCGGTGCAGCACTGATTTACTTTTATTGCAGCTACGCGCGGTCCCCTCCCGACGCTGTGCCTGCGCCCGCGCTGCTTGAACCCTGCTTTTGCAGTTTCATTCGTGTGAAACCTAATAGGTAAGTTAGCCGTTTACTTGAACGCTATGATCTAATTTCAAAATCCCTTTGCTCGTCGAGGTGAGCGGAGTGAGCGGCCAGCGCGTCCAGCTTGTGTGTTCATTAGAAGGGCTAGCTTATAGGGTTCACATAATTATAAGCACGTACCTACCTGTATAAGTACCTACCAATTCAATGGCTGTAATACTTCAGATTTGTTTCAGTGTCACAGGAAACTCTTAAAGGCTAAAGCTGCTTGTTTACTATGATAAATGAGGGTTTCATTTCTGTTGTAAGTTTAAAAAGCCATAACCTGACTACTTAAAAAAAGAGGTCGGAAAATCGCGAAACAAGAAATAATTCATATGGAAATCCAGGTAAGTACAAAAATGGTCAAGTTAGAGCCGTGCTCGCACCCACTGTATACTATACATACCTCTGGTCCATGGAGGTGTTCCTGGCACCCACGTAATACTCGGTTCAGTAGTTTAGGTGCATGGAACATACAAACATACATGCTCTGCCAAAATCATTACCCTTCCTTCCTTCCTTTAGCTTCGCCGTAGTTGGGTAAAAACCTTTCAACGGAATCATTACATAGTACTTTTAACTTATAATCTTTAAAACTACGCAACGGATTTCGATGCGGTTTTTTTAATTGATAGAGTGATTCAAGAGGAAAGTTTATGAGTCTACATTGCACCAAATTATATTTATTTATTTTTTTGATATATTTTCTTCGTTTTTTTTATAAAGTTATAAAACATGGCATCAAAAACTCCACAATTGGTGCTGCACTGTCGACGGCGCCTTGTCCCGCGCGGACAGGTCTGTCGACCCTGACTTGAAGCTGACAGATCAATTATAGCCGGTCACTGTACGTATTGTCTAGACGGGCCTGTTGGTCTAGTGTTTAGCGGCCCTGCCCTGACTGCTAAGCCGGAGGTCGTGGGTTCGATTCCCACCCAGGACAAACTTTGTGTGATGAGCATGATTGTTAGTTCTGTGTCTGGGTGTGATTTATCTATAATATGTGTGTATTTATAAATTATATAAGTATGTATATCAGTTGTCTGGTTACCATAACACAAGCTCTGCTTAGCTTGGGATCAGATAGCCGTGTGTTAGTTGTCCCAAGATATTTATTTATATTTATTTTATTGTAGTGTTTCACAATATTACGACTAGGTAGGTAATTATGGAACGACATATTTAGAAATGTTTGCTTATTTATTTATTTGAGGCAATAGCAATGACAACAGTTAACATAGAAGCAAGTAACATGGAACAAGTGCAATGTTTACAATTGTACTCTTACTCGGTTCACCAACCTGGGACTGGGCTGTCCAGAACTTGTCCACGGCCCGGTGGACCACCCTTGTCTGGTGGCATCACGTAATCTGGTGGTGCGTGTGTCGAGCTACAGAGCTGCCCTATCACTAGCTCTGTGCCCAGTCAGTCCGTGTGTGTGCGTCTAATTAGTAAGCAACGAACTGTTCATTGGCGGTCACATGCTGTGAAGTAGCGATCGGCAGTGGAGAGCTGGTCACAAGACACCCATGCCACCTGTGCCCATGCTCCTCGCCGTGCGCCACGTATTGTATATCTAGGCTAGGATGAACGGTGTCGGTGGTCGCTGCGGACTGATTTGGTCCATCTGGTTGGCATCTCTCAGCTCTTGTCAACTGTTGATTCGTATTACGCTTGAATTAATTTTATTTTTAGGATTAGACCAGCTTCTTGTCGGCAACGTTGGCAGTTACTTACCACTTGGTAGGTTACACATATACCTATATTTTCATTAACAAGAATTCATATTGTCATATTGATAGATGTCGGGTTCTCCGTGTGTCGGAGTGCGTGGAGGAGGGGCGAGAGGGGGGTGCGTAGGGCTGAGACATGGCAGATAAATGGGCGGAAACTGCGAGATGTTATCCCGCGAGTCGCGAACGAGACACATCCGTCGGTCGACGATAGCGCATCGACAGCGTGCAACTCTGCCGCGTCACACCGCGCCGTGCCGCGTGTCTCGGCGCGGCAGTGCGCCATTGCACGCGACGTACTCACACCAGCACTACTGTTGCTAAGTCAGTAACAGAGCCAAGTGATGACCTCTTACTTTAACTTTACAGAATGTTAAGATCGACAGCAAATAAACGTGTTATATATTTATGAGTAGATATTGTTTTTGTAAAGCATTTTGTGCCACTGCAGTGTAATAACATAGGTTGAATGAAAGACAGTGTGCGGTGACCGAGCAGCGATGACATAGTATATAATATAGTGTTGATGCACGGCGCGTGGTGTGGCCAGGTCGTAAGCGGTGATTAATTGTATTAACATTGCCGTGACGGAGGCGCGGGCGGCGCGGGCGGTGCACGTGCGGCGCGTTCTCACGCAAATTACGCGCACTTGACACCGCGACACAACACAGACACGCGGAGGTGCGCGCGAGTTGATCCCGCGCCGCGCCGCCCGCCGCTGACACATCAGAGCAATCCACTCCCGTTGTCTCCTGAGCGACAATCTCACTCAATTCCCTCTGATTAATTGTGGAACTATAATTTCGCCACTTAATGACTAATCATGTGTATCTAAATACAAATTCTGAACATTGATTTCTAATGTTTTTGTCCAATGACTTGACCTGTGTGAGGCGTGACGTCAGGTGTGTCGGTAACAAGTAAGTGTTGCCAGCGGAACCTGGGGTGGCGACTGGTGTGGCCGTGCGAACCGCCCCGGGGGCGCTCGCGCACGCGCACAGGTGCGCGCGCGCCCCACAGCCCGCGGCGAGCGCGCTCAGCACGATGCAGCTCCGGGTGCTCCCGCTAATGGAGTGCGACTGATGAGGTTAACTGCCGTTTGTTTTTTATCAATTCGTGAAACGACGTAAGTATAATATAAGAAGGTTAGCACACATACAGTTGTAGCCATTGGAAGTGCAGCAGAGTGGCAGCCACGCGTCGGCGGGCGGTTGTCGCAATGATGGATGTTAAACGTTATATCATAAGGTATGTTAGACAAATTGAATGAGCGCGTCGGAGGTCGGGCGGAGGCGCGGGCGCAGCGCGCGGGCGCGGGAACCGGTCGCACCCGCCGGTATGTGCGCACCTGAGATTTGTGCACCTTGCGCGAACTGCACCGCGCCTCGCCGCCGCGCCGAGGGCCCGTTCGTGCGCTCAAACCAACTCCGGTATGGCCGGTCACTTCGCAATAAGCTATCTCTACGCTATATCCTTCATACACTTCTCCATGGGCACTACCTTTTATGAATGTTTGGATGCTGTGTCGACGATTGTTACAAGTGCCAGTAAGTAGAGGTGAGCTTGCGGCCGGGCGGAGTGCGCTCCCGACGACCGGTTTAATGACCGGCTCTACCTCCATCCTCTACGACCGCACCCCCCCCCCTCCACCCCTTTGGAGCCGCTCGGCGGTCTCGTCGGCCCGATCGCGAAGCGGCAGGATCGGTCGCGGGATAAAATATCAGCTGTGCACGTGTCCTGTTTATTTTAAATTAACTAGATGATAATAGTGTCGAAAATATTGTGCTCAGGAGCGGCGCGCGTCGCTGTCGTATACGGACTCTCAGCTCTTTAAAACAGTACAAATAACTGGTATTTTACAGGTCCGGAGGTCCGGTCAGGAGTTGAGAGTCCGTGAAAGTTTTTGAAATAAGTTTGAGGTCACTTGGGCCTTTATTGTGATTTTTCTTTAAGAGCCGAAAATCTGCAACGCAATTTACAAAACAACATTTTTACCTTTGAACTAAGTTTTTGTAATTTCGGGTGACAATAAGACAGACAGTTGTTTTTATCGATCGAAGACCATACTTTCAGGATTCATTACCAACAAAAATATTTCCAAAAAATGCGACACAAAAAGAGAAAATCTACAAAATCTGATGTAAAGATGAATATCCCAAAAAAATAATAAAACGTCGTCTAGCTCCTAAACCGCAAAAAATCGTAGAACATACATGGGGGTGGTTTGGATATATCCCAAGAAGGAGTCCAAAGTTTTCGTTTGGACGACATTAGCTGGGCCACCCTGTATATAAAAGATTCGCGGCGAAAACATAATTAGACACAACTAAATATAATATGATTGTCTATGGGTCTCTTACGGTATATGAGCAGAGCTTTGCTAGCAATTGTTACATTCAGTATTCTAAATAATTTGCAGTAGTGAGCAGTAGTTGGTTCTCACCGCGGCTGCGCGGGCGCAAGCGTCCTGGCGCGCGTTCTCTCACGACGGCGCACGTGAGACGCAGCACAAGCACCCGCCGCGCGGCTCTCGTGCGGCGCGCACCCTACATCGACGGCTCGCTGGAGCACCTTCCACATGGCAGCCCATAGTGACGCTGCAATATCACATCAGGTGAAACGTCACTCACGACGCATGTCGCCTAGTTCTTGGGAAACAAATTATTGATCGAACACTGCTGGATGTTACCAAGACTTGGGCGTTGTACGAGGCTCCACGTCAGTGCCAGCGCGAACTAGTATCCCTTGTGTGTCGCAGCTGTTGGGGACTAGACTGTTAGGATGCGTTTCCACTGACGTGGAGCTGGGCGGAGTGGACTGGAGAAGAGCACAGAAAAGTAGCAAATGTCTTCATTGAAGTGGAGCTGAGCTGCGCAGGCCAAAGCTGCATTGAGTCAAATTCAATCTCTTGAAGATATCATACGTCATGTTATCACTAGCTCAACTAGCTCCTGTCCGAACAAGTGTATCCAGATTATTAGTTAGCCGGAAGCCGTCTGAGAGATTAAACTGTCCCTCGGGCACACCCCCTACATTATTGTATTCCTTTGATATTGAGCATGATGAACGTGAAGAGATCGGCAGTTTGAATACTCGTGCGGCCTGCCGCCTGCCGATGTGCGATGTCCTTGCACACTGCGGTGAAACTAAGAGCAAGGAATGTAGTGAAGCAGCAGAGATTAGCAGGGACTACATTATCTGATACCAGGGAGAAGAATATGGATGGCAAAGATACGGCTCATACCCGTGCCCCGCGCCCACCAGCACGCTTCCCAATGAGTGTTTCAGAATGAAGCGTTATCTTAATCGCATTAGTGCGATCGAGCTTCCCTAAGGCCTAATGAGTAGAAAAAGTCCATGATTGTAATCAATCACCGAGCAGGTAAGCCCGGCTTTGAGCAACAGATTGCGCACGGCTTCGAGTCAGACTCGCGACACACCTTGTGAATGTACCTAACTTATGGCTCCTGGCATGCGCGGTTACTAGGCCCAGTGGCGAGCGATACAATTAAATGTTGTCGTAAACGTTAAAATATTCGAGTTTGAAGCGCGCTCCACTGACTAGAGACTGGACGACAGCAGTACTGATTTAATCCTTACGAATAAGACGTTTTCCTAACGCTCGTTGTAATAACAATGTGTGAGCGCGGATAATGGCCCGCCCCGGCCGCGCCGCGCCTGCGCCCCTCCGCCGTGCAGCCAGGCGGACCGATGTGGAAAGTCAAATGGTATCAGTCAGTCGGCCATCGAGCAGATGATCCCCGGACACGGCGACATACAATGCGCGCTAATCCCCGCAAGCGACGGTGATTAGTGGAGCTTTGTGTCACACGTCGTCGCCGTCACCAAATATGAAATATAAGTCGTCGCTTATTATAATCGTGAGAGCTCAGGTTAGCTATGCACGGGCGGCTCACAGGTGGACGCGGTGGGATCTGCCGATGTTTGCACACTCTGTATAGGAAAAATGAGGTTCAAATTAACGCTTCCCAAACTTTGTTGTTAGAAAAAACTGGTCGTTGTTAGAAAAACAAGAGTGGTCCAGGTGTGCGCAGCGCAAACACCGCGCGCGCAGTTTGCCGAGCACTCGGGCCCGGGCCCCCGCGCCCGCCCCGCGCCCGTCCCGCGCTGTTTGTGCGGCGGACAACAAATATTATTGAATGATGATAGGCCATTTACGCGCGTCCCGGCCATTGTTGACGTAATCGACACCGCGACGTGCTGTCACTGCGCCCGCGCAGCTACCACGCGACATCGCTTGTGTCTTGTAGATGTTTCGGCGCAACAACCAACCGATATCTTGTCACTCGTCAATGAAATGACATTGAAATATTGAGTGTTTCATTTCAAAGTGGTGCATGGTGTATCACAAAACGAAATTATAATAAGACGGCGCCTTTGGTTTTGTTTGTTGTTATGTAGGTACTGCCACCGCCTTCCAAAACTAAATTACCTACCTATTTTTTTTTTTTTGTAGTTTATGAAGGCGGTTGTCCATATCTCCGAATTTCTTGATCAGATCATGTCAATACTTGTGATGTAGGTAAATTATGGCTATGGGACTAACTGGAAAGAAGACCCTTTCAACACAAAAGTTCGATTCTAGCAATTTACAAATCCGCCATTAATTTGTAGGCTCGTTAAAGTAGACAACCGTACAGTGTGTGTCAGTGGCAGTGTAACGAGGCGACATGCGGTGTCAAGAGCGCGAGGGTGAGCGCCCCTTACTACTCGCTACTGGACGTATTGTATGATGGACGGAGTGCGGTCGTTACAAGCGGCGCGTGATTGCGTGGCACAAGCTGTGACAGGGCCTCACTGAGCACCACAGATGTGCGGACAATGCGCAAGCGATTGCACAACTCATTTCGCTTTATCCCCACTTCACCCACTTGTAATACCGACCTGCATCCGACACGATTAGTATCCACTCGCACTCATTTATTTAATCATGAACATGATGCTGGCCGACTTTCACATTACTTGGACTGTTTTATATCCTAGCTGTAAACTGTGCGCCATGTACAGAGTGCAGATGTCACGTGTGTATGCGTCCGCGCATCATGTCTCGTCAATCGTCCGTCAGTCGGGAGCGTCTGATTCGTGGTGTGGTGACACTTTACGACGTGTCTGTGAGGAGTACAGACGCTGGTATAATGCGGTGCTGCGCATGCGCGCGGGCGTTGATGTGGATGCTAACACGGCCATAAAGCCGCCAGCGTGCCACTTAGCGGATAGTTGGACGACTTAAATATCGTCTGCGCGTGAACGAAGCGCTTTAAGTAAATCTCGCGGTGCAATTGATCGGCCATACAACGGTCACCACGGTGGATGTATGCGCATGCGCGTAGGGGTGTCGGCGTCGGTCGTGCGCGTCCGTAAGCTATGGGCGGCGGCGTGTGGCTGCGCTCGACGCTCCGGCGCAGGCTCTCTAATCACACGGCTGGAGGTAGATCGTGCTGGGCGAGGAGGTGCGCTCGTTAGGCGCGCGCTGTCACGTGCTCGCCGGCGCGCGTGTTTCCGTGTTGTTGCTGCTGCGGTCCGTCACCAAAGCTTTACGTTGAGCAGGCGAGCACTGGTGAGCCACTGGCGCGCATTGTATTAGTGCTGTTAAGTAGGAGTTGTCTGCACCGAGTTCTATTGCATAGGATTAGTACCTAATTATCGTTGATTGCCTGTGGTGGTCACCGTGGTAGACTTAAAGCGAGGAGCTATGTCAGTGAGCGAGACCGCACGGGGCAGCATGGGCTGATCGCAGTGCAGTGCGCGTGCGCAGGCCACGCGCTGTAACAAGACTGTATTGAAAAATGTGAATGCCGTCAGTGCAGTCGACTACTGATCCTGCTGACTTGCCCGCCAACACATTATTTCGTCTCCGGACGTCGTGAGTCGGCCGCGCCGCGCCTGGCGCTGTGCGTAGTCAAATGAACTTACTGATTGATTGGTAGTTCCGGTGGCCACGTAGTAACAGTCCCAGGAAGAGTTGCGGCGTGTCTGTTGGCGCCTGAAGCAGGCAGAGTCGGAGAGAGACACATTGACGTATTCCCGCGGCTTCACACGTGTGCGGCTCGGTCTAGTTACGTGATAACATAATGACTACAATGACAGCAGTGTGTAAAGATAACTACGTGTGCAGTGGCACACGCGAGGGGGCGAGGGCCCAAGGGGGATCAGCTTACAGATGTATTTCATTTTTTTTAAACAAAATGTTTGTCTTCGATTTTTTATTACCACAATAAAATAAGAAATGAAGAAAGAAAAATATTAGGAACGTACATACAATTCGTTGGTTTTGTTACAAATTAAAATGGGGGTACACCTCTGCCTAACCCTACGGGGATTAAAGGCGTGTTGTTGTGTCATGTTTAAAATGTATTCATCTGATTGAATTATAATAGATGGCTTTTAAAAACATTGCTTTCTGGCGGTAGCCGCTCGAAAAGAAATCAATTAAAGTAAACAGCGTGCAGTGCAAGCTGTCGCAACATTCCTCCTCCGCTGAGCATGTATAATGCATACGCGCACACGAGCCTGCGCCCGCGCCCCTCGCGTGCGCCCGCGCGCCCTCATTACAGCGCGCTTATTTGTTTCAGTTAATTTACAGTCTCACGCGGCGCCTATCCACGTTTGCATTATATCTACTCGCATCCATTTCACTGGCGACGAGAGAAGACAGAGCTAATTAACATGTGAATGCTGCAGCCATAACAAATGCATATCTGTAGCTGAGCCTGTTGTAATTAATGGTCGGTTTTCACACCTTTAAAGTAGTCGTGATGTGGCTGCGATAGCGACAACCCTCGCGATACTATCGCCGGACTCATATCGCTCGCCATTAACCGGCCGTTAACGAGCGCTTGTTATAATTACCAGTCGCGTGATCTGATGTTATCAACACGTGGAGGCCCGTCCCGCGGGCCGGCAGGCTGCGCTGCCAACCGTACCAACCTTCTCATCTGACACACATTTTACGGCCGTCACGTCCTCTCGGTACTGTCTGCCACCGACTGCCGCCTGTATGCTGACGTTAGAGACAGGACCTTCCAGAAGGGGACTACGGCCCCACTGACCAACAAGTTTAGGCAGCCATCGTATGGCACGCGCTATGTGCCTAAAGCGAGTTGATAAGAGGCGCGGTCAGCGGCGTGTGTGCGCACGCGCGCGTTATCTGCGCGTTGGGCAACACGCGCGGATGCAGATAGCGGGTTCCGGCGGCTAACTATCGCTAATCTGCGCCCGCGCCGCGACACTCGGCCGCTGGCCACTGTGCGGCCACGTCAGCACGCATCGCATCGTCTACGGGCACGCATCGGCCACATTTGTTAACATGTCTTGCTCAGAGCGGCAGCCGGTAGCGGCGGGCCGCGAGCGCAACGCGAACAGAGTCAATTAATCGAAAAATATTTATGCATAAATATAATTATAATATTATACATTATTTACAAGCTTAGGTAATAATAATAATAAAAAGAAACAACCAGAATAAAAAAAGAGAAACTAAAACTAAATGGCATCAAAAGATTCATCCGCATCGCTGTCCACTGGAAATGTGCCCAAATGACTGGCCGCATTGCCACGTTGGATGGCAATCTTAGCCTCTGGCTAAGGTAATAACCAGCCATTGGGTCACGGGAAGTGTCAACCAATCGTTTGGCCAACTCCTTGAAAAGCCCATGGGCACACGGACCCCATGACCCGAGAGTTTCCATCCCAAACGGCTCGAAAATATAGTTACCAGAAAGGGTACGTACTAAACTTATTATAATATTAGGTAAAAATAGAAATTGCTAGGTCGGGGGATCGCAACGGGGATCTCCCCCATCGGGAACGAACTTCCTGACACCGCGTATATCAAAAAGAGCCAGAGAGAAAGAGGAAGAGAGGGAAGGTCACCTAGAGGGGCTATAACGTGACGATTTCTGCCAGTTAAGTCCTACCACAAGCCGTGTTGAGGAACTTACTTACGAAAATAAATTAAAATTAAAAGAAAATAGTCATGTAAACAGCACGCACTCGATACATTCCATTGTGACTCTAAAAGCGGTGCAATAAGATCCACTACGAGCAAGTATTTTAAAAAATGTTACGACATTTTTGGTGCGCGCGAGAGGTTGTTGACGGCTGCTCCAATTAATTGTTATTTAGATACAAACTAGTTACAAACTTGCAAACTTAATTGTAATGGTAACATTAAGTCAATACCGGTGCGCTGGCGCCGCGTGCTAGCGTAATGTCTGGCTCCAAGGCTGTGGTTGTGCTGGGCAGGCGAGCGGCCGGCTGCCGGGCTGCGCTGCCCGCTAGTGCCAGTGCTGTAGACATATCGACTCGAACTCTGAATGGATCATTTAAGAAGCGCATGTTATTCCCCAATCTGCAATAGGATGGCTGTAAATAGATAAATGAGTGCGCGTGTACGTGAAGTACACGCCCCGCGTATTGTACTGACACAGTGTCAGTGTCAGTGTCGGTCTGCCGGCACGCTGCAGCACGCCAGGGTCGCATCAGTCGTGGCGTCACGGCATTAAAGCTATTACAAAAACCAAAATCCTTGACAAGGATCGATCATTTAATAGAGCTTAGATCGAGTGTTCCGGAGGAATGGCTTCAGGTGTCTATCGCTTTGTTAGTGGTTCAAATTGTTGTATGATTATAGTTTCACTACACTTCGTTACTTCTGACTCGCATGTCACATTGTTTGATTACGATTACATTTAGATGTGCCCGGCCGCGCGGAGGCTGCGCGGGCGCTTGTTCCCGACAAAAACCCGTAGCGAGCAGATATGTGCGGAGCGGGAGCGGGTTATGTCAGATAGAACCAGTCAGGTGTTATGTCAGAGGAGCGGAGGGAGGTGTACGACACAATCTGCCCTCGCGCAGAAGTACAACGCACCCGACGGCGCGAGCGCAGCACGGATACGACGCCGATGTCGCTTTGTTAATGTTTCTGCGAATGCGAGTTTCACACAGTACAATTTTATTTTAATCGAATGTATGTGCATGAGTTAGGAATCAGTTGTTGTGCTATTGTCCTTCTGCAGAGAGCGCACGCTGTGTGCGCGCAGGCACCTGCACGCTGCGCGGGCGTCGACCCCGCGGCTTCTCCCCCTCCCTCTAATCGCCCCGCCTCGCTCTCCGCGGTCTGTCATGTGGAGAAGCATCCTGCGCCTGCACACACAGCAGCGCTGCGCACCCTGCACGCCACCGACGTCAAACTCGGTAAAAATCATGCGCCATAGCTGGTGCAAACTTAGAAACATAATAAAGGTACACAGTTACTCAAAAACACCATGTCCTGAATCAGCAACAATTAAAATGACTTTGTCTTGGAATCATGGTGTTACGCGACTCGATTTCTGAACGCATTCAAAAGAAAGTAAAGTGTACGATGCAAGTTAAGTAGCGTGTGATGAGAAGCAGCTCCTCCGCGCCTGCGCAGAGTGCCAGTCACCTCGCGCCGGGCACAATGAGCGTCCCGCCCGCCGGCAGGTCGCTCCCACGTCCACCACAAAAGGGAGCTCTAATTAAATAAACTTTTTATACTACAATTTTATAAATTAAATTGGAAATGGCGGAGCATGACTCGATATAAAACGTATCGAGTCGATGATCCGCTCGTAAAACGTGGAGATTTAATTTGTTCCCGCGCCGCGGTCGTGGCGGCGCGAGCGACAAAAACGCGGCGCAGTGCGTCACGCCGCGTCAGACCGCGCCGCGCCGCAATGTGCCATATAATCCAATTTATTAGTGCCGTGCAGGCGTATCTGGCGGTGCGTGGCGCGCCGCGACCATCCAAACAAAACCTCTTCTATCATGCCCGTATCAGTTCAGTAGTAGTCAAACCTCTCGCAGCTCCGAGAGCAGCGAGCTCGTGCTGCAGGCGCGGAGACGCGTGCGGTGCTCGCCAGCCGACGGGTCCCGCCGAGGTCCGAGCTCGGTGTAACGGTACTAAACTAAAAATATTGTATTTCAATATCCAATTCATATTTGGGTCGTTCAAACGTTGCGAGTGCGCGATAAGACAATTCTCATTAAGATTAGTTATAATAATAAATGCGTCTCAGCGGGCGGTCATCACACCGACTTGCAATTTACCCCGGACCTGAACAAAAATAGAAGCCTTCGAGCGGAGCGTGACCCCGGGGCACGGCGGGCCCGGGGCGCGGGGGCGCGGGGGCGCGGGGGGCGGGGGGGGAGCAATCTACACGGCGCGGTGGCGCGCGGGCGCAGAGTAAATGACCGCGATCGTAACGAACCATCAGTCGCGGGGTTTGTTCAAATGTTTTATGTTTATTGCACCGCGGCCCGCGAGCCGCGCTCGCCGGTCACATCGCTGCCCAGCACCGGAGCACCGGGCAGCGGGCGGCGCGCTGTGTCTGTCTCCCCCGGACACCTAGCGGCTACAGTTATGGGCGTCAATAACAAAACATGAACTTGTAGCAACATCACGACTGCATTCAACAGCGGCAATAAACAGAAAATAAAAAAAAACCCTATCGGCCGCAGCGCAGGTTGGTACGATCTGTCCCAGCTTTAGTGCATAGGACGGAGTTCGACGATGGCAGTAAGTTGGCGAGTAGACCACGACAGAGCCCTGGATGAGGCTGTAGAACAGTTATATCTCATGAGGATGTAGAGCAATTATATCCCAAGTGATAAGGGATCAACCCTTATCACTGCAATTCCAAGCATCATTCTATTTATCGAAAAAGCCCACGCGCTCTTGAACCTTTCCAGCAGGACTCAGTATCAGTTGGTGGTGGTGGTGTGTGCGGTCTGGTCGGTGGCTACGGCAAGCACTCGTCCACAGCGAGACGTTGCTCAGTGGGGTGGGCCTCGTGCGGTGCTCTGGCAGTCGGCTACTCGCACTGGTACTGCGCAACTTAAGTGACACTATCGCCGGCGGGTGGTGATACCATCTAATCTGCTGGCCCCGTATTAAAATGTAAATGAGTGGCGGCTTCCGTGTGCGTGCGCGCAGGATACGGTGTCTATTAGCGTGGCGATACGAGCTGATACTGTCTCACAGTGAGAGCTGCACAGCGCACAGAGCAGCGCCCGGTGCGGCAGTGCGGTGCCACCGCCGCTAATTAACAGAGCTTGCCATGCGCACCCGATCACTTGCAAATATTCTTTTTACCATAAAAGAGTAAATGACTACTATTACATATAATATATTCACTGTGTTTGCTCATTGTGCATGACAGTGTGTCTGGCTCATGTGTGATCAGGAATGTAGATCTATTTGCGTCTCGGTGAGCCGGTTGCATGCGCTCGCGCACACGGCGCAAATCGGGCGGATAATCGCGCGTGCGCCAAGGTAATTAATACCGAGCAAAAACGAGAGGAAAAACGTGTGTGCGAGCATGATGCTCAGGAGCAGCCGAGCGGGGCAGGACGCGGTCTGGCACTACGCAGGCAGTTACAGAAGCTATATCGTTCAGAAAGGCTGATAGCGAAGAGACGCACGTGAACCCTCGCGCCACGTGCGCTGGACACGTGCGCGCTCAGTGGTCACGGCTCGCGGCGACAGCTCACGAGCGGGGCGCGAGTGGACCCTCTGCGTGCGACGCTGTGCAGTGCTGCCATGCTCGGACAGGTGCGTCGCCCGCGCATGCCTCGTCTCATTACCGCCGGCCGCTAGTCCATGTTCGCGAGTGAGTTAGTTTTTGTGGCCGCTGGGCACATTACAGTCATCTGAATACCCGCCCACGCCACTTGTCGCCTTAATTCGTAATTACTTTAGTTTTTGTTTAACACGGAGTCGTCTGCCGGCCGTCTGACACAAACCCACTCCTTGGTGTTCAAACATTCATTCATCGTTTCATAGTTTGTTACCATTCATAGCGAGACTATTTTTAACCAACTTCAAAAAAAGGAGGAGGTTATCAATTCGACTGTATTTTTTTATGTTTGTTACCTCATGTTTGCGGACTGGGTGAACCAATTTTCATAATTCTTCTTTATTTAAAAGCTGGTGCTTCCCGTGTGGTCCCATTGTCACCATTTCAATATCTGACTACGGGTTCTTGTAGAAATCGAGAGAACTCTTCAATAAATAACAGCAGCTTAACCGCGATTATTGCTATAGCATATCTAAGCATTGTTTACGCCATCACACAACATAATATCACGCCTGTACTAAAAAATAAATAAAAAGCTTTTTCACAAAAAATACAACCGCCTTCAAAAAATACAAAATAAAAAATAACTTTAGTTTGGAAGTCGGTGTCAATACCTACATAACAATAAACAAAACCAAAGCCGCCGACTTCCGAACTAAAGTTATTTTTTATTTTGTAGTTTTTGAAGGCGCTTGTCTTTTTTTGTAAAAAAGCTTTTAAACACTGACATCAAATGTTCCAACAACACAGCACCCTGACGTCGGCGTCGGCGCCCACCGACGTACATATTATTAATTGGAAAATTGAGTGGTTTTATATAAAATTATAGAGTGTTTTTAATTCGGTTCATGTTAGAGCTTCGATCGAATCAGGCCATCGTCAGGCCGCGAGCCGGCCCCGAGCCGGCCCGGAGCCACGTCATTATTAAGAGGTAAGTATTTACGAGATTGCACTACCTCGTGCTTGGTGCGACCACAGGAGCACAAGCGGCAAGCGGCTCCATAGCCGCGCGCAGCACCCGCTCGTGCGCTCCGCTCGCCCCGCTCCGCTCACTCTCCTCTGCCCTTGCTGATCAAGTTTTTCCCGTGAGTTAATTAGCGCGGGTTTCTCACGAACGCTAACATCGTCGTTTATTAAACTGCGCCCGCGATTCTGTTTTAGGTATTTTAATGAGCAGGTTATCTCTGTCTTCCCTCTCGCTTCTCCCTCACCCCGATCTCCGCATAACAGACTGCTGCAAGATTTATGTGCGCGGACGCAGATTCGGCAAAAAGGCGCCATCGCGCGCCAGTACCGGCTCACATATGTATCGCACAGGACGCAGCAGCGAACAGTGACTCGGTGAACACATCGAGATCATACTCGAAGCTCTCGTTTAACTGTTGTATTGACCAACGTGGAGGAGAGGAGGGTGCTCACGTGGCTGCCGCACGAGTTAACAAAAACAAATCCAGTGTGCACGGCATCCCCGGATGAGTGGCAGCGGCGCGGTTCACACGGCCCGGGCCGGTCGCGAACGTGTCATATTTTCATTAAGCGCAGTTTTATTCTGCGAGCGATCGGCGCAGGCGCAGCTCGTAAATATCTGGGTATAGGTAAGGCGAGCCGCAGCCGGACGATCGTAAACCGCGACAAATATCTCATGCATGCCCCGTGGGAGACAAAAGTCAGTGCGCGAGCGCAGCCGCTCATGCCCACACTGCTCATTGTGTACGACGAGTCAATAATCATCATTATTATTATTATAGTTTTGGCTACAAGATAATCATTTATATAAAAAATGATTTACAAATAAAATATCGTGTGCCAGGCGAACTGTCCAATAAAAGACATCAACGCGTTCACTGGCGCTGTGCTCACTGTAATAACAATGTAGGTATATCTTATTATAATATTTTAGCTGAAGGGTTTGATTGTGAATGATGAGTGCTATTTGTTATCAATTAGGGATCCGTAAGAAGAGTCACGCCAAAGACATGAACCGAGTGGCGAGCCTACCCGAGTGGCTGCCGCGTCAGCTGCTTCACCGTGTTATGCCTTCTGTTACGTTGTTGCCGTTTCTTTCTGCAAACGTGGAATGAGAGGTAACCGGTTAAATGGGCTAGGCGACACGTAGCCAACATGTCCGCTACTGTACCTGCTACGAATGCGATCACAGATAGGGCCAGCGCTTATTTGGAAAGAATTCCGAGCGTGTGGCGGAGTGGTGCTCAACAATGCCCTTGAAGCTATTCAATTAATTCCCAACAATAGTATTCTGATGGCAATAAAAGCAGTCGGTGGCGATGCTATCGCCGGCGGCGGCCGTTCCCAGCGGTTGCCCACTGCTGGGCGATATCATCGCATAGCTGGAGTTCACTAAATCTTTTGGGGCGCGTTAATGGGACTGTTTAGTTGTTTAATTCGTTTTATATCGCGTTCGCATAGATTTAAATTAATTAGCGCTATTGGGTGCGATGTGTGCGCGATACTGCGGCGGTCACACGCGCCCGCGCCGCCGCGTCACACACACATGCGCACCTCAGCAATCTATTTGTTCGATGCGGCCTGAACACAGTTTACGTTACTTACAGATTAAGTCAATAGCAGATGTTGACTAGAGTCTGTTAGGTCTGTGAGTTCACTGAGTAACTCGCGCGCTCCTGTTGCAACTCGGTACTTGTACTTCCCGAGAGGAGCTTAGTAGTGACATATAATAAATAATATTGTAGCTAGTTCCAGTTATTAGCCGTAGGTATGTGCGCAGCAGCATGCGGGGTGCGCGTGTCCGCCGGGGGCGGGTGCTCCGGGTGCTATTCTATAATAATAATATTTTAAGTGAACTCAGCGCAAGTGAGGACCCAGTGACGTAGTGCTGAAGTGGACGAGCGGCAGTCGACGCTGCAGTGGAGCAGCGCCCGGCCGAATGCTCTCTCAGTGCACCGGTCTCGCTGGTAACACAAGCATATCACTACGAGCATGTCACCACATGCCCCAGTGGTCACTTGATCCGGATGTTTGCATTTAATGAACACTTTACACTCGATGCGCAGGCGCACAGCTCAGACACTATCGCCAGATCTACGTGATTCGTTCACAGCAGTTTACCCGTTGTCGAGTTGATCGGATGTTGAACCTGATCGGGCCAGTGCGACGCCTTATCCTTCTTACGGCACGTGCCACGCAGGAGATGAGGCTCTGAGCTCACACGAAGGAAGCCTCACCACCACACACTACTCACTCGACACCACTTTGAATCATGTGTGACGTCAACTTTCTCAAACAGTTAAGACCGATAAACTCCTTACGTATCTGCGTCCGCGCAGGTCTGGTCTCATGCAGCGAGGTAGCAGCACGACGAACCCATAGTGGTCACATTTTTAGTGTTCATTTATATTACACAAGTGTGCGGACGCTAATGAGTGCAGCGTGTAATTATTACTGTGTAAAAGAAGGAACCGCCGCCGCCGGTCGGTAGTCCGCCGGTTGCTGCGGAGTATTCTCAGTGCTCATGCGCATGCGCGGCCGCGCAGGATGACGCGCCCGTCGCCGTCGAGACAGGATGCAACCATTAAAGCTTACGTTAAGAACCGGTCCGTGGCGGCCATTGATTCAATGTTTGTATCATTATTTATAGTCAGTAATTAAATTTGTACTTCAATTTGAACTTAATAATTAATATTTTTATGGTCTATATTAAAATGTTGATTAACTTATTAAGACAGTAGTAACCCGTGTCCAGTTCAAAGAATACTTCGTATAAACGGTTGCCCAACGGTGGGCGCTAGCAGCTGTACCGAACTGTATCCCACAGCGCGTCTGCGCCGCCCACGAGCAACACTTCCTAAATGAGTGGCAGTAGACGGCGCGGCGGCGCGGGCGACACATGACCATTGTGACGAGGGCAGGAGCGCCGGCGGCCGTGGCCTGAGCCCCAGCAGCGAGGCCCTGCCGCACAGCGCGATCACACCACAATATCTATACAATAATACCTATAAAAATTGTGTCCTGAACGGTAATTTGCAAAATAATATGGTTTAACATCATTCATTAGCAATTCCGCGTAACGTAACCGTACATTGGCGTGTAAGTGTCGCGCGATGCGCGTTCGGAATCGGACGTGTTTGCGCTGCACAGCACGAATATTTTATTCGCGTTTTGCGCAGCGGTAGCCGTTGCCCGAGTTTGTTCGCAATGGCAACAAAGCAGCTCATTGCTAACGAGCTTTTGGCATTCGTCAAGCATGCCATCGATTACATGGACGAGGTCAGCATCTTGCAGATTTGCAAATCCTCCTTCAAAGAGGAAGAGGTATGCAGTGCCAAGTTGCTGCTTTTTCAATCACTCGACCAAGTCGAACGGATGCCATCTCGCCGGAGGGATGGTGGCGAGAAGAGTCTGCAGGACATCATCGACCTGCTGAAGAAGACCGATCCGGATGACGTGCCAGATTTTGTGGCGAAGGAGCTGCACAAGCTACCTCCTGTCACTTTCGACCACGTCGACGTCACCAGGCTGCTGAAAGACATCACGACTCTGAAGGTGAGCCTGGCTGAGATGAAGTCCAAGTTGGAGTCATCGGATGTCACCATTGGTGATTTGCGAGCAGAAGTTGCGTTGTTGCGCAACGCTGTTCCGGCAATTGGGTCGCCGGATGGCTTCAACGTAAACACACGTCGCGGGGCAGGTGCTTCTGTCTGCAGTTTTCAGTCGGCGAATGAATCAACGTCATCGGCTGTCAAGATTGCAAGCGTTGCATCGTGTTCTGCTGATCGCGTCGCACCTACCGGGGAAACGGCGCGTGTAATAGGTACATCGACCCCCACGCGTGCCTATTCAGCAATTGTCGCCAAGACGAAACCTGCTGTGTCGCAAACAAAGCGACAAGCAGAAAAACCAAGAGGGGATAAGCAGTGTCGCTCAACATTGAGCGCGGCTAGGAATGCTTGCGGTGAGGATGGCTTCGTCAAGGTGGAGAGAAAGAAGAAGAAGCCTACTTCTCGCAACCAGTGTGGGACGGCGCTGGCAGGACATAACATGCTGCTACGGCCTGCAGTGCCGACGACGCTCCTCTACGTATCCCGTTTGCATCATACCACCAAGGCTGAGGATATCGTAGAGTACATACGGGTGAAAGTCAACTGGACCTTGAGGGTGGTGAAGTTGGAGGCGCGACATAGCACCAATTTTAACTCATTTGTTGTGCGCGTTCCGACCCAACATTTGTTGACCTTTCTCAAGGAAGAGTTTTGGCCGAAAGGTGTGCTGTATCGGCGTTTCCGCGGCCAGCTACGCGACACCTCGCAGCGTAACACGACGCCGACACTTCGTGTTCAGTAGTTTATAAGTTTATTGTTAAAATATGTATTAGTTTATAGTTATTGTACTTATTTATGTATTTGTGTTTTATGGGCTTTAGTTGCCTGAAATAAAGGTTTATTATTATTATTATTATTTATAGCAGGCTCTGAACAAGACTAAGGAGGCTGCCCTCTGCGGCGCGGCGGGCAGCGCTCGACTCATGAGCGAACACCCGCACGACTGCCGAGTGTGATCGCTATCCAGACCTACCTAAGTAACCAGTATTGCTTCAGGAATAAAAAGGATTGCCGTAACGAGGCAAACAGAGGTTTTCCCTTCTCCCACAATGATTTGCTTCGGCAGCAAACTTTCTTTGTCCGCCACATGGGCACGTCTTGTGTCTGGTGACAGCAGTTAGCGGTGCGGGCCAGGCGGACCCGCGCGTACTTACTGAACATATTCGCTCGAGGAGTTGAGGGTGTCATGTCACTCACAACATGAATTTGCATTTAGCGCAAATTCATGTTGTGAGTGTTATTAGTTTACGGTTTATGGCGGAGCAGTATTTTATCTCAGCGGGCATAAGTTATTAAAACAAGAATATCAATCAATTTTACGAGCGTGTTTCATTGCAGGTACCAGGGCATCAGAACGTGCACGGAGGAGCTGCTGCTGCGTCAATTGGCAGTTATTGCTAAAAAAAATACAGCACTAAGTACTTGAAATCTTTGGACGTTCATTTTCAAAAAAATAACGCTTTTGTAGAAAATCAGAAGTCGAAGCGATATACCTTCTTTCAGCTGCAAGCGAGCCCGCGCGGCTCAGCTCTGCCGCTACGTCAGCTCCACAGACGAGGATATATTTATTGTAAAAAAGTGTTGTGATCAGTATCCTCGTCGGCGACGCAACCGGTACATTCTGTAGGATGCTCGCGGATGCCTCCGACAGATTCCTCCGGGAGCGGCTAATGAGTGCGTCGATCGGCCAGGGCCTCCCCCTCTCCTGCCACCCCGCGCACCTTACCCCTCGCCCCCCGCTTGTCAGTTTTTATGTGCGGACCACCTGTTGCGCTGCGCTCGCGCATATACTCGCATGATACACAAGTACTTGTGTTGTGCAACGACGACTATGTTTAATGATCCACATTAATTAGTTGCAAAGTAGACGCGAAGCGCTCGTGCTCTGTTCGGTTCCCACGTCTGCCATAACACACCGTTGACCTCACTCTACGTTAAATCAATGTATTTGTATTTTTATTTTTAATTATACCTAATCTGTTTAAATAATGATGTCCGTAAAGCGTCAATACTGCATACTCCAGTGGCACGCTATCTGAGCAGGCCGCACCCGCGTGTGCTCGCCGCTGCAGCAGTCGCCGGACACAACGCCGGCCCGCGGGACTCGTGATACGGGCTGAGTCGTTCAACTTCACTATCGCATAAAACTGTTTAATTTAATGTCTACCTTTCATGGGCCTTTTATTAACAAAACGAACACAAAACAAGTAAACGGTGAACTGTCTGCCACAGAGCCTACCTGCGTTTCCTAAATTGCTTGTTTGTATGTGTGTGTTTGTATGGTTAATGGATGTATGTGTGTTCGTACATTTAATTCTCTGGTCTCAGTCTCATTCATTTGTAGGACGCTGTGGCCACCGTCTACATCTGGAGGATCTAAATAACTATAATAACAAAGTCAATGAACAAAACTTAAAATATGCAAATTGTATGTAACATGATGACGAAATGTGTCCAACTTGTGACATAATCGTAGTGAATTAGGCACGAGTGGTAACAGAACCCGCCGCGCACTGACGACGCGCACCGCCGGGTGCACGCGGCAGCGCGCGCAGCAGCTCCTTGCGCTGCAATGGCAACTGGCTCAGCGACAAGGCACAGCGGACAGTCGCCACGCGGACTGAACGCATATTGTGTTTTCGTATGTATGCTGCAGTTTATTTTGAATGACTATACATTGCTAGCGCACCGCGAGTGGTTCTCACGGTGCGCAGCGCGTCGCGGGCGCAGGACATTCATCCTAATTAATTCGGCGGCGCGTCACACACACTCTCACGGCACCACTCACGTTACTCGCGTTCATTAATCAGCGCAGGGATTAACGCGACGCTCTCTACCTATGAGTAGTCGTCAACATCCAACTGTACGGACATGACACGACATCCAATGACCGTTTAATCGCGTATGTAGTGACTCAGTGCTCTAACAGCTGTGAAAACTGTGCGCAGGCACACGAGGCGTTTTTGGTAGTTCTTTATCTCTCTAACTATCTAATATGTGACATTTCTTTGGCGGTCGTCTTGCGGGCCGTGTCGCACTGATTGCTAATATGTATACGTAGCGGTCAACTTCTGCCTCACAACGACCACGTTTGAATAATGTCCATAACATGAGACCCTGGTGTCTTGTAGAGCTTTTAATAAAATGTTTCTCAGTATGAAGTTATAGTGAAGAGTCCCAGCGCGTGAGCGGTGAGTGACGTAGCTCCTGGAGGCAAACACAACCACGCTATTTTGGCGCGTAGAGTGAGCAACTCATACTAGGTGATAACACTAAGTCACGGTCTGCCTACTTATGTAGACCGTATCTTTTATGATCGGATACTAGATGCAGAGATCACATTTCCTTCCCTAATGATGTGTGAACGTGTCGCCCACACGAGGGCTACCGGGCGCACCTACTTGCTGCCGCTGCACGGCAAGCTGCCTGTTTGAGGAAAACTGTTGAGATGAAGTATTGACACGGTCAGGTAATGTTGCAGAACGCTTTCTATCATGTCAACAGTTTAAGGGAACTGCGTTCACATGGTTTGCCTCTGATCATGCGATGTGATCAGTTGACCACCTGACGCTCGCTCCGAATGTCACTTCCGGCGGTCAACATGGCCTCCAGCTACTTTACCAGGCAGATAAAAGGTACAACCTACCTAATTAACGATATTAAATGATTATTATCGTCGGAATGTTAATACCGAACCGCAATGAATCCTCTGATATCGACGCCCATATCTCCAATTAATGGAAAAACAATAAAATAAACAAAACTTTGAAACGAACCGAATCACAAAATGAGTCACTTGTTATAAGTTACAGGTTATGAGGCGAGAGGCGGAGCGCGGCGCGGGCGCAGGTACCGGGCGATGCGGACCGATTCATTAGCGGCATTACGCGAACTGGCTCACGACACAGCACATCATATCTCATTGCTGTTATTATGACGCCTATAGCAGTTCACGCGACAGTGCGGCGGTACCATGTAGTGACCAGTACCAGATGTGGCAGTAGCGCGTCATAACTGCATTTACATTAACGAGGATGAACTGGCAGTAGGCGCGCATGCGCCACGGCAAGGCCAATGGGCCAAAAGGTGGCTAATGCCACCTTCTCAAAACGTCAACTTCGCAGAACTTCAACTTCGCAGAATATGTATGCGTGGTTCGCCAGAAATTATATTCTACGATTTGGAGTTTTTAAGTGTAAGATTTGTTTCGGCTTATTAATTATTTATTTTACTTTAACATAAAACGTTAATTATAAAGTAATGATTATTTTTATTAGAAAATACTAAATTTAATTCTATATATTTTCTATTACACGAACATTTGACTTTTTGAAAAGTTTACATTATGAAGTTAGCTTTCTGCGAAGTTAGCGTTTTGAGAAGTTGGCATTCTGCGGAGTTGGCGTTTTGCGTCGTGTTGACATTTTGAGAAGTCGGCATTCTGCGTCAGAACCGGCATTGCTCATCGCTGAATGTCTAAGATCTGTTTGTCAAAGCCGTTGTAAGTCAAGCGGCGGATTATGTTAAATGAGATTATAACAACGTAAGGAGTGGCCGCCGCCCACTCCGCGTGATGTATCTGGTGAGTTCTTTGTTATTAGGTGAGTTACGTTTATAGAGTTTTAATAACATGTCATGGGCTTACTACGGGTCACAAATCACGCGGCACGCGATGCGCGCACTAATCCGGTGAGGACGCGCCGCTACGTCGCGCGTCGCGCGGCGGCTCGCAGGCTGCCTCTGAACCTGCCTGTACGATTGTGTCGGAATGCCCAGTGGTCAAGGCGCCCGCCTCTCATGCATGAGGTTGTCAGTTCAAATCGGGGAATGTGACATTTTCAATTCATATGTACTTACTTTCTAAAGTTTATCTTGGACATCAATAGTAGGTATCGGTGAAGGAAAACATCGTGATCAAGCCCTCGAGGCGGTTTAGAAACTCTGGCACTAGGGCGTGTGGGGTCGTAAGACCGTACTGCGCACACGATAAAGAAGAGAGAGAAGACGGCCCGTGCGATGCGTGAGAGCAGCTCACGGTTGCAGTAGTCATGCCTTCCCTGGAAACATGTTCAAAGTGAGCTATAGGTACATACCACACTAATTTACACAGACTCAATCGGTGGTTGCTGGAAGGTCGCCTTCTGTACCTATATGTCGCAGGGATATGATAAAAACATGGATTTGGCCAAATCCCTATGGGATTTGATTAAATCACGGAGGTTGTTAAAATAACAACACGATTTTATGATTTCCCTAAGCAAATCTGGTGATTTGACAAATCCCTAAATTGATTCAGTGAAAAGATAATAAAACGGGAACCGATCACATTTCCGATTTTTTTTTTGTTATTAGCTCATGATGAAATCCCTGTTTTTATCATATCCCTGCGACATCGCCGTAGTGTATCTACGTGGCACTGGTGAGCCGGGGACGCGCGCCCGCGCGGCGAGACAGTGGCAGCGCACGCGCACGCAATCACATCGTTAATATTAATAAATCGTTATTAGGAGAGAAGCGCGCATCCAATACGATTATTATGAGGTGACGACTATTAGCCGGCGATGGACCGCGCGCGGCCTGCGTCCCCCGTGCCGTACTCCTACCATCTTCTCAGCAATTTCGATATCAACTAAACGTAGTTAGTGATATCGTAAGTGCGGTGTACAGCATTGAGCATTTCTGTCCGACATTTGCATTTTCTTGAAATATTATAACCCTAATGGCTAATTATAAAGTCGTGATGGCCTACTGGTTAAGGGGCCCGCGTCTCACGCATGAGGCTGCGCGTTCGATACCGGCCACGTATAATATGAGTTTTTCATTCATATGTAAGTATTTTCTATGATCACCAGCTGTAGAACAACTTGTACAGAATGGTGTAGGTACAGTCAATAAAAGCTGTAAAAAGTCACTCGTCGAAGAAGAATAATGTGACGATGATTATGTTCCAAGGACAATCGCAATGATGGGGAATCATTGCGATTATCTTTTTGTGCCTTATCTAGACAGTTTTCACCAAATTGTGGGGCAGCATTAAATGTGGGCGCATGTGTGGTGCCGCCGGGCGCGGTGTAGTCACAGAGCCCCACCTAAGGGAGGACAAGCCGGGCTAATGCCCAGAGCGGCAATATTGAGAGTACCGGGCGGTTGCACGAAGTCCAACAAACGTACTCTCATGAATTTTACGTATGTGGATATTATGCAGTTAAAACAATATCACATAATTATAGATACGTATACCATTCCATCATTGGAATAGCAAGCTCATGACTTATATGGTGTTAGTGTAAAGGGCCTGATCCTAGATCCCTAGGCCTAGATCTGCTAAATATGCTGCTAAATATAAATATCTAAATAGCTAGATCGGGCTCTGTGTAGTTACTTGTGTACATTAGTATCAGCCGCTAGTAGTATCCACTTCCATTTAATCGAATCAATAATTATACAGCAAATTATAAGATTGGGTAGAGTTACAATTCTCTAATAAATTGAGAACAGCCTCCAATCTACATGTGATTAAGATCTTAAGATCGATAAAAAATGTCAGGGAGAATCTCTTGACCTCCTTGACTAGTTTTAACAAATACTGCAATATATGTAGATCCTTATCAGTACAATCAGCATTCAGCGCGAGATCATAAGATAACTGTATCCGTTTACAAAGGCTCGGGTTACCGCTACGACCGTGAGATGTTACTGACGCACCACTCCTCGTCACCAGTAAAGTGTTCCGGCACGTCGATGCGCCGCGCTCCGCGTGCCGCTGCACCGCTAGAGCTGCGCGACCTGTTGCGCCGAGAAGCATGATACTGACAACTGCACAGCTAACGATGGCTTCCATGTAATGCGGCGCCCCAGCAGATCCGTTCGAAGTAGTGCCCGACTGTGCGTACACACATTTATCAAAAACCGGTGACGTGCGATGCCAATGTCTGTGTACTAGACGACGAGACTTCAACTGTTAAGTGCTTACAGGCTTGCTCACGCCACGTCGCCACGTCGCCGCCGCCTCACACCTCAGAGTGCCTGCAACGCTAGAGTGCGGGCAGGCGGCGTCGCTTTGTCCACCATTAAAATATCGTCGACGACATGACCGTTTGTGAGTAATATCTGTAATTGTACAATTGGCCGGCCCCTCTCGCTGATGGTAGACGAGGCGTGAGGTGGTAGATGGTCAACCATTCGGTACTAATTACGTGCACGCCTGCGACGTGTCGCGTCGTTTGTCTTCAGATAAGCAGCGCGTGTGAAGCGATCAATTGCAGCGATCAGTCACGGTGAGTAACGCGCGTCATTAGTGCGGTGAGCATCCATGTAAATGATGATGTGATCCGATGTACACATTCTACTTATCTTGTTACCGCACTGATGTACAATGTTCCAATTATTTTTCGCCGACTACGGCGAAAAAAAAATGTTGTCAAAATGTTGTCAAAAATGTTGTTGACCCCGTGGGCCCCGAGTCACTTAGTAGTGACTCTGGGTTCGAGTCCGTGGCGCTCACCTGCTCGACGGAACTTGCTTGTGATCGTTATGGCTGCAACCATTCTTTTTATTTCATTATACAGAAACGGAAATACGTCAGTGCGAATATCATAGTGGAATATACGAGCCTAGTTGTGTTAAACAATAGGTTTAATGGTGTCGCAGATAGCCGGAGCAGCTCGCGGCAGCCGGCCGCTCGGAGCCTGCGTGTTCCTATAGAGCAGTTCATTCAGTTTGCAATCAACACAACATATCTAATGAGAACAATATATCATACACGTAGAAAGAAATTACCATGCTTTTAAGGTTTCCCTTCTTTTTACAAGAAAAGTGAAACGACCAACGCCCGTCCCCGTATTGCGCTGGAGAAACTGTGCAGGCGACGCAACATCGCGATACAAATGATCCGGAGCGGTGCGCGCGCGCATCTACCTGACAGATATTAATAGAGAGCATGCAAAGTTATTGATAGTGGATGAGAGCTGCGTGGACGTTCACAAATCACGGACGGACACCCGCGCCATTAGCCTCCGCTAATCTAAATTCTAATTCATTAGTTTAATTAAGTTAATGCAGCGCGCACGCAGCCCTGCGCCGCACGACGCCGCACGACGCCGCCCCTCTCCGTGCCGCTACACGCCGAGATCCCGAGATAAATCGTCCCGATCTAGGAAAAAACGCTGTAATAAATCTTATTGCGAATTGCGCTTGATTTCTCCGGAGTGGAATGATATAATTACATGATTGCGCCGCGACCGCGGTCGGCAACCGCCGCCGTGCGCTCCGCTCCAGTCCGGTCCGGTGTGGTCCGGTAGGGGGAGCGGGGGGCGGGGGGGGGGGCACATTCCCCTGGACCATTCTTTTTGCAGGCAATTCACAATGACAGATATGTAATTATATAAAATATGTAACGCTCTCGACGCTCGCTGTCTGCTTACTACCTATTAGAATAGGTAGTAAGCAGAGAGCGTATCGTTATTTTTTGTTCAGAATAAAATCCGCCGCGATAGTCGAGTGAGAGGAGTCCCGGGGAGCGGCGGCGGCGGGGCGGGGGCCTGCCCACCGACCAGCGAGTTTATTAACTTTTAAACAAGGTAATTAACCTCAAAGCTGACAAGTTTATTGCTTGGAAACATAATTTAAACAAAAACATACAGTAATTGAAGATAAAAACAAACTAGTTTTTAGTAGACATTACTCAGTGCTGTTACGCTTGCATTGCGCTAGGCTTGCAACTGCGGACTCTCGTTCTTTAGCAGAGGTGTTCACGTGACGGATGCAGCAGAGGCGCGCTGCAGGAGCACTGCGGCACTGCGCAGGTCACTCACTCCGCGCTCATCAGTATTAGCTGTTTATTACAAACGGTGTTAGCGTACGGGCGCGCGACGATAGCGGGCGGACGCGGACGCTGTCGACGCCTTATCTCCAAATAAATATCTCAAATTGTCAGCCAACAAATTTGAAAGTCCTGTTCGGACTCACACAAAGATAATCTCTAAATTATGATCGGGCGCGGGCGCATCTATCTTTAATTAACATCGCAGGCGGGGCGCGGGCCGGTGGCTGATCGATAGCGAGCGCTGGGCTCGTCCTCTCTGCTGCTACGTGAGGGATCATCTGGAGAAGAGTCACTTATATAGCAAACACTCGTTGGTATTACGTTAACTGAATAATGTAACTAAACAGACAAGATTGACCCCAACTTAAGTTGTTTTTAAGCAAATATGGGGTTGGGATTCATTCATCATTTTTCATTATGTACATTAAATGCGACATCATTATGAATCTCCATTGATGAGCTAAACAATTAACATCAGTATCGGGGTGGTGTGCTCACAGACAATGAGGCAGCGTCCCCGGACACAAGTGCACACGTGAGGCAGGGGCCCGCCGAGGGGCCCATTGTCCGGCAGCGGTCTGGGGGGCTAATTATTATTGAGAACAAATACGTGATTAGTGCAGTCAGTACAATGGGGTCACCGCCATAGGGTTGTGCTGTACGCCGAGCGAGTCGCCGCTGTAGCCAGCTTGACATGGTTCGTGCCTGAGCTTTCATTACGGACTGTCCGGTGGTAACATTTTATAGAGGATGTTGGTAAATCAACGATAGTGATTAAATATTATATTTTAATACACATTAATTTTTCTTTGACTCATTCTCGGACATATAACTAATGATAGGTAACTATGCAGCTGATGCAACCAGACAATAAATATTAGTTTGCCTAATTAGTCGCAGTGACTTCGATTTCAACCTCATAGACAGGCCGCGGAGCGATGCGAGGCGAGGCGCGGTGCACACGCGCCCTTACCAGCGGGACGTGCCTCGGCCGGGGCAGCTGCCGCAGTCGCGGGCTGCGCCGCTGTCACAGATCACTGAAGTTTATCTGCAATGCCCTCCTGCACTCATCGTGTCATTCAGTAATAGTTTGCTTTAATAGCATGGCCGCCACTAAGCAACCGTGAACTGATGGTATTACCAAGATGGGGAAACACGTGCTGTTTGGCAAATTCATTACAGATATTGGCTTTGTATTTTAGACTGTTTCGTATCATGTATAACTAACCTGAGTGCCTGACCAGACAGTCTCGGTTATCCGCTTGCCGCCAGCACTCGGAACATCTATCACAGAGAAAGTAGTCAGCGAGACTGTGGCGAGTGTGTGCGCTGCGTGCTGGACCGCGTGCGTACGGAGCGCGTCCTATGCGTCCCACGAGCTTGTCACTTTATAGCCCTAATATCTTACATGGAATAAATTATAGCACCAATTACTGCGAGACCGATGGCCGATCAGTTGGATTGCGTCGATAATTAAATAGAAATATCGACGCGTTGTCGACAAATTGTCGGCGAGCGGTGATAGAGTGCGATCATCACGCGCGTGATAACGTCGCCGGGCGGCGGGCAGAGCGCGCCGATCGTGCGATAGCGGGGCCGCGCCGCACTGGTCGCGGGGGCTGCGTCAGCGACACTAAGTGACGACAATTACTTAAAAAATAGCTTTACCGATCGCCACATTTCGCGTCACTGATACATATGTATAGGCGACAGGGCGCGCGGGCGGCGACAGATGACGTCATCAGCGCGACACGGCGACATCTCGCGGTGAACAGCGCAGACAAACGCACGTCATGAGGGAAACGTGCGAGCGCACGACTGTGGTGTAACGTGAGCGAGGAGCTTTGTTATGTGCAGACAGAGTGATCGGTCTCCAGGCCTCCGGGTGACGTGACGACAGACACGGATGTTAGTTTCAAAAAAGACCACATCCGTAACCAGGCTTGGATATATATCCGGGAACGTTTTAGAAAAATAACACATAATCAATCATGAAAATATTAACATTATGTTTTCTTTTATAAATAGTACAGTACAGTGTAGTAGTAGAAATAGTACAGACCTGGTTCCTGGTATCAGCACTGATACTGTGCCGATAGCATGCGGTGGTTGCGCGGGCGCAGCCGAGATAGCCGATAGTGAGCAATTATGTTGTCGCGACTCAGGGGGGTTATCGCGACCCCGGTGGGCTACCGGCGCCCCCCGCCCCTCTAGGACCCGGAGGGGCATACTTAGTTATTAGATACAGAAGTATCACTTCGAGCAATATGAAAGTTATAAAACCCAAAAGGGTTTAACCGACGTGTTACACGTACGGGTATAAATCAAATCATTTATTCGCGTAGAATGTGGGTATTTTACAATCAAGTTGTTCTAAAATATAATGAGCCGGGTACATTCTGCCTGAGAGCATGCAACATTTTAACAAATTATGTCAATTACAGTAAAATAAAATAAAATGTATAAAACAATAAAGAAAATGATTAAAATACGTATAAATTATTTAAACAAGTCAAGATAAATCACAATAGTACTTAGATATCAAATAATGTCAATAGTATTACACTGATGAAATGTCACACATACGATCATTTGAAAAGTCACTTATCGAATAATAGGTAACATTTATAGGAGAAGGACTTTGTACAACTAAGTGGTTGGCCACTGGCCAGTCACAATGTCGCTCGCTGGCGCAAATGTTCGGCCACTATTCAAGTAACTGACGTCACACCGTCAGAGCCCGCGGGTGCCGCACTATACCTTCTGCTGCCTGCCCACAGCACGCCAGCACTAATGGAGCCGCGCCCACGATAATTGCCTATTGATTCGGTAGTGTGCCCCAAGAGCTAGAACAGTAGCGTGCTACTGCTCCGTAGAGCTCATTGTGAGGCCACAGACAGCGAGCGCCGATAACTTGATTACTTGACAAATGGGCGTACTTAGTGCTACTACTTCAGATGATCACGACCAGGACAAAGGGAGCGACGCTATTGTTTGTATATGAACGGATATTCGGCGGGTCGCGGCGGCCTGAGGCGGTGCTTATCGTTGTAATGGAGGAATGTATGCCACGGGTTCCTGGCCGCCATGTTACGGAGTCGTGGTCGCCAGCGGAGGCCCATTTGAATGGGTGTTCTGACGTCACGGTACTGGCTCCGATGCGAGTCGAATGCGGAATCCAAGATGGTGGAGCTTTTTAAGTTTCAGATTTCAGCAGCTTTGTGTGTAGCGGCGCGTGCAAACAGCGGCCAATGGTGCGCGCGCGCAACTCTCCCGCCGCGCGATTGGTCGCCATTGTCCGGCAACCGATTGTAATCGATTTCGCGGTCAATTTGTTCCGCGATCGACGATAGCGACTATCTCTGCAATTACGACGTCGCTACTTAATTGAGCTGCGCCCGCCTAGCCAGCGCAATACTCCTGAGAACAATGGACGGCTCCCAGACTAGATAACGATACACTTTGAGCGAGTTAACTAATTTGTATAACTACTCAATCGTATACACATAAGTAGGTGTTGTACTAGTCGAAGCCACGGAGAAGGCAGGTACACTCCTCTATTCTATAAACCAATTTGTTCTCGTCTCGTTAATCGCTTAAAGCCATTATCGAAAGAGTCGCATGGAGTATTCGCGAGCGGAATGCGCCGGCGCGAGCGCAGCGGTCGTCCAAACAAATCAACGTCAAGTGCAGATATCTTAATATTATAAATCATTGTTTTTTTTATACTAAACGAATTAATCTCATAATAAAGCAACGGTGAAAGTTTAACAAAATGATGTATTTTAAACGTGAGATAATTTATTAATTCTACCCCCCCCCCCCGTCTCTGTAGGGGGGGCGGGGGGTCAGGGGTGTCGTGTGAACACGGCGTGCGGCGTGCTGCGGCCGCGCGACCTGCACCTTACCACGTCACTATACAGTCCACTCTACGCTCGCATACAAAATAGTGTGTGTTTGTTCAGGCAGCTAATCTACTTACATCCACAGTGGTGGCTCGTTATTGCGCATGCGTCCTCCTGTCCGACTATAATAGGGGTTTCATTAAAACAGTCACAGCATCAGACAGGCGTGCGCGCGCGCGCATTGTCCGCAGACGATTTAATTAGCGGCGGATCAGCGGGGGTTAATGAGCAATCCTGCGCTGAATGACTGCGCGGGCGCACACAATGGCTGATTGATTGTGTGTGTTCTGAGAGACACACCATGCATAATACGTGATCAATGAACACGTTCGACAGTCCGTGATGAGCAATGAATGCGATGATCCGGAACCAATCGTAGCGTGTGTTTGTAGCTTCGTTTGGCGTCCGACACTTTCCTCTACTCCACCTGCCCGTGCAACTCGAACATAGCATGCTCATTGATATCGCGCGCAGTTGATCATTGGATCCAGCTATGTGCGTCGTGCACGGGAGAGGTCGCGTCGTGTCGCTTGTCACACAACTGCTGGTGCCGTACAGTGTTTAGTTTAGTGCTAAATCCACAGCAGCAAGCCCGACAACCATGCCTACCTGTACGTTACTTGTGTAGCGTCATCAGTTCTGGTAATGTTATCAGAACTGATGCTATGCCATATACGAACAAGCATTCCATCCGCGCGCCGCTCCATGCCCCGCCGGCGGCCGCGCCGGTATGCTCAAGTGCAGCGCGGTGGTGTGCGGTCCGGCAAGTTTCACGGCATTTCCGTCACTCATCAACTTTTTGTCCCTCCGTGTCGTTGGTGGTCCGTCACAGTCACGTGGGCGGGCAGATCCGGCCGTCTGATTGGTCTGATAGAGTTGTTCACGTGACGTGTTGCGTCATGAGCGCGGGCGCGACTAATCGCGCGACTGTTGCTGTCACAACAAGTCGTCCGCGTGATTGCTGTCAGCTGTGAGTGGCGGCTAATCAGCGAGGGCCCAGTTTGTGGTATGTCACGGATGACTGCGTTTGTTTACGTAAAGATCATTTCCGTAGGAGTCCATTCTTGGATGTGTTGACGGGGACCTTTGCCATCACGCTGCACCCACGAGTCTACTGCAAACACAAACCACCTATATGTACAATCAAGATGGTTTGATGGATTTGTAGCAAACTACAGATTCCCTCTAGCGACGCATCATCCAATAGGTAACTTTTTTCTACGTATTTGCTCATTTTTATTCACTTTAATAATTTTCAGAGTTGCACTCGTTAATAACAATAATGTAGTGCGGAGGCGACAGATATCACACCCTTGTTTTTGAACGCGAGCACACGAATGTGACTAATCGCCACTATTAGCTTTAATACTGCTTCAGATGGCCGTCGGTTTTCCTGCAATGTTCTATACTGGGGTGGGTCTGTGTGTGTGAGAGGTCATCGACCGGCCGCTCATTAGCGCGCGGTACATTCGCACAGTTCGGCGTGTGATTGTAGAGTGTGAATCAAGCGGGCGGCGGCGGTGCGCATGCGCAGGGTAACGGTCCAGATGGTCCTACAGCCTCCGCAGCGGCACGACTAGGGCTGCTCTTGCTTAGATTGGAACACTTACATTTGGAATGTTACACCCAACTAAAAACCATAAACTGCTAAAAGCAATATTAATGATGAGGGAGATTGTCCGCGGCGCCGCCGCCGAGCTGGCTGGCTGGTTGCGTTGCGATCGGAAACAAGGCAGATGCTCTTCTGCAGCCGTACAGGAGTCAGGCGCCATGCTCAGCCATAGACAGTGAGACTTTCTTTGAAGCGCTGCCTGAGCTCGGTAGCCCTGAGCTCGGGAGCCCTACAGTTCGCCGCACTAATGTCCAATTTAGCGCTCGGTCGCTTCCTGCCGCAAGTAAATTAAACTTCAGATATCTTGTTTATGTACGACGTGTGTACGTAGACGCGTACTGCTCGCTAATCCAACTGAACTGCAATCTGCGCAGATTGGCAACAGACCTCATCACCGTCGGCCCACTTGGTAACTACGGTTTGGATTCGCTGCCGCTTCCTCGACGGATGGGATGGCCGGGCTCTCGAGTTCTTTAAGCTTATCCTGTTTCAATCAACGTTTAAATACAAGTGTGTAGACGACACACTTGTAGGATACTATTTGGTGCGCGACACAACAATAGTGCAACGTTTGTTTTGTTTCAACGCGTACATTATGGATCTCCTCGTTCGATTCTTCCGCTAATAGGAGCTACATTATCCTTGAGTGATGCACGCTATATGTAATTATAAAAAAGGGATTCATAAAAAAAAAGCTGGAGTGCATTACATTACACTGATAGGTTCATCCTCACTCGCTGTTTTCTGTGTAAGGTGTTCTGGCCAGACTTATAAATTCGAAAGACAGCAATATATCACAGAATGACTAACTCAGTGCCTGCTTCACAGGTCTCAAGTAAAAAACGTAATGAGTGCGATGTCACGGCCGGCTGCGACTGCGGTGTGGATGTCCCTGCGGCGCTAATGAGCGCGCGCGCGCATGTCGCGGCGTGACGTCACGCCTGCGCACGCGCAGTCGCACCTAATTGTCACGATCCAAGGAAAAAAACTCCATGTTCCGTTCGCCTCCTAGGGATCACGCTGAGCTGAACACATACACACATAGTGACCAACATTAGACGAGCATGTCGCCGCCGACTGGGGCGGCGCGTGAGGAGCGAGAGGTGAGCCATTGAACAGCAATGCAATCAGAATCGGACCACGCGCTTGTCTCGGTTCGGGAGGTTGCACGGAACTTGTGAACAATTCTGACAACTCGCATCGTGGTTTGGAATTATCACAATTACAATAATTAAGACCAGCGCTCCCTACAAGTGGAGCATGTGAACGAGTGTGTTGATGTCCCACAGGTACCTCCACGTAGATCAGTGAAGCGGACGGAGATGCGCGCGCGCAGGAGAAAGTGCGCCGTTAAATGTGTAATTGGGCGCAGTTACCGCGTCACATGTAGTTAGGTAAAGTAGGCGCTGAGGCACCAGCAGGCAGAGGTTCGCATGAGGCACCATTACGCACGACTGAGGCATAACGATAGAGAACAGCTGTGATACCACTTCTGGTGTTCAGACTTCCATCGGGATAGTTTAATACAACACGATTTTCCTCCTTCGCTTTTGCAGTCCTTCCTTGGACGCGCCACCCTTCAATCTGGAGACGACAAGAGACAGGACTCGTAGCTGCATGTCCGCAGTCGCTACCTCTCGCCACTGCGCCTCCTCGGTGCGCACACTAAACACTGTTTAATAGTCGCGTGTGTCCGCACCGCACCGCATCCGCCCCGCCGCCGGCTTCTCTTTGTTTTAATTGCACTGGTACCATCGACGCTGTGTCTACCAGGTACGTGCGCCTCTGCCTGCCTCGTGTGGGCATGGTCGTAACTCGCGTGCGCGACAGATGTGCTGTTAATGACGCCGTGTGTGAAGCGTTTTCGGTTCACAAACCGCGGTACGTGGTACTGAACCAGTCAGTATTAGTTTGCATGCAGTCTTACCTCAGGTCACTCAATAACTACTCGCACTGAGGAAGAGAAGTTCAGTAGCGATACCAGTGATGACCCTTTACTATCTTCGAAGAAGTTCACGTTGTCTAGTTACCAGTCATGTTTCACAGTGAACTCGCACGATACTGTTTGTTCTCTGTATCGTTTGCATTTAATTATCTCCTGAGGCGAGATGCTCGTTGAGATCGCCACAGACCTCAAAGAGTTTAATTAACTGCATGACTGGAGAGTTAGAGCGCGCGGCGCGGGCGCAGCGGCGGCGGAACACTCGAGGCGTGTCGTCAACTCGTCACGCTTTTTGTGTTGACACAAAAACGTTAACTCAATGAATAGACAATTAACTGCAGTTTTTGTAGATAAGTATCTTATATTGAAACCCCTGAATGATCACATTGAATAGCGCAGTTATATACCTTCTTGTTCATGTACTATGCGACATACTTGTCGCTCTGTGACTGTATTACAGATACAGACTGCAAACACATGGCATCCCAGGAAATACCGTGATTCTAAAAATAAAAATAATTAATTGTCTAAATATTTTAGGTTCATGTATCGCTTAGGGTTACCATTTCGAAACTGGTTACTATTAATCATCGCGTGCAGATGTCAGTCAAGTCGTGTGAGTTTCTCAGCAGCAGAAATAACCGCAACGTCCGCAATGGAAGTACTGCACTTGTCCTGCAGGGTCCACACGAGAGAGAAACCTACAGAATTGTCCCGTGTCTTCACTTTAATTAGAGTAGCGCGATGTTTACAACTCCACCGCCGCCTGCAACACCTACGGAAACTAAAATTTCCGTACGCCTGCGCAAGTACTTGTGCAGTAATGAAACTATAGGGTCAGTGCGCATGTTAATTAGATCGCCCAGCAAACAAACTGTAACATGGTACTTCTAATAACAAACCCAGTCTTTCTCGAGTCCAGTTAATGGAAGAAATGGGTTTTAATCATGCGCTCGACCTCAGTGTTTTCAGGTTCACTTAGTTATTTGTATTGGAATTTCACGAGCAAGAGGTATTAGTTCTAGCGGTGACCGGAACACGTCGGACAAATATAAATCGTGTGCATTCCTACAATATTGATCGAACGATTTGACGATTTATTGATTTTGTAAATGTTGGCAGAGCGACATGCGCCACAGTCTGTGGCTGCGTGAAGCCGTGCATGCGCATGTGAGCCTCCTCCGTGGAGTCCGTGGCGTGTCGGTGCGCTCGAAGCCTTCTGTCAGCCACATCCACTACAACAGCTTGACCGCAGTCTACGTAACACATTATAATAAAATATTGTAACTATGTACACACAACAAAAGAGGTGGGTATGCACTATGGTCGTGAGATATAGTTGAAGTTTTCTTAGAAAGCGGTGGATGTTACCAAATGTAATTTAATTCAAGAAGTAGATAATAAACAGTTCATTAATTAAATTAAGTTTCAATCGAAGACATCCATCGGTTTCTAAAAAAACTTCATCTATATCTGACGACCCTGGATACCTATCTCTTTTGTTGACTGTACATTGTGTACCACTCACTTTCACTTGAAGTACGTTCTAGATTTGTATCTCTAAGAAGTGAATCTTCCACTAAGCTCCAAGTAGCCGTCAGTAGAATTACCGAGTTCATTTATCAGAAATGACGCAAAACAATAACCATTAAGTTGTAATGATAGATAGACGAGCACTCTCACTGTCGTGCGGCTCGAGTTGCCATCCCTCACGGACATTTGCATGGCGTCGGCATCGCTGCGCCACCTCGGGGCCAGGGGTCGCCAGACATGCAGTCCATCATGGAACATCATCATTCATTACCCACTGACAACGATACGCTGCAGCCGAGGAAGGGTACTCGACCAGGACCCTACCTGAGACCCTTGGCGGCAAAAAATGGTATATGATAGCACGCGGGCCGCCGCCGCCGACACGCGCGAGGCTACCGAATGGATACAAAAAAATAGTTGATGTTTTACATTTACACGGTGCTTAGGTACTTGTTTAAGGAATGATTGACTCTGAACCTGAGGGGAAGTATTTGTTATTTATGATTTGACTAGTTAACTTAAATCACTTTGCGTGCAAAAAATACCATAACAACGGCTTTACCTACCTTGCAGTTAGAAGCGTGGTTTGGCTGACCGATTGTTTTGGTTGGACAAAGCAGAGATTTATTAATTGCTTTTCTAAACAGTGTCGACAGTGGGGCGTCCCGCTTCCTTGAAGTTCCAGCTTCACCGCTAAACCGTTGTTTTCAGTAAACAAGCTTTCAGCCTGTCAACTCACAAACAGCGCAACAGATACTCAGATAAGATCGTCGGCGACCCATTACAGCGGCCGCTATTAGACAACAAACATGATTAGTGTTGCAGACAGACAATACATCTGTGAGGCAACGCAGCCCAACACAACAAACTACAAACAAAAAACATGCGTCTGATACGAAGCTTTTAAGGTGATAGGCATCGACGGCGCACGCGCATCGCTCCGTGCATTAGTAGTGAGCCGATGTGTTCGGTATGAACAACAGATAAAGTGAACTGTATGTCGCTCATGATCTTAAAGAGCTCTATGGTGCAACAAGCGAGCGTGCGCTGGGACACCTCGGGACGCCCGTCTCTGCTCATGCCACATAATAAGATGTTTAGCGATACAACTCATAGATAGGCAGACGCACTAACACGCGACTAACAGTGTCGCCGCCGCTGCACCGGGAACACATCTGCAGGCTGGCGATGAATATTGAGAGTGATGCCCATCCTCCTCCCTCGGTGTCGTGGTCCGACGGGACAGCAGGCGCAGGACTGACTGCTTCACGTGCTTGCCGAGGCAGGGGATGTCACACCACCAACTTCCAAAACCCGGGCTGCTGCTCAAAATTCCTAATAGAAAAACCGTAAAACATTAAACGGACACAGGAATCGAACTCAGCCTTACTTGCCAAACAATAAAGACCGCAGGGGAGGTAGTTGAAATTTGACAAAATAATAGCGACGCGTTAACCGAGCGTGAGAGGTGGCGACGCCGCGCGACAGCGTCTAGTGCCGCCCCGCAGCGTCACGCAGTCTGCTTTCAGTCGCGCCCGTCCACGTCGCCGCCGTGGTCGTGCTCGTGCTATGCCAACACCCCAGCAATAACATTCTCTTATGACTAGATCAGAGAGACCACGATCATGGTAACCGCACGCTCGCAGCGATAATATAAAGTTAATGCGATGCCATCGCCCAGTAATAAGAAATCCGTTTTTTAGTCTGTACTGACAAAAAACAACCGCCTGCAATCCCCGAAGGATTAGGCAGAGGTGTATCCATCACTACCTACACCCACATTTCGCCACTTAAGTAAATACGGGTTTCTTATGATTGTACAACCTGTACAGACTTGCACAGTGACAGCGCAGGTTTACTACATGCAATTGGAGATATTTTAAGCACTGTGTAAGCGTCAGCGTCACTCACTTGGTCAAACTAATTCAGATAAGCACAGCTAGTAATTAAACGCATTGCAACAATAGACAGCAGGTAGTTACTCAACTAATAGATAGCCACAGCGGTTACACTGTTGTGCATGCAGTGATTAATTAATCATTATTAATTAATGAGCAGCGAGACTGAACGCGACCACCGCCGCAGCACCGCCCGCTGAACTTGTGGTACAAAATTAATACTGCACTGTCTTATAAGCACGACTTATGCATGCAGACTTTATCAGCTTGCGATGTACTTCGCAAGTCAGTCTACAAACTATAAGTATTAGCTGACGGGGTCAGCAGGCGTTGTCCGAATTGCAGAATAATGTTGTAGTCGCGCATCGTATTAGTATGGCTCCACAACCAGTCACATTAGTCGTTTATTTTATAAATATCAGTCGTGCATATTGGATATCACCAAAAAAAGTACCTACATAAGTGTATGAAAGTCGACCAGGCCACTGGCGCCGCTGTAGCACTGAGGCATCACTATTAGTGCCACTCTACAATGCTGTGAGTCGCTATAACTCACTATGTCACATTATCGACCGACTTCAAAAAGGAGGAGGTTCTCAATTCGACGCGTTTGTTTTTTTTTTTTTTTGTATTTTTTTTGTATATTTGTTCTACGATTACTCCGCCAATTATGAATCGATTTGGATGATTCTTGTTTTGTTTGAAAGAGTATAGCTCCGAATAGGTTATGATCTGACGATGAACTTTGGAGATATGGAACGGAACTCCTTATAAAATCACAGCAGAACCGCCGTAACAAGAAAAATTGCTTTGTTTATAGGTGTAGTCGATGACTGACTGAAGGAAGTGGGGAGGGGGTACGTCAACCTACTCGTACGTACTCCTACCATTTTCCAAAATTAAATATATCGTGTGAGGTATTGTTTGAAAGGTCTTTATGTAAGGATTTCAAACATTAACACACAAACACTAAAAAGTGAAAAGTAAAAAGCTTTTTTACAAAAAAATATGACCGCCTTCAAAAACTACCGAATACCTACCTAACAAGAAACAAAACCAAAGCCGCCGACTTTCAAGCTAAAGTTATTTTTTATTTTGTAGTTTTTGAAGGCGGTCATATTTTTTTGTAAAAAAGCTTTTCAACATTTGCCATCAATCACTGAATCAGTGCTTGAGCGCTCCACTATTATTTTCTTATCGACATTATATTCGGATTGATCTTGGCAAGACTAGTGGCATTGATTAAATTGATATGATTACTTACTATCAAATCGGTTCGAAATGGTTGTTCTATCGATAGTGTCCAATAGACACAATAGCGACGTTATGGCGGACCCAATAGTCATCGCCGTTAAGAATTAAAGTGACACTTAGCAATAGGTAGGAAAAAATATGAAAACATTACATTACAGTCAGCGTTCACGTAACAGCTTCATAAAATGACTACTTAGAGGAAGTACGGCAAGAATAAACATACTACAGGAGAGCATGCTAGTCACTACATTATAATACATTACAGGAAAATGTAGCACTGGTCTAGAGCAGACTAACATGAAACGCATTGGCAATCCGGCACTGGCATGCCGCAGGCCCTCGCGCTGAGCTCCCCACGTCTCCTCTCTCAGCAGCGTCGCTCACACATTTCTAGCACGTAGCGGAGTTTCACTTTATCCGCCCTTATTAGGAGAGAAACCCCTCCACGTGCAGTTGAGCTTTAACATGTTCATGCCGAAGTGAGTGGTCATCACACGCGGCTCTAGCAACTTCACTTGTTGGCTGCGCTGCTCCTGCGCTTCTATAGTTTATATTCCATAGACGGATAGAATGTACTTGTTCAGCCGCGCCTTAGGATAGGAAGTCGTAAAGCTTAGTTATGGCGTCCGAGATTGATTTGTGAAAGCGTTTGATGCCTGCGGGACACGTCACAACATTGACAATTATACGTTGCGCAGACGCATTCGCCTTGTGGACGTACGATTTATTGTGCGTTACAGGCGTAATGACGGGTATCATGGCAGTAATTATGAAGTGGGGCACGTCACTCGGTAATACGATAATGGTTGTAAATCGCGTGCGCGCGGGAGGCTCCGTTGAGGAATGGTACCCGTATGTTCAGACTCAACGCGACAGGTTCAAGGCAGCTTCCAACGTGTTTAGATATAGTTCACAATGTTTCGAAGCTGATTAATAAAATGAGAATCGATATTACTTTTCCAACACACTTGCTCATAAATTGACTCTTAATACATCGCTTTTAGAGTCACAATGCGGTGGATCACGCACGTATTTAATTTTATTTATTTATTTATTCAGGTTTGCCAACAACTTCTGCATACAAAAGATATTTCAATTACTGCAGTTAATTTTGATGAAGTGTTATATATTACCAATAACTTGTAACTTTTCACTGTGACTCATTAGCTTCAACTCCGGATTTTTGACTAACTGATCGACTCTTTGACAATTAAAGTGCCTGTAATCTGTCTAATGGAAATATATGTTTTGGTCTTTGGCTATAGCTAAATGTTCACCTCTTTGGTCTCTACCGGCCGCTTGTTAGGCCCTTCTTTTTCCTTGTTTATGACGTTCAAAAGTACCTTTTAATAGCCTAGTTGAAATGAATGATTTCACTTTGCCTTTGTGTTTGCGCACACACTAGTGCACCATAATCCATCCAAATATCCTGTGTAGGTACTTCGCTACTCTGTATAGAGATTGGCAGCCGTGGCCGAAATTGCATGCAATCACTTTGAAGCAACAATAAAAGTTGCTCCGTCTGCAAAGTGTTAGGCCGTCGCGTAGTTGACAGATATTATGAGGGACCCCCCCCAAGCGGAGTAAGTGCCCGGCAGTACACTTAGTGTATGACTGTATCGTTGTGTATCGCTCGCAGTTACCAACAGATACAAGCAATACGAGCCGCACTGAGCTGAGTGATGCACTGACTGATCATCACGATAACAAAAGAGCCAGACAGGATGTGATCCCACACTAAAAGTTTCCTCTCCGACGCACGCAACAAACCAATTAAATGCGAAGCTTCGTAAACAAGTAATAACAACAATTGAAGAAATAATCTCTCGAGCTGTATTGATATTATCTCAAATCGATCTGTCGATCAAACAGACGCGCTACATTATCCCAAGATGGCGGCCACTTAATTCATTCTTTTATTTGTTTCAAAGGAACTGTTAGTCGCGGCCGTCCATTCATTAGAGCGCTACATCAGCCGCTGTCGGGCTCAGCCCCCGACGCACACTCTTCTCACTGCTCACGCTTTTGTATGCCACAAGAGAGTATATCACTTTAGTCAGAGCGGAAAGCCGCTCTCGTACGGAGCGTCACTTACTGCAGCTAGCTGACTAAACTTGACTGACTAAACCTTCTGACGGTATGCAATGCATTATCAGTCTTTCCCGCCCACCCCAGCTGTATACAAGCGTGTATTTAATGTATGTATGTAAGCGTAACTTGGCTCCTAAATCGTAGAGCGTGTTAGTATAGTGTAGAGTTTCAGTGATTAGCTAAGTAACGCGGTGCAGAGGCGATAAGTTTCGACTACAATACGGTCGCGTGCCTGCCGAGGGCCGCGGGTATCAGTTGCTAGCAACGTGAGCCATCTGCGGGCCTCACCGCCCTACCGCCGCACCGCCGCACGTGGCACACGACTGCAACGCGCACTAGTGATCAGCTAGTACTGGTAACTAGGATGCACAATGCAGGTCCTGCGGTACATAACAATTGTGTTACATTTGTTGAGGGGACGGTCTTTTTGTTCGAGGATTCTGCAGAGTACAAGAATGCGTCCTACAGTATGCGCACCCTCACCGAGACGGCTCTAGAGAAACAGACTGGAAATGAGATTCTAATTGAAATGAAACGGTCGACATCTAAAATGAAAATGTGAATTGACGTGACTTGATATTATGTTTTACCAGATCCCTGATGAAACGAATATTGTGGCTCATACCTACATACTATGCTATCACGCCATGTACTAACACAAAAGTTGCAGAAGGCAAGGTACCTTACCTATCTTTTGTGTTAGTAATTGATGCGCCAGCGCAGCCGCGTGGCCGCGTGGGCGTTTGTTTGTGACAGACGACAAGCTTGACAAGTGATGCGCATTTGTCACGACAATCACGTCAATGGCATGAATGGTGCAGGAGAGCGCAGCATCAATAGAGAGGATTACTGGGAAGTTCAGCTGAATGAGAAGAGCGAGCGATTCAATATAGAGGCTTTAGAGATATTAGTGTTGTTTGTGTATTGAGCTCTAAGGGATTTAAACGAGATGTTCATTAAAATGAAGCGCTCTCGACTCTTTCTCGTATTATGGTATGCTGTGAGATAGCTATGTACGTTTTGTTTTTGATTGAGTTCGTTGCGGTGAAAGCGTTCATTAAGGCACCGTGTCGCTAAGCAATCTTGTGCTCGGTTGTCCACCTCCCGACCCTCACGGTACGCCCTCTGGGAGAAGGGCGGCTGCCGCACGTGTGAGACCTCCACCTGCCGGGTACCGGTGATAGGCAACTTTCAAATGTGAGTTGTCTTTTAATGTCCGTGTAGTGTGGGGCAACGTGTCGCGAGCACGTGCTACGGCGCTCAACCCGGACTCGATCCCTGGACACGAGCCTGAGACACTCGCATATTGCGCTATTCACTCGTGAAATCGTAATTACCTGGTGGTAACTAGTTTCCATAACTGAATATATTATTCACATGACATGGCAGTGACACGAGCTCACTCACTACGAGTTCGACCTTAATATATAGGTAATGATTGTGCTGATCACCGATATGATATCACCACAGAACGTTGAGCCTGAACTCCCAACCATTGGAAGCATGCTGACGTTAAACTGAGCTGTTTGTTTTTATAGCGCTATGTACACACATGTATGCATACTTGATGTTTGTCTCCAAAAGCGATCCATTGGCGGATGTAGATCAAATCAAATATTAGCTTTGGGTCCAAACATGTGACCGGAGACGTTCGCGCGCGCCGGGTGGAGGCGGAAGGCTATCGGCACGGTATGACTGGACAGGTGACGGCTGTACCCTGCGGATCGTCACGTGAGTACTGTAGTCACTTGGCGTGACCTGGTACCGGGATATATGTTTATATTGTTGAAACTCTTATTGTTCATCAAACTTCGTGTATTCACTTGTAATTAAATTATATTTTTTTTATACTAAATCTAAGTCTAGGCTTGACAGCCGCTGACACGCAGTCTGTCTCTATTTTAAAATCAAAGTCATATTTATCTCATATTAAATAGTTTGTATATGGCTCAACCAGCCAGGGTCTACAGTACACACTTCAGTTTTAGCATCATTTTGCCTTTCGTCACTTTATAAATATTTGTTTACATAAATGTGTGTAAGTAAACATAATTAGTGACAGTCATTCTGTCAGATGGTATCCTAAGCCGACCTACTAGTGGGTACTGAGCGCTGAGCGGTAACTACTCATATGTTTTTCTAACGGATCTGTCCTTCAACCCTCACAAGATTAAAACTGCTGAGCATGACGAACTGGTTCAGATTTCGAAGTCGGCCATGGAGTTACACCTAGATATTTGCAGAAAATTCTCAGTAGTGTCCCGAAGCCTGGATTTGGCTTGTTGCTAGCAGATCTGCTGGCTGGGTTCAGCTCTGTGACATGGCACTGAAACATATGTACGTTTTACAAGTCAATCTTACAATTGGTATTTGCCAAGGAACTGTAACCGACTACTGGTTCTATTGTACCATCTAATTATATAAGACAACTGTGTATACCATGTACAAACTACTTATTTAATAAATAAATTATTAAATTATTATTATTACTTGACTGTGGAATGGTTAGTCACAATAATACCCCTTTTATTGGTTCGGGTCTAAACTTCTTACATATGTCTTAGGGCTATTAATCGTCAGATAACTTGTAACGGAGGGATAAATATGGCGGTTTGACAGCTTTTCAGCATCATAAGCGAGCGGAGCAAGCTCAAGACTTGGGGCACCCCGACTCGGACATGTTTGGTTTGAAGGGGATCCATTCCCTTCGTGGTTTTTTTTTTTAACCAGTAAGAAATGTCCTTTACGGCTCCGTTGACCGGGCCTTTCCTGCTCTTTTACACACATTGCCGGCTGCGCTTTCGGTATTGTTTAGAATACCTAGGCAAAGTATAAAATTAACATATTTTTGTTTTTTTTTTGTTTTAGGTATGCGATACGTTGCCGGTGTATCGGATGGAATACCGGAAACAGATTGCCGGTAACATTCACATTTGAAAATAAATGAATGTTTATAATATTTATTTATACCTACCTACATCATTAATTACTGAGTTTAATAGTATTATAAACAATGGCGGTTGAAAAAACCCTATATAGGTATGTGATTGAATATTATAAGATTAGTTTTTGTTCACTATAATCTTAAAATAGGTTACAGCACTCATTATTAACACACTCCTCTTACTACGAGACCGTACGTATCAGCGTATCCATTCATTCAGCTGGGTAATGTGAACATAAGATTTTCGTCTCAACAATGTAGTGACGCGACGTTGCAATGGAGGCTGAGCACTTCAAGAGCGTTGTCAGCACAGACTGAATGTGTACGAGTCAATGATAAGTGAGTAACAAATAAGACAATGAACATTCGGGCTAGGGAGGCAGGGTGCGGTCGCAGCCTCGCCTGTGCCGCCTGTGCCAGCTGTGCCAGCTGTGCCCCGCGCACTGGTCAAGCAAATAGCGAACAGTTAATATCTGGCATTTTGCAGCATTTTCATAAAACAAGCGGAATTTGAATACAATGTCAACATTATTGTGCATCCATAATACATGCGCGTCGCGCACCTGCGTGCACCGCGCCGATAGCGGCTGATAGCGCGCATAATACGGCACGTCGCGCCGCCGCAGCCGCCACGCATCCGCCACGCAACCGCACCGCAGATACCATGCCACTGATTGTTTACATTGCGAAGATTCTATATGAGGCGTTCTCTAGTTTATTGTTTATAGACCACATCATCGTTTCCATTTTATAAATATGGAAACTTTTAGATACTGGTTCGTTTGGAGATTTGCTTCGCGTTAACCACAATAAAAAGTATTAGCAGTCGTCCGCGATAGATAGCGCGACTCAGGCGATGTCGTGCTATAAATATGAGTCGGCAGGCGGCAGTAATGTTATCATCCGGTTGGATATTACCACAAAAAGCTGACATCGGAGCAGTTCTTGTGCGCCGCAAACCACTCCAGGTATATTCTATAGGTATGCGAGTATCAAGGAACTGCGACCATTTCATAATATGACATTATATGAGACAAAAAGTGTGGAGGACGTCCCGTGCCCGCCCCGCCGCCGTCCCGCCGCCGCCCCGCGCCCTCACGCCCGTTATCTGTCGCGCCCCGCGTGAGAGCAGCGCTGTGAACTCGTTACATGCCAGGTATGATTGAACGGAGCCGAGTGCTCACTATGTGGCTTATGTTTACTAATACATTCGCCTGCACGCGGGTTTACTTTAGTAATAATAACAGTTTAACTACGGCCGAAACATAAGAAAGCATGTACTATTAACCGTTTATTAAGTAATGAGGTATCGTAGGAAGCGCTGCAGTTGTACTCACGCGTCATTTGTGTCATCTACGAATTAATGATTTGTGAAAAGGCTTTGAAACATCAATAGATATTCTTTGAATGGTCTAATATTATTTTTTGATAGTTTGTGGATTATAAAATTAAAATCATAAAATGCCGACTTGAAGTTTTGTTTGTAGCTTTCTGATGGACGTGTTGCTCGTAGTCTGGTTTTAATATTTTTAATGTAGGTGCCTAATATTACTCTTTCTGACAATATCTCAAATGTGTCTTAACCTGCAGCATTATCGGATTTCAAGTGTATGCCCTGATTTTGAATGTCTTCCAAATTTGGCTCGACATCCCACCCCGCCCTGTGGACATTTGGCAACTGTTAGCACAAAGTAATCATGCGCAACATTTGTACAGGCACAGTAAAAAGCAGACTTTAGTGGTATAATGTGGCGACAGCGCCACTGAGCGTCCGTGTGAAACCTATGGACACGTCCGCGCTATACATAATACATGGCCTGCGCCAGCGCACACCATCGGTGCATCGATCGTAGATCAACACTGATACACTTTAATACACTCGGAGAAATCGGCGAACAAATATAATTATGGTAAAAGGTTTGAATCTTTAAATTACTTTCCACGCTATACAATAGCATGGACGGTGAAGAAGCAGTCGTGGTGTGCGCACATGTATTGCAGTTCTTTCTGCACTGTTCCATTTGCAATCATCATCATAGAAAATACACACAAAATAATCAAAGACAATAATACAAGAAGGCAGGGACGGGGGGGGGGGGGTTAGGTGGTGATATAATACTAGATAGTATGTCTATGTCAACATGTGTAACGTCACGCGCATAACACATAGGCTGCAGCCGTGGTTGCGCAGCGCAGCGCCTGGTGCGGCTGCCTGCCACTGCCGGGTGTGGTTCTGTGCATGGTCGGGAGCACGAGTGCTGGAGACACCGCTGACGGCCGCTCAGGAGGCGTTGAGTAAACTCGTCGCCATGCGCATGTCACGCCTAAAGCTGCATGGGCCAGGTCTCTCTGCCCTGAACTCAGAGTGAGTGTAAAGTACCTACAACTGCAAGTTATTTCCTCAGAGTGGTGTTTCTAAACTTTGTCCTAAAAACTCATTTGTATGCATATTGTGGAGTCGCAATGATTGAAGAATTTAATTCAATTACATTGGATTGTGCTGTTATGGTTTATGTGTATTGCATGGTTCAGATGTGGGAATAGCGACGGCGTCTCGTCCCATGGCCCGCTCGGACAGCGTGCGACAAACGTAGCGCCTGCTCGGCGGAGAGCAGAGCGCATGCGCGCGCATACATCAGGTGCGTTAATTGAATAACGGCGCATGTGTGCGCGGAGCTGCGCGCGCGCACAGTCGCGACTAGCCGATATTACCGTTTATATTGCCATTTTCATGTAACAGCCACAATGCGACTTGTAAACGGATATAAATATTGTATGCGGAGCTGTATAATTGAATAACCGCGCATCTATTAACAAGTGCTCGTAAACGCCCGGTTAGATTTGGTTCGTATTCATGACATGCAGCGCTAACGACGCCCGCACACAGGCGCGCGCTTTATGACGCGCCGCACGAGAGCACGGACAGCTTCTAAATCAAAACTTTAATAGTTTTCAAACAATTGTTATCCAGACCCTCGTGTGGTTCGTTCCGGGTTTAGACAGAACAGACTTGTGTAAGGTGAGGCAGCTTCTAGACATACCGCGAGGCGTCGCCCGACCAGTGAGCCGGGTGCCTACAATAGTGGCGACCGCTTATCATTATCATGAAAGAGACCCGTGGAAGTGCTTTCTTTTCAAAGTCAACGTAAGTTTGAATACAATAACTTTGATAGTTGCTCCAGTGTTGAAGTGTCGCGCAGTATGTCGCACGGCGCGCAGGCGGGGCCGGCGGTGCAGGCGGCAGAGGGACGCGGCGCGGCGTCACATCCAGCGGGGAGATCAACAGCTCGCTGTTGACCCTACCGTTACGTATCCCGACTATTGGTTCGATGCATGTCCTGGCTAATGGTGAAAGTCCGGTTTGAAACATTAGTGTGTAAGCAGGCTTACAAATGTCGCCAGTAGGTAAAGTGATGGAATTATGCAGTTGTATTATCATAACAACTTCGATAAGTGTATTCATTGTAGTAACCGCTGCGTGCACCCGAAACATTAACATAGCCTCTGCGAGCTCCAGCACAACGCAGATACTCTCATGATGCTGCGCGGAGATAGCCAGGGAACGAGCTCGCGGGGTGGCATTCTCTACTGACTATGAATTTATTGATACATACTTCTGAATCGTATTAGGGAAACTTGTTCCTAAGTCATAAAATGTGTGCGATGACGATAGTTGTGCTAGCACTAAAATGAATAAGCATCAATTTGTGTAAACGGATTCCCATCTCGAGCTAATGCGTCAAGTGTCAGCCGCGGCGCAGTGGGCAGCACTTCACACACGCTCCACACATGGCACAGCACTCCACAGCCGGCACAAGTGGCGCAGGCGGCACAAGAGCCTCTGGAGCCGTCGACAGTGTCGCAACGTGTTTACTCTAAACACGGTTTTGGATGAGTGGCATCCAAAACAAATCAATTGAGTCACACATAAAATGGTTATTATATAAACAATCGTAAATCAAGACTGCGCTAGAATGTGAAGTATCGCGGGCAGGGCTGGCAGACGCGTTCGACCGATGTGTTGCTTTACCCTTGCGCTAATCTGTACTGGGACGGTATTGTGAAGTGCACCACGTGCTATCAGCACACGCTAAGCTTAAGGATGTTTATGATAGCAATATGATATTTATTTGGAGCTCCAGGTTTTATAACCTGTATCTGTGCCTCTTTTTTCTCTCAAACTACTGCTAATTAATGACCTGGATCGAAATTAGCATCATGAGAGGTGGTGGCAATACTCCAAATGTTAGTTTGCCAGCCCTGAGCACAGGGCGCAAGCGAAGTGACTGCACCAGCACTACGCAATGAATTTGTAGTGAATAATCGTTAATAATGGCGGAGTAATGTCCCGCGCGACAGCTGTTGTGATTGCACACGTTATGTGCTTCATTTATAATGTCTGTACTTTATTTATACTGTAATGTGTATAATGCACTACTTTCGCTAAATAAATAAAGGGATCGTGTACTGGATCTAAATCATTACAATGGTTTGCAACCCTAGAAATAAACCATTGTGTGAGTTCTGACGGTTTTTGACCAAACTGCTTTACTACTGATTGTTTATAATAGTGTCCAAATAATTTAATGCTGGTTAACGTTGTGATCGAGGACAAAGCACGCGCTTGTACCTATACCTTCGCGCCCTGGACGCTCCTGAATAAATACAACAATCATAATATAACACAAACTCCAGCGCAGAGTTCCACTCTACATATATTTTCTTATCCTCCGTAATTCCGTATTGTTCATTCGTATGACGCTAGTGTGTGTGTATAATGTTATGGTTGGTTATGTTCTGAAATCTTCAAATGCAGGCTGAAGCTCGCTACAGAGGACATCTACTGCATCAGTAAATCTGATAATGCGAAAGACCGTTGATTGTATCGTATTATGATATAGTTGAAAGTTTTTATGCAAAGTACATTGCATTCATGTGTAATAATGTATGTTTGTATGCAAATATTGTAAAACACGGATCTAAATATAGTACGTACAGAGTTTCTAGCCGATTCTTCTCCATAAAAAATTACCTTTATGAAGGGGCAACTAAATTCCATTCTTTTTTTTCTTATTAACGTTCATAATTGCCTCTTAAATAAATGATTTGACTTTGACTGTTGGCTTTCACTGCTCCATGACTAACTTCTTTGCAAAGACGTTAGGTACAGCTGGAATAACATGCTTCCGGAAGTGGCAATATCCTGAGATAGACATAATTAACACATATCCTAACTACAAAAACTCTTCTGATAAATATCCAATTAACAGAATTGATTATTATTCCCTTCATAATATAAACAAATGTCACATATCGTAAACTATGGTAACGCCATCGCCACGGTATACAAGGCAGGAAGCGCTCGGCACACGTATTAATTGAAGCGGTATTAGCTATTAGCAATAAAGTACCGCAGTCGTGCGCCCGCGCAGCACACCACACTATTTATTATACAAACCTTTAATCACCGAGAGGAAATGCAATCTGTGGCGATCAATATACTATGTATGGGAGTTAACTTTAAATAGAAAGCTGCCATTTAGGGTAGTTTTAGTGAGACCAGATAAGAGCGGCCTGAACGTCAGTTATTGATGGTTCATGAGCCGGAGCCGGGATGGCAACCTTGTTCACGCAAAGTGTTTCATTGCCTAACAGTTCCAGCAACCGAAACAGACAGACAGGGCAACGATGAACTTCTGTGTAGTGAGTACGTCGTATAAGATATAGAGAACACGAGCACATTACAGTAGCTACAGGCGTAGTGGAGCCAGCTCACACAGCTACTGACAGAGCCCACCCGCCGCCGGTCATGTGTGGTGGCTGCACTAACAAGCCATATCGCGACACACCGGGAAGTGAGCCAGTCTCCGCTATCTTCAAAACCATCTAAAAGGATATTCAAATGTCGGCCGAGCGTCGTCGGCCGCTTTTTATATTCCCAGACATACCTCAACCGGGCCGACTTCATTAATGTTGCAAAAATCAGTGGACGGATAACTGTGCCACTAACAATCTGACTGCATAATTTAATCGCTGCAGATACAGCTGAGGTAGAACATTTGCATGCGGGAATAAATAATAATAAATCAGGGGAGAACGCATAACTCTCGTCCGCGACGGCGGTTAATTGAGGCGTTAATAGCAACCACGACGCTGTTATTACATTCGTTTTGTGAGGCTGGTGCAGGGGGTCCACTTCAGACGCACATGTCTTATTTATTGTACGACAAAGGTTTTAAACGAATATTAATTACATTATTAATTTAATTACATGAGTAGAGTCTCGATAAGCTTGCGAGCCCGAGCCCATGTCCTCGCAGAGCGACATTATCAACAACAATAGCACGACACGGCCGCGCACACGCAGGCCCCGCGTGCGCCTTCTGCCGCCACTTGTCGGTGGCAGAGGGCTCAGCCGCGCGGTACGTTGCTGATGTTAAAACGTTCGTTCGGAGCTGTTTGCGATTACAGCTCAACTGCTATGAAAGCTTTAAACGTTGGTTCTTTTAATGAAATAATAAACATAAACATCACGCCTGTAATCCCCGAAGGGTTAGGCAGAGGTGTACCCATTAGTACACCCACATTTCGAAATACTCTTATTCTTTGTTTACCAAAGCGGATTGTATCGCGGTCAACTAATTCTATAAAGTTCATCGTTACGAACACAATCTCAGCGCTAAAAATTGTTTAAAATTATGAAGTTTGAATGGATGGATGTTTGTTACTAAATCACGACAGAAAGATTATACGGATCTGTAATCTGGAACAGCACAAGGGCTACTTTTTATCCCGTTTTTGTGGTTCCGTGAAACAATTTAGGACATTTGCTTAATCAGACGAAGTCGATTAAGCAAATGCATCTGCCCACGACTTCTTCTACGCAGACGAAGTCGTGGGCAGATGCTAATGTGTAATATTTAAAAGAGATAGAAACTATTGACTTTTTATAAATAAGAAACGCAAGTGAAACACAAGCGCAAGCTCAATTATAATTACAAATCGTTTACGATCGTGCAGTAATCCGGCGCAGTGCGCAGAGCTATCCTTAAAAGATTTAACGCTCAGCGGCAGTCCTTTGTGGCGAGCTGGCCGGCTCCGGCCAGCAATAACTACGAGTAAGTGTTAAGTCGAGGTGGTCGAGCGCAGCCCGAGGCTTAATTAAATGAGTGAGGCTGTAAAGCTAACGACTCACTAATTTGTCGTGTGACGGCGCGCGGCCACGTCGCGCGTCGGCGAGCCCCGACAACTGAAATAGTCCAACAGAATCTACAAATGATGATTTCAATCCAATATCTTAACATTCGTTAGTTTAAAATGCCAAAAATTATATGAAAGATTTATCTTTGTATGTATTACTCAATAAAATGTGAATAGCAGGAATTACATTAAATAAAAGCCTTGATTGTTATGATCATGGTACCAGAAACGTTTCGGAGCAGAGTTAACTAAATGCTCAGCGGAGTGCGCCACGGGCTGCCGGGCCCGAGCGTGACGCGGCCGGTAAACGAATCAAACAAAGCGCCGGACGAGCTAATAACACAGGTGATGTTATAAAAGTTAAAGCGGCTGTTAATTGGTGGGTGATAGCGCAGGCAGGAGCGGGCCCCGGCTCCTCGGGGCCCCGGGGCCCCAGATGTACTGTTGGCCACAAAATACGTATCAGTCACTTTTGTGAGTTGCTAAAGTTATTCTGGATGGTACTGAGATTACAGGAGTACCCACAAGTTGATATACAGATCATGTAAAATACTGGTATTCAGCTGCATCCGGTTAGACTGGAAGCCGACCCCAACATAATTGGGAAAAGGCTCGGCAGATGATGATGTATGGCTAAACCATTGGTTTCCCTTCAATTTTCTCTTCATTAATATTGATCCGACATCATTTGTTGAGGTGAAGGCTCTCACATGCTCCCAAATGAGAACATCGTAAACAATCGCGTGTCTGTGTATGTTATTAAAAGCACGGCTGTCTGAGCTCAAGTTATATCTGTATTAGTAAGAATTATATAAAGGTCACCTTAGAAAGCACCGCGAGGCCCCTCAGTGTCCTGTCACTTAGGCTTAGCGAGAGATTTGTTTGTACGTTACGGGTTACGGAGCGCATACATCAGATAACCGACGTCGATACAGTCTGGAGCGGACTTTATCGCTCATTATGTCGCAGCATCTATATGTTTTATGAAGTTCGTATAAACCATTTTTTCATCGTTTCTTTAAAATATCTTACGCAATACAAAAATCTGGCTTCCTTGCTGGATCAGGAAAATCTTTATGATCGTCGTAAACAATAAAACGTTGATTAAGTAGGCCTTACTTAATGGTTAAGGTCACAGTTTGGCAATCAGCACACATATCAGATATTCGTAGATGTGCACAGATAAGATCACTATCTGCCGGTCATCATCATAAATAAGCTGTGTTCATTATTTCCTTGACTTTTAGTGTGTGTTCACCTGTAAACCTGTATCATGTTCAAGGCTCCTGCTGTAATGTCTGAGGCTCTTACTTCCAAATGCGCTAAACTAGCGCTGCGCACGTGATTGGCTCGCCCACGTGGACGCAGCTGTAGATTAAGGCGAAGTAATATTGACACTACCTAAAGCGAACACCGTAACTGTTGGGGATGAGTCGTGTCCATATAAATACTTTTTACAGTTCTGTCCTTTGAAGTACAGCGCGTCAGTAAACAGCAACGACTACGCGCAGCGTACACGCTTGTTTCGCTTTTAATCCGAACAAGAAACACTCGATACATACTATAGTAGTAGGCCCTGTACACTATGCTAGTAACCTGTGCTACACCCTAGCCTTAAGGTCCGGCCACACCGCAGCACATAGTCCGCTCCGGTGTGTCCGGGCCTTTGGGTACCAATCCCTATCCGCGGTGCAGTCACGCTACCGCCGAGTGGCACGCTGGCGCCGCGGCTGCGATGCGCATGCGCGTAATTACATAATTGCCGACGATCGACTTAAGCGCAGCCGCAGAGGGCAGCCATCACTCGATACACTCGCATGTTTGTTGTGTGTAATCAAATGTGGACCGCTCCGTGACTGCGCCCGCGCCGAGGTACAACCGCGAGATAATATTTCATCATACACATAGGTGGTGCATTTTAAATGTTAACAAATAAAACAGCGTGTTTTTGCTTTGCGCGACGTGCTCTATGGCAGAACTTATATAAATGTTATTACAATTCCACCACCAAATATGCTAATAGACCCGTATAATTGTTGATTAAGCCAACGCCGTCTCCCTGTGTGTGAGCACGTCACAGGGCTGCATCTAGACGACGGAGAATACGAGAACTATGGCCTTTGTTTATGACAAATAATTAATTATAAAAAGTAGGTAAACTAAACTGCTTCTGCTACTGTTTTATCTTTTATTTTTAGTTCTAACATTTTAAAGATCGAAGACAGGGATCGTCACCACGGGAGTGGCATGAACTGTATCGCTCGATTTGTATCGCTTTCGACTTCTGAGGGCAATAGTTATTCAGTACAATACTGTTTGTTATTAAAGCGTGACACGGTGTCTGTCCGAAGGGCTACATCGGATCTTCAGGAGATAGGTATGAGGTAACTAACAAACACAATAACACACCTACGGGGCTGCTTGTGCAGCTGCTCCTCTCTGTCGGTTAATCTGGATACTAGAACTGTGAAACAGTAACAGAAATCTATAATTAATTATAAATATGGCAAAACAACCGCCTTCTATATAGTTTGTCTGATGGAGATGGTTGGCAGCAGATACCGCTCCCGACGTAAGCAAGACTAACGTGATATACAGGTGTTACGAGTATGTACAAATCACTATTATTTCAATCATGTCGGCCAGGCTGGTGAGTACGTTCTCTGAGCGTCTATCTCTAGGATTAACTAATACATGGCACATAATTAAACAAAAGCTATAATATTAAATAATCGTATCATAAACGAGCATGATGGCTGATTGTATCTATAATATGTTTTCGTTTAACATTAGAGAGGCTATTTTTCTCGGAGAATGTGAACATTCCTCATCGCTGGACATCTCGTTAAATTCGTTAGTGTTAATACACGTATTAACATTATTAACATTCATATTTGGCTATCAATAACGTGGGGCCGCATTCCGACCCGTGCGCCCGCGCCGTTGCGCCCGCGCCTCGCTTAACCTCAGCGGATGTAATCTTATTATCGTGTATCAATTTCGATCAGTAAGCAATAACACTACGTTATGGACAACAACAGTTAGCTCGGGCGCGTTCGTGTGTGATCGACGTTAGGACGCCGATCAGGGAGCAGTCGCGTGCGCACACACCAGCGGCCCCTCCCCGCGCTGTATCGGGTCCGCAGGTTCGCAAGGCGCTGATACGTGTTAACGACTTTCAAACTGATGTGTCAGGGCTGTCCATCAAAATTCAGATTTATAGCTTTAACTTACGGGGAAACCCTATCATGGCGAGCATTGTGTCGGCACTACAGAGCTTCCAGTACGTCATGCCAATTACGCGAGCTGGCCTCCAGCTCACTAATAAACAACGTCACGCCTTGTGGCCGAGCTCGGAGCTATCTCGATGGGTTTGGTCTGACCTGCAGGCACATGTCCCTACTCCGACACGGAGCGGTACAGTTACGTAACAGGAAACGAAATCCAAATCAAAGTAATTTCTTCATCATCCAACCTTAGAGCGTGTGAGATGAGAGGGCGGCGTCGCCCGGCCCACTGGCGATTACCTTCACGACATCATCACCTGACCCGCGGCCACTGTTGCGCCAGCGCGTGCACCGTCGCGCGCGCAGCCGGGCAACTATTTCAATTAGCGAGTTAGTCCCGGGTAACACTGCGGCAAACGCAATACTGTTCAATGTATACACTTGGGAATCAGTGGCGAAGCTTGTATTACGGGAGGAAATTAACTGTAAGAGTTATGTGACGTCCGCCGGCTCCACACGTATAAGTTTCAATTAAATACTACCGTTCTGTAAACGCAAACGGTGGATGCTGGAGGTCACTCGACCCGTATTTACATATTAGTGCCGCTCGCGCCGACAGCCTGCTGCCGCGCCGCGCACCTTCTGACACCTCCGCAGGACATACATACAGCTGTGCAGTTCTGCTCGTTGGACGTCTCTTTCTGGAGGTGTCCCTGAAGTGAGCAGGGAGCGCGTTGTGCGCCAGCGCAGCTAGTACGCGCTAGTGACGTTACACAAGCGCGCGAACAAGCCGCGCCTGCTCAGCTAATGTATTCCTCCTGCCTATCCAACTTCGTATAAATACTTTTCCATACATAATGATCCAAACAACGATTAACCTTTCCCCGGGGCACATAACATACATGTTTAAAATATTATTACAAACACGTTCGCGCACAAATTGGAAGCAATACAAATAAATATACACGAAGTAATATCATTAGGAATGTCATTAAAGCAGCCTCGCTCCTACTCTCTGTTTACAAAAATCTAAATAATGCGCTGTTTAAGTAAATGATGCAAATCTATAGACATAAATAAAGTAGAGTCGATAAACACGGCCCTCTACCGCGTGTCACCACATTAGCCTCTATTTATGGACTTATGAATGTTAATGCGCGCTAGAGCAGGCCGGCTCTGCCTGCGCCTGCGCCTGATTATGCTAATATAAACGTTGTGAACCAGTATCTGTATTGTGTTTCCAAATATTTTGTTTGATATCGATTTGTTGGCATTCTACTAAGAACATTATTTGATCCGTGAAATTACAAATACACATCACAGATAATATAATAGACAATACTGAACTTAAATAGTAATCGAACTGTAAAACTTGTAACAGAGCGCATCATGGAGCTGCTGATCATTGTCGCGTTCAGCTGCCAGCTGTCGTCTATATCGATGAGCGACTCTCGCTGCAGAGGAGGTCCGGCCGTGTGTACGTTAATATTCACGTTTGTGTACAAAGTGGGTGTTTGTTTACTGTTTATCAGTTATTATAAATATGTATGTGAGGGTAATTGGGTGTCAAATTTAACTCAATCAATACTATGTAGTATCATAACTTGTAGTAGTAGCAATTTGTTTAATAAATACCGAACCGCTTGCGTCGATACCGATACCAATCAACTTGGAAACATTCATGAGTTCAATAGTAAAGTATTGATGTTGCTACAATTTGTAAAAATATCATTAAATATTCACCCAACCACTGACTGGAAAGTTGTCTCATAGTTCTAAATTCGAAAGCCTGAAAACTGAATTATTTATTTATGAAATATAGATACGTTTTTTAAAATGTTTGTAAAGTAATAAAATAAGGTATGAAGTCACAGCCGGTGGGAGCCGAGCTCGACAGGCAGACTTCATTCTTTAGCAGCAAAATATATGAATTCTGTCCGACGCGTCACATTCTACTATATTTCTTGTTCCTAATTAATACGCATTCCTGATCCGAACTGAAGATTAAAAAGGATTTGACCGCGCAGATTAAACCCTAGACTTGTTCGTTTTACATCCCGAATTCCCTGAGCCGGGCCGCGGTCACAACAACTGTAGTTAGCTATAAATTAAAATAATAATGTGTGAATGAACGACTACCTGTACAGCGCGGACACAGGGCAGGGGAGTGCAGAAGGTGCGCTCTGCGCTGGACGGATGTACAGACTGGATGGCAATGTGTATTCATTTATCTACTTGTGGTTTGGAAGTGATGTGGCGGTGCAACAATAGTTTGAGATGTGTATTCAGAAGTGTTCAATTCTTCTGTTCGAGTTACCCGTCACTGAACACGGGACAACAAGCTTCCCAGCGCTCGCTAGTACAAACTGATCGAGACGCTACTGTGCTCAGCGCTTATGGCTCAGTGTGAGGAGGCACTCGTGGGGACTGTAACTTTTGTTCGTTGCGTCGTGGTGCCCAATCAAGTCCGGCGCGCATACTCGGGCGCATCATTACCGCGCATGACTTGCGTGCGCGCACCCTGCGTGAGAACCAAAGGGTAATTCATCGAATAATCCGATTACTGTATCAATAAGTATTCGACAGCTCCGAATTACAGCACCGACGTTAGGCTCAGCGTTGCGATGACGTCATCACCCACATGCTCCGCACATGACTGGCGCTGCTGAGCGTCCAGCTCGTAAGCAGGACGTGACAAGCGAATCTTAATCCTGATCAATGTTCAGTTGATATGTTTGCTTTATCCGGTTATTTATTGTCGGTAACGTTTCCCATTGACCGTTGACATTAATTTATTCAATCGACTTGCGTGCTTGCTAAATATTTTAATAACATATTATGTGGATTATAACAAGACGGTTACGAATCCGTCATAACAGACATTAGGACTTTTTACTCGCCGTATGTAATCATGACAGCAGATACAGCGTCTCCGTACTCGGCGCTAGCTGCTCTGGTCTGCCGTGCACCTGGTCAATGAATGATTGAACGTGACATCACCGCAGTAGTGTATGGGACAAGTGGTGGTCTACTAGAGCGGAACCGTTGTGTTGTAACAGGCACATCGTGAGAAGCACACGTTTTATGACGAAACGTTTCATTTCTCGCACTCAGTGGAGAGCACACATCGCGCTCGGGAGCCGCATGCGTAATGAGCGATAATTATTGGTCGATACAGTTATAGTAGTGATGTTACGGTTGGTGCACTGTCCTCGCTAACTATACCGGCGCCGCTGGAGCGCGCATGCGCGTGTATGCGACGGTATCTCAAAGTTGCATCGTTTATCAACATATGCATGAGGGTTGTGGTCACATATTGTATAGAAAGCGAGCAGTACAGGGGTCTTCAGTGTTGCTTTATTTCTGTATTCAATCTACCGTCCGTGGTGCCTGTGGCAGGTTGAAGCTACACTTAAGAGTCTATATCCATCGTAGGTACCTGAAGGCTCGGGGTTGCGGGACGTCTTAACAGGATACCGTGGCCCCGGACGTAAAGGGCAACAGAAGGAACGGGGTGGTGATTTCAGTAAAACTCTGACAGTCCCTTCCGCCCCACCCAGGGCGAGAGGATTTGATGATATTAGCCTCCTAAAAAAAAAAGGTACCTGAAGGCTGATTTAAATACCTGCTTGTACCAAAGCACTAATTATTTGTAAGCATGTACGTATACTTAGACGTGGATGATCGTTCCGTCGTACTCAACAGTAGAGAGCGCATGAGCAGCACTATTTCGGGCGCAGTGACGTCGTGCGACGGCTAGTTGATTGGCCCGATGTGTTGCTCACTCGAATGATCAACGACTCCATATTACTCACGAGTCACACGAACTTATTGCTTTAATTACTGACATAGTTCCGAATTCCTGAGCGGTGACGAGATGTGAAGTGACAAACATAGCTATTTAATAAGTTATCAGTAGCAGACGATCTCGGGCTAATGTGTTAATCACCACATTTAGAAGACAGATATTTACGACACGCCTGTGAAGTTAGATGCCAATCTCTAATCGCAAAACCGGGTAGATACACACGAGTATGTGGTCGGGTCAGGCGAGTCATCCTGCCACCGCTGGCGCGGCCTCCACGCTACAGCAATACATAAACACTGTGTCAAAATTAATGTTATGGATGATATGAAAGGGGTGGTGTCACTTACCACTGTCCGTGACCACTTCCGAGCAGGCGACAACTGTGGCGCTGCGACCGGGAATAACAAGGCGTATGTAAATGGGCGCAGGCGGCGGCGTCGCGCGCGGGTCATTCTTCGCAAGCGCATGCTAACAAACAGTGGTTCAATCCGCAGTTTTAGTCGAATGTGAGTATACACATGACACGCCTTTGCTTACCCCTTCTCGAAATAAGCGTGATGATGTTATGTAGCTATGGCCTAAAAGACCAAAATAAATGTCAGTCTGCAGGAACATTATTAAATCATGCAGCCTGTGACACTAATACAATCACGACATTTTATAGTGGAAATGTACAAAAAACATGCAACAAGTTGCACACCTGCGCAAGTGCGCACCACTGACTGCGATAGGAACATAATACGAACATAGTATACATGATATTTACAATTACGACTTTTTACTCATTTTAGAAGCGATCTCTGTACCTATAGCAGTCCCTGGAAGAGTCAGCTACGACACTATTAGCGAAGAGCAGTACTCTGCTACGAAATAACGACTTGATTAGCCTGCCATGCATAAAGCTGTCAGATTACGTCTACGTGTGTTACACTTCTTCCACATGTGACTGTTCCTGAAACACCCTAATATGATTTTTTTTTTGTTTTTTTTTAAATATGTGGAAATTCGTGTTAATGGTAATGTATATAATAGTAATAGGTCGGCTTCCCCTTTATGTAAGGAGATCTAGAAGCAATCTTCAGTGTCGCATTACTAACAAACCCACTCTCTGCTTCCGCCTCCGCAGAGCAGCAGACCAAGCGTCCGCTGCGACGAGCGCACCTCTCCACCAGATTATATGACAGCGGAGTTCAGCGCAGCTTGTGGCGCAGTGCGCTGTGACTTGCCGGGACTACCGTCGAACTAGTCATTCCAGAACGTTCCCGATAGCGCGCCGGCCACTTCCACATTACATGCTGGCCACTGCGTAACTGAATGTACACCGACACCGCATAGCGTAGAACAGACGCAGAACACTCGTTGGGGCAAGGATCTGTACATTGAAAGCACGACAACAATATATTCTAATGTCTAATCCCCACGTCTCAAAGTTCTAAAACTTGTGCATATGTATAGATTGGATTTTGCAACATAAAGCTAGTAGGTGCGTAGCAGTTTCCCGTTTCAGAGCGCGCTAATACATTAGCCGCATGTGAATTCAACGCACGTCCCCCGCTGTCAATATAAAACACAAATGTTAAATTAACCAGCGCATTATTTACGGTTTGACAGCGGCCTGCGCCTGCGCTGCCGACAGCGCTGTACGGCTGCTCAGCGTTGGCAGTGGTTGGCAGCCCCGGAAGGAATAAATACTTGTTGGTGAACGTTGACGAGCGACTAGCGCAGCCATCAGCCGGCGCCCGCGTTACAATCAGAACATGTTTCATTGTCACTTCGACGCGCTTAACGAATGGCTGGTCCTGGAGCGAGAGCTGCGTGACGTGCGCTGCGTGGCTGCTGAGTAGCTGGGGAGCTGTCTGCGTCTGCTCCTCAATACTAAGGAGTAAAAGCTGCTCATTCAAAGCAAACGTTTAAAGAGGCCGAGTATTATGTTTCCATGTCTAACAGCGAACTGTGAACCAATTGCATTACTCCCATTAACGATAACAAGTACCGCGAGTAGTTGTAAGTAAAGTGAATGTAAAGCAGAGCTATGTGCATGTCGCACAGCGTAGCAGCAGGTACGCACCGGCGCGCGGCGCGCGGCTCTGTTATGTATTTAAACTAATTCCACGAATGAATTGTAAGTTCCCAGAGACTACATAACTACGACAGTTAACAAGAAACTCGTAACATTGAGTAAAATACCGCGGGTTCTATAATAAGCGATCATTGGCGATAAAAAGCAAATCTGTGCGGACGCCATGTTGACGTGACCGCTAAACTACGTTTAATAACGTAGCGCTGTTTTACTGATGCGCGTGCGCTGAGCTGAGGCAGATGGGTTCTGTACGGGACTGGTATATTTATTTATTTACTTAAGGACAACAAACAGCAGTGTAATAATAAGTAGGTACACTTATAGGCTAGAACTTAATAATCGAAGTAAATATCATTGAGTTAAAAGTGAAATAGTAGTTTAACCAACTACCACTTGATAGTGTAGGTGAGTACTGCGACTACACCGTGCGACCGTACCTCACAAGTAGAACAAGCAGCTCTTCACGACATAAAGCTGTATCTAAAAGGTGTTTTTGTGTGTTGATCTGTATATTATTATCGATACCCGATAGACAATAACACCCTGATAGACCTTTTAATGTCAGACGATGACATGGATGTCAATGTAATGTCAATCTCAGACACGTACCGATATAAGCAGCGTACAGGAAGCCTACGGCCGCACCAAACAGTTACAGTAACATCTGCGCATACGCATGTGTGGCAGGACTTAATCACAACACCGTAGGTGGCCCGGCCCTACACGTCACACTGCACAGAAATAATTGTCCGGCGACTTCCAAAAAGTACTCACGTACAGGTACAGCAAAAAATAGAATGGAATCTCCGGTCATGTCGACAACACCTGCCTTGTGCACACTTCAACAGACAAATTCGTTACAACATCAAAATTTGCTACTTCTGTAAACACGCATTACTTTTATCAGGTCTTATGTTTGAGACACATCGACTGGGTGGGCGCCTATTGTGAATACTATTTAAAGATAAAAACAAACACAAGTTCCTGAAATTCAACGAAAATATGCTGTAGGGTTACAAAATACTCAGTTTTAAGATCTGCGTAATAACTTTCAGATTGTTGGCACGAGGGTCTCTAAACGGTATGCGCAGACGCATTTCGTGGTCGGTTCCGACCCGCGCCGCTTGGAACGCTGTCTGCGGCTGCAACCGCATGCTCGTAGGATACACAGATTGTGTAGCGGACGGTAATCACCACCCGCCACACTGTGGGGACCGGACATGGCAGTGGAAGGAGCATGTTGGGCCGTGTTGCGGTCGCTTGGTTGGAGCTTTGTGCCGCTCGCGCGTAATGTGCGGTAAAGCGTCGCTAACCTACGACACTGAGTTCGCTGATTCGTTTTCAGTACCCACGTTATATTTTCCGAAAGCTATACAAATTGGAATTGGTAGGACAAAACGCTTACATATATTATAACAATTTAAACACACTCTTCTACCAATTATGGTCCAAGAGCACAAAGTCGCTAGACCGTCGTCATGCACATACAAATTGTGGCTGGAATTTAGAGATAAAGGAATATGTACTTAGTTAAGAAAACCTAGCAGTCTAGTAGTAGTAACCACTACTATGACAGTTGACCATTTACAGCTGAACCCTAACACGCCACGCATACCAAACAGCCTATTCTAGTCCTGTACAGGTTGCACACCACTTGCACTCCAGCACCCATCTTTCAAGACGAAAAGGTCTTAATCCTGCGCCCGCGCAGTTACAGGTTACAAGCGACGCGCAACAAGCCGCGAGTGTCGAGCGACAAGCACTGCGCATGTTCCGACACCGATACACTGCGCAAGCGCATTGCACTACGGAGCAGACAGATATTTATGTACCAATATTGTAAAACGTTTGTTATTCATATTATTTACATACCGACACAACAATTGTATGTACTAGCACGTACGATGATCATCCGGGGACTATAGTCCCCCGATGACAATCAATTAGTCAATTATAATTGACCTTTTCCGGAAAACAGAGGGAAATGTCTCCCTTCCCCGTCACTTGGAACAAGTGGGGGTGACATAGTCCACTAGACAATAGGCTACAATTATATTGTGTCAGTTACCCCCCACTACTCGCTACGACTACATGACATGGCTATCGGTGTATCGGTGTATAGCCTGCTGATGCAGTCGTGACTGAGTGACTGTCGGTATCTGAAGTTTTTTCTGTTTTTTCGGATCTTGTATCACTACTATAGATACGTCACGCTGACGCTTCACTGCGCCTGTTGGTTGGCTCGTCATTATGACAGACTAGCAGACCTGCGCCCAGTCTAGCACTCAGTGTTGCGCGTATTACTCTGATGAAGCTGATGCCACCACGGAAGATGAACAAGGTGCATGTTGCGCCACTAGCTGATGATCTAAAGCCGAGTGGCTAGGAGTGGCCCTTCTGTCTACTTCAGTGGAGCGTCGCAGCACGAAGCAGACGAACATGCGCGCGCGCACAGATCTCACTCACATTATCTAGTATAAGTAACTTGTAGTCATTTACGTAGAAATTACAAAATTCGTTCGTTCTACATCGGCTCGAGGTGTTTTTGTTTTACAGAATATAAATTACACTAAAGCTACAAAAAAGCTGTCTATCTAGGTATAAGTAATAATATCTATGTCTAGATAATGTTTTAAAAAAATACTCATTTAAAGCATCAGCAACATTTCTACCGCTATTCTTGATCAATCACTATCCGTGTACTAGACTATGCCTATAAGTTCTGGTATCCCTAGAGCAGTACTGCCTAGATAAATAAAACGAATCTAACTAATAATTTATGATCTGCGCCCATCTATTTGATATCCGAAACAGTACCCGCACCTCCGCGGCGTAAATCCATCCTCCCGACATCTGTACAGTTGCGCCTGAGCGCTATTTCTTGCGCCCGCGCACGCTACACGTAAATCAGGGACGCGTGAACACCATGCAATACCATAACTTATACCGAACCACCCAGCGGGCTAAAATACACTTTAAAATATACAAAGTAAAGTTTTAAATTGTTTGAAATTGTAGATTTCATAAAATGTATCGCAAGCAAAGTAATGAAAGGCGTAATGCGATCAAATGCGAGTAGTACTGTGGTGGCGTGGTGTTGGTGTAGTCATGGTGGATGGTGGCTGCGCGGTGATGTATGCGCGGGCGCGCGTGATGCCGTGCCTCTTGCACTCTTGCGCAGATTTACAGCGCAACCGATAATGTTTCGATGCGGGGATGCTAGTCGATTTCGTACTGATTTGGAGATATTATGGCGAAATCAATGATTACTGAACCTGCGCCTGAGCATGTTCGGAAGGTCACGATGGACGAGCTTGGATGTATTTATGAAAGCTTTAGTTGTGAGCACCAACAGCGTATCATACGAGTACATTTTATTGTTTCCGTTATCCACCAAACTACGGCTTGCACTGATGACCTCTGCTACACACCAAACAATATTAGCATGCGCGCATAATACACCAACAAATTACAAAACATTTTAAACAAATTGCGCGTTTAGTCGCGTCTGCATGCGCGGGCGCATATCGCGCATTACCATAAACACTTAGTCAGAACTTCTCGGAAGTGCTCGGCCGTCTCTGCCGCGGCTCGGCCAAAGCCGAATGCACTTGACCATAACATCGAACACTTTGTACAAAACGATCAGTTCTCGCTTTATTTTCATGGTGTATGTACCTGGATGAACGGCAGCCTTGACCCCTCGCATCCTGAGAACATGAAGTTGACCTCACTAGGAGCCGGCGACGCTGTAGTACCAGGGCGCGACCAGCGACCAGCGTTCTATAGACCGCTGGAGACAAAGATCATCCCACTTCGCAAATCAATCTACACTCATTACCAATCTATATTTAGAATAATAAAGCTGAATAGTTTATTTCTGAGCGCGGTAATCTCAGGAAGAACCTGAAACGTTTGTTTCTAATAGGACGCTACGTTATCGCTGAGTGCATTACGATTTTATTATACAAAAATAAAATATCCTCCAGTAAATCCAGTATTAACTCAATTAGAATTGCATAACGAACTCCGTCAATATACAGATAATACTATAAAACAATGACCACAAATGGTCTTTCTTCCTCCCTGTGGGTACCGCTTCAATAGAATCTTATACAGTGTAAGCCCCGCGAGCCCGCTCTCTCGCGCGACTCGTACAGTCGTATGACAAATGGTTACATCTGCTTATGATGATGCAACACTTGCTTAAGTTCAATGTATGTTTATTGAAAGTGGCTCCGGCCGTGATCTTTATTGATCTTTTAATAAATTATGTACACAAGCAGCTATAAAATAAACACCACGAGTACACGCCAGATATTGTTATAAAATTATTAACATTTAGAGAAGTGTCGCGCTGTCTTGTTGCCCAATTATTTCAGAGTCAGTTATTGAATTTACTGCGCGTGACCCGCGCGCGGGTCATACACCAATACATTACCGATGTCACCGGAATGTGGTCGTATTATTTGAGAGGTTTACGAGAGGAGTTATCGAGAGGTCGACCGTCGGCCGCAGCCCGTCGGCGCGCGGCCGGCAACAGCTCGGCCGGGGCGGCAGCGGCGCGGCGCTAAGTGTTCCTCGATAAGCGAACGTGTTCGAGCTAATGTTGTTTCTTGACAATGTATTTAATTGTTTAGAGTTATACTCGTGATGGTTGGCTCCCTTTGGTAATATAACTAAGTGATCGTTTCTGATTCATTCGGTTTTAATACCTTTCAATTAGCGCCTCCGATGGTTTGCCACTTAAAGCGTTGAGGCAATAGAATAGTTATAGCGAATACCATAAAGGGGAATAGTTCGTTCACAGAATCCAATAGCCGTTTGGAAAAGTGTCCAACTATTACTACAGGTAGCTGAGAAGGATAGGCCGTAAAGTTGTATAAGTGTGTAGCGGAGTGGCACTTACGAGAGGAGTGTTGCTGACGAGCTTATGACGGCACCTTTCTGCCACCTCTTTAGAATCACTTGCGGCTTGTCATATTGTAATTGCCATTTCCCTTTCCTTGACCATGTATCCACGTGACATACCATAATTAGCCAATCATTTAAGTCCATATTGCACCGCGCACAAACCGCTCTCGTCTCCGCTCTACATACGAGTAACGATCATGTTCCACTCACTGCAAGTCCTTGACCCCCTGCACGCCACACAACGTCATGTATAATACTCACTTCATTCAACATTTGGTTCTCAGCCAATTTGTTTCCGATGCCGGCGACCCTCCGTACATGGCTTTATGAAATCTCTTCAACATTTTTATTTTATCTCGTGAATGTGGAGACAATCACATTATTATTGTTGTCCATATCGGCGTGCCGCGGTGCCGCCATGCCACGGACGAGTAATGATGTGCAGTGCACGATGCGGCGCGGTGCGATGCGGTGCGGGGCAGTATGATGCAGTGCGGAGCAAGGCGCAGCTGCTGCTGCTACTTGTAATAACTTTGATAACGTACAGGTGTGAGGTGTCTCGATGCCATTATTTCTAGATTCTCAACTACCTATGGATGTACTTTTTTGGCTATTTCCTAAGTTATGGCAAGTTTTAACAACGTTCTATCAAATAGTTAATTCTAGGAAGCAAAAACAACATACAATTTGGCAAGAAGCAGTTCCATGTAGCGCCAGTAAAGCAAGAAATACGAATTACTTTTTAGCGACTATAAACTTATGTATGGTGGTGCGGAATCCTTCGTGTTCAAGCTCGACTCGCACTTGTATGGTTTTATATTGCTTGTCACTGAGATAAGGTTAGTAGATTTTGAATGTTTATATAGTAGAATAAATTGGCCTGTCCTGACCTGTTATGAAATCCCACTTGTCAATGAAGTGCGCCCCCCTCCCCATTGCCAGCTGTGTGTTATCGTCGATATCATATCGGTACGTTATGACACGTCACATTTAGTGGCAGTAAGCACTGTAACCGCTGCTCACCTTCCCTGGCTAGTGCGCAGACTGGCCGCTTCATGCGCGGTGTTACTCTGCAAAACGTTTTTACAGTTGTTGTGTTCCTGCAGTGTCGTGAAACCGAACTGACTGCTAGCGTCAACAACGTACCAACGTTACGAAACACATTAGTTGGTAATGAGACCGCAAAGGGCATCAACCGGGCATCGAAGCCGCTGCCTTCGCTAACAGTTCAGAAGCCTTACACTAGTAATCTTTACTGCATCTAAACGGCCACTATTAAGTGTCACCGCTACCTTTATATCGTACATAAATGGTGGTGTCTGCTGTATAAGAGCATTTGGTCCCCTCTGCGGAACAATAACGATGAGTTGACAGCTAACTGCGCAACAGCTTTGTAACTATTAGATGGTTCGATAAAACTAATATTCAATCATGTTTATTGTTCAGTCAATAAAAATGACAAAACTCTTAATAAATACGTAGATAAGCTTTTAACGCAACACTAAATCTATCAATATCTGATAAGTGCGTCCAGCGCCTGCGCCGGCTGGACCCGCGTACGTCGCTCGCCGGAGATCGTATCATGATGTATGGCGGTGGCGTGCTCCGACATATCTCCCGATTGTTTTAGCGTACTAGTCGGAATCAATTACTGCGGACGGACGGACGAGGGTCACGAGCGCGCCCGAGCACCGCCGGACGCGCCCGATCTCTGCCGAAGATACGCGGGCTCTCGCGATTTATTTATAACGTGCTCCGTGATCGATTGCCGTAAGTTTAATAAGTTTGAGCTGTGTATCCGCTTGTGTTACCGACAGACGTTGCTTTGTCATATTTTATGGCTTTTTGTTCCTCAGAATTATGTTGGGTCGTCATCTTCACAAGTAGTTTGTACAATCGAGTGTCTATCTTTCATATTCTACTGATATTTCATGTAAACGTCTAGTTGGTTAGGTATTGTTTGTAGAAAATCGTACGAATAATCCGAACATTTTAAAGACACTATAATACCTAGTTAGATTTCCTGTCAACCGTAGTAGACTATACAATAACGAATAACAAACTAATACCTCTTGATCTTTCACAATCGGTTGAAAAAAATAAATGGTTCACACGAGCTTACGAAGGCAAACAAAAAAGCTGGTATAGGAATGGGGCGCGCGGTGAAGGCTGAGCCGATCGGTCACAGTTCAGACCGCGGCTGCCAGCAGTAGGCAGCCGCCTGCCCGGACTCGCGAGCAGAAGGACCAGTCCCACAGAACAGTGGCGTGTCCACTGAGAGTACTGCGACACGCTGGCCGAGCAATGCGATGCAGCGGCCGGTGTGCCTCCAGGGGGCGCCTCCTGCTACTTGCTTTAGTCTTGCATTCCTTGTGTCCACATCCACTGCTAAATTCTGGTCGCCATGGTGTCGGTGCCGTAACCTTATTATTTTCGGCCTAGTTCGTTGGCACCTCTTTACTGTCCCAGTTGGTGAGCGCTTTCGTTCATTAATTCCTTCCGTACGTACGTAGGTATGTCTAAATATTCTAGCTATGCCCGCGACTTCGTCCCTGTAAATGGCGGTTAACTAAGACGCAAAGTCGTGAAATAAAATATACCCTGTGTCCTTTCTTGGGGTGCAAACTTACCCCGTACCAAATATCATCAAAATCGGTTCAGTGGTTTAGTTGTGAAACTAGTAGTCAGATGAAGTTACTTTTGCAATTCTAAAGTTAGTATGGAAGTATGCATGGATAGTTAAATGGAGTGGGCCTTCTTACAGTTTGCTCTTGTTTGGATGGCTACCCAACAGTGGGCACTGTGCGCGCCCCGAGGCCGGCCACTCCCTGCGATGGGCCGCTCCACCGTAATAGCTTGACCTTCGGACCTGCCTACCTACCAGCCTGCTACAGATCGCGCGCTCTCACAAATGAATTGCATTGTCGGTGCACCGCAGAGCAGCGCAGTTAATAACACAAAGAGTAATGGTTTTACATTAACCGCAGAGGTTACAAAGTTGGAAGTCGAAACGATATTTATGCCAAGTTCTTGTGATCAATACTGGTGTGGTTCCGTAGAGCTAGCAACAATAAACTGCACACTCCGAGCTGTTAGATGTGCCGGCTGCACGCGGCAGTCTAGTGCTGGGCCGTCGGCCGCTGGTCTGACGGCTGTGAGCGCGACACTGCGCTAATGTATTCAAATGTTTCCGTTGACAATACATTATTTCGGTTTGACACAAGCACAACGCGTACGCTGGACGGTCAACTAGTGCCGGCCGTGGTTCAACCACTAGACTCAGCTCCAAACAAAATGTGTTGATGTTTTGTTTCAGCAACCGTCTAGGTTTGTTCCCTGTTGATGACAGTAGGCTCGCTCCCTAGCCCCACCTCATGACAGGGTCAAAATACCACTAGGTTTGACTTCCACTTGCTCGAAGTCTTGGCTAAAAATTGGTATAAGATATTTTCATAAAATAATAATACATTTGTATGGAGTGGTCCACAAGCCAGGACTATGCCTAGCCAGCAAGTCTGTAGCCGCAGGTAGGTCAGTGCCTCCCATATTTCTGTCGGTGACAATACAGCCACGTGCGGTAATGAAGTCAATCGATGTAACGTGATAGCCGGGCGCGGGTCGGGCGGACAGACAGCCGGACAATGTATGTAATGATATACTAATGTTGTGTTTTGTAGAACATGCCGTGATTCGGTTACAAGAACTGTTTATTATTGTCGCGTCTTTTGTTTCGGAAACAGAAATTGTCTCGTATGTGATACACTTCATTATCTCCTTTGAATATATTTTTTAATTTGTCCACGTAATGCTTAATTTGCCGTATGCGCATAGCAAGTAGGTACGCAAATGTAACTTTTAAATCAAATACATAAATTAAATTTTAACGCAACCCATAAACAAGAGACCTGCAATTATTTTCGTTTACTGACAATATTAAAAAGTTTTAAACAAATCACTAATTGACTGCAGGTAATACCTACAGGACCTAACGACCAATTCGCTAATTGATTGTCAAGAGCGAGAGCTCGCCGGCCGGCGCGGAAGATAGCCGCCGGCAATCAGCGCGTAATAACGTCCTTAATCACCTGCGCCCGCGACGCGGACATGCCCGAACTTGCCCGAGTCGCAGACACGAAGATAAAGACCCAAAACTCAACGTAAAGAGAACCAATAAAAGTTAATTAAACGATTACTGCAAAAAATTGATCACAATCCTCCATGACAATTTATTTTACGACACTCGTTCCTAACTCTGATTTAATGGCCTATAAAATAAGTGCAAAAAAAACTAGACCGATATATTTTAAATTAAATCAATAACTTGTATTCCGAAGACAATAAAATTCTATAGTTTATGTCGTTTCTTCGTAGTCGCGTGAAATTATAGTAAACTTTTATGACGCAGCTCGCGAGAGCGGAGCGGCCTGAGCGGAGCGAGCAAAAAGCTCGCGTATCAGCAATAAACCGCACGACTATAAAATGTTATGGCGCGGTTTAAAGTAAATCCGGTTCTCGCTGAGTCAGCGCGCAGGCGCACTCACGCGCTCCATGCGAGGGCGTACGGGAAGCTACAACTCTTTTGATTTTACTTGAAACTGCCTCACGTATGTGATTGCTTTTAACTTTTATAAGTATTCAACAATATTTTGAGACTGTATGTACTTTTTTAAATCTGGTTTTATTTAGGAGCTTCGCAACTAGTAAAAAGTTGTCTAATATTTGAATTATACAACTAACGGACATGTAAAGGTTTTGTAATAGTTTTGTTGCAGTTCAACAGTCTTGTTGTACAATTCGACTCATCAGTTATTATTTTTATATTATTTATTAAATTATATATTATTTATTTTGCTAGTTGGGTTTATAATTATGTAGCCAGGCGCGTCGAGTTCTGTCGCAGCTCGATCTGTCCCAACACCATCAAGCAAACAGACAATATTGTAATAAATTTTAACGGTCTCCACACGAAAATCCAACTTGTTTCCTTCTATGATTGCGTAAGATTTCTACTTCTGTATAGCTAGGTACTGGGCGGCATATTACGCTATCCTATTTTTCCGTCTGACGTCTGACAAATTCCTAATAATAGTTTCTCAGAAAATCGCGCATGACACACGAACGGAAGATAGTATCGCGGTGTTTGGACTAATTCGTTTGGTTCCGCGGGCGGGCGCGCCGCGTCGCCACCGCCGCCGTTACAGATCCGTTTAGCCAATTGAGAGATAGCAGATAACATCACTACTTTAATGTGTCCGCTAAGAATCACGGCTACTTTAATCTGTACAAGCTTCGATAAGCCGACGTGACGGCCAGACGAAAATATTGATTGTAATTACGAGCACAGTGCCACAGTCTGCACGAGAGCGCTCCGTTCTCATGCGAGCGGCAGGAAGTGTAGAATGCCACGGGTGAAGGCGACGCGCCGCCTAATGCTCGACCTCGGTTTTCATATCTAGCGACATAAAGGACGCTGTCGTCGAAGCTGTTTACCCGAGCTCACCTGCGGCCACCGGCCCGAGCGATTCCTGACGATGAGAGTAACCATACAATTTGTCCTCATCTTTACTTTTTACATTTTCAAGCCGAATCGATGTCGAAATAAAATCAAATTCCTTAACTTCGCTTCACGGCTTTAAATAGTTAATAGCCGTATCTTTACGAAGAGTTAACCAAATGAATTCTGTTACACTTTAAACTCCATTTTAATTGTTAAATCGGCGTGGCAGAGTGTGATGGCTGTACTACTCGCACACGTTGTATGTGTATAGAGGTACAATTAGTGATGGTGTCTGAAGTAATTACTGGTGTTTTTATCTGTGTGTGTTCACGGTAATCGGATTAATGCGGCGGCACCACAAAGCGATCGTAATGTGCGCCCGCGCATAGCAATGCCCTGGTAGATGAATACTTGTATCATACGGATTTGTTTGAGTTGCTGTATTGATAAATTGATAATATGTTTCATTTTAATGTTTAGCAAACTTTTCCTTTGTCGTCTCATCCTATGACCCCAATATAAACAGTAAGAAAACGTATCCTCAAATCATTTTGATTCACATAACCATAATAATAGTTCAGTCAACGCTAAGTGACTACGGCTGCTACCGTCACCTCCCAGCTGCTCCGGCGCAGCCGAGCTGGCAGGGTGACGCCGGTGAGACCGTTCGGTTCTTGATCCAGAATGTGATCAAGAGTATATCGTCAAGCTCATAATGTTATATCATCACAATACCTATGTACCTTTGCCAATATTGTTCTAAACTGCATCTAACTTACAGGCCAATTACCCCAGGCACGATTTATATCTAGGTAGGATTAATGTTAGCCAACAACTTAGCTCTCAGCATCCGATTAGCTGATACCGAGAAATGTAATTATATTTGTCAAAGTATAAAGTAAGAGCTTAAGTAACGATTAAGTTTTTGTAAGTATTGGTCGGTACGTGGCCGTGGCGTGGCGCGCGCGCACACTGCCGACACACAGAGCTTGCACAAGTAGACCTTGCATTAACTAAAATGCATGCAGAGTGAATTATGTCAATAGTGTAAGCTGAGTATGGACTTACATATTGTTTGTAATATTTCTGCTTGCATACCATGCACATTACAGCTAGCTACATTACAGCTTTTGTTAATTGTTTCTGATGTTCACCTGAAACATGCACGCCCCCGCGCCCCCCACAGCCCCGCGCCACAGCCCCGCGCCGCCCAGAACAGTTCGGTTACGTAACGATTGCTTTGTGTCCGCAGCACGACGGTGCCTACTGCTGGCCATTCTTTATTCCTGATCGCGCCGGAATTCTGAACCGCATTAAAGCTATTTAAAGAGCTGCGCACAAAGAGTTGCGACACTCTGCAGACGAACGGAGAAAGTCAACTCCACACAATGCATGCGAGCCGTGCGACGCTCGGCAGAACTAACTCAGCATTGCTTCTCGTGAACACTGCAGGTGGCGACGCCGTTACATAACGCGTACTCGCTTAATCCTTTTTAACGTTATTGTTAACGATAAATAAACAAATGCGCGCCCCCGCCAGCTCGTGAAAGCTGTTCTTGAGTTGTAGAGAACGTTCGTAACCTAATCTCAATGTAGATCTTACAAAGATTTAATTTACATTTTTGACATTGACTGTAGCTGAGATGAGATTAAGGAAGTGAGCTTGAGCTGAGCTGTCATCTCAACCCGACACTGACAGTGAACGCTTACCACAATGTCACGTCAGCTAAATTCACCGAGGGGAGGTCGCACAGAGTAGGTCCGTAGATTGTGTTCGGGCCTTCTGATACCTTACAAACTGATTTATAAACGGTTTCCAAACAAGATCCAACTTCATGGAAAATACGAAGACCCGGACACTTGAACAAGCGTGGCAGTGCCTCTACAGCTCACCATACTACGGTGCTAAAACTGGTCCTTCTGTAGTCGATTGTGTGGTGGCATGCGCAGGCGCAGCGCTCGGTGCGCATGCGCCGATCTCAATTATAGATAGCGGTAGTTACATACACCGACAACCGCGGTACAGACAGGTACACGTGTATTGAAAGAGTTTAGGAGATGCAATACTAAATAAGTTAAATAACCATTCAGACTGAATATGTTTACTATAATACGACATAAGCTGATCCTGATACACGGGAGTTCTACGTCACTAACGATATGCATCATTAAGATGTGAGGAAAGCAGCCGGAACATTGTACAACTGAGTGACATGAAGTAAGACTGGCGCGTATCGAGAACACGACTGAAGGAATACGTCGCCTCCTGTTCCCACGTGAGTGGGGCCCCACCACAAGCAGCTCGGTTCAGGAGAGCTCTTCAGGACAAGTTAATTTTTCTGTCTTTAATAGTCGTTTCGAGCCTCCTCTTACACAGCAAATTGTACAAAAATCAGAGAATTGCAATTCATACAAACATTTATGTTGCGAATTAAAGACCAACACTTTAGACTTGTCTGTCCGACTGTACCTTGCATAGTAGAGAAGGCTCCACAGCACCCCACAGTGAGACCCCCGTGACCCCCCGCCGCCCCCCGCCGCCCGCTATTTGGGGGCCAGTGTACAACAGGATGCTAGAGAATGTGGAGCAATGCTCGTAGTTGCGTCAATGTTTGCGCTCGCCTACAAAAGACATCAACGCGCTCTTTGTTTGCAATCGTTTTGTTTGCATTCACTTCAAATGAAAGTTAAACATTGAATGTCATGATTTTATCTCTCTTATTATCGTTACGGACCGACGGCGCTGCGCCGGAGGACGCCTTCGGTGCTTTTAAGGAGCACCGAGGTTTATTGTCGGTTGACCATAGCGTCGCGTTGGAACTTAATTATCACGTCAGCAGAAACAGCGCGCGTCTTGCAAAACTTTAATACAAACATATTGTGTAATTAGCTATAAAGGTGTTCTACAAAAACGCACAGGATATCGCAGTACGCAGTCTTTACAGAATGCCGCTATTCTGTATTCACTCGTCGCAGGGAGCGTCCCGTGTTGCTCCACTGTACTCGTCGCATAGGACTGTAACTTCATCTTAATTATTAATAGTAATAGTTTTAATATTTTAGAACTAAACATTAACCACATCGTCTCAAACTGACCCACACCTCTAAAAAAAGGTGGTCTAGTGCGGACGGCCGGTGGTCCGTAACGCGGCGTGTCGGCCGGCTCCGGGCCGGCGGCGTGCCGGCTCCGCGCCGCCGGTGATTACACGCCGACACCTCGTGCAGCCACACAGAAGCCTTCCCCGAACGCTGTTGACACCTAATACCGTGCAAATGGGCCATTTGTAGAGTCCGTTCTGCACGTAGAGCCGGGAGAGCTCGGTTAGTTGATGTTATGGTTAAATTGAGACAAATTGGGAATCGTAGTGGGCGGTAGCGTCGGACGCGGCGGTGGAGCTGCGCTGTTGTGAGACCAATAAAAAGAGATGAGGTATTTAGTTCATCAATAAATTGTAATATTTGTTGCAAAGTTTATTTAAAAATGGGTGAGTAACTGAAGACATCACTCAAGTACGCTGAGATATGCGGAGCTACGAAATACATGACAGCAGTCCGGAGCAGGCGCTGGCGGCCATGACACCGTCCTCAGACAAGCACACACAGTTAACGTCTCATTGCAAATATTTTCTTAGTCAACGTTGCACACTGTCCGGCTAAACATACAATGTTTCGGCACCGCCACTGACTGAATGTTTCAATAATGTGTACCTACAGGTGTTATTTCCGAGTGCTGTTGTTGTCCCTGTTAATAAATCAGGCAGCAACAGGTCAACTTACTAATTATATGCACCTCCCTCCTTTCTGCCGTCGATGTATAAAATAATAGAAGTAAAAGACTTCACAAATGTTTGGAGGATCCGTCTATTATATCACAGCTGCAGTTTGAATTTAAGCCTCAAATATCAACAGACATGTTAATAAATTTATTTATGTTAGTACATACGCTAAGTCACGGGCATAGCTTAGTACCAATGCCCGTGTGCGTGAATGCAAACCTGCAAGGTTTTAATGTTTCTGCGCCATACCCTAATTAGGTTTTTTTAAATGAAGTTTTCCGATACTCCTGATAATATCAGCTAACTACCTGTCCCGACCTGAAAGTCCCGATAAAATCGATCCAGCCGTTTCTGAGATTAGCTGGAACAAATAGACAGACAAACCGACCGAAAAAAAAATACATGTTTTTTTTATAGATTTTATGAGATGTTTACACGGAAACATTCATATACATTTAGTAATAAGCTGTTATTTTGACATAACAAACAGACACTTCAAGTTTATTATTTTATTTGTATAGATAACTACTAATAACTTTAGTAGTCCTTCTGTGCCATTCAACTCTGTAGTCGGTACCTGCGCGGGCGCACCACAAAGCAGTTGCAATTAACCACAATTAGCAATCAAGCGATGATCACACACACACATAGTCACAGTGGCCGGGATGCGCACGCGCAGCCCTTTGTTACAAAAGGAAGATAATTACAAACTCAACGGAGAATTATGATGGCACGATACGATGTTATGGGTTTGAGAACTATAGTAGCGGAATTATATGTACGAGCGACGAGTTACAGAGAGCGGCACACACACACGCGCTACTAACAATTTGTTGATAAAAGTGATTACATTCCATAATGCGCTAGAGTCGTCTCTACCGAACTCTACCGCTCTATAAATAACCGCTGAACGACGTTTTTACTCAACACACCGCAGTTAAGCGTGAAATATGTATTGCTGTGAACTCTACAATACGAGACACTACACCACAAAGAGGTGCAGTGCGGCGGTAGACGCCATCACATAGTGTGCACTAGCTACATGACGTAGCAGAGCGCGGAGCTGCTCCCGCGCTCACCACTGAGCTAATATTGCGACTTCCATATTTAATATGAATTAATGAAAATATGTCGGTGGTTCGGTGACGCGTTTGTTAAGGAATTACTGTGCTACGTAGTGTTGTTAATGATCGTTTGATGATAATGACGATCTGTTCATAGTTTAACCAAATATTTCTTTGTCATGCTTTATTAAATAACTTATGTTTATGTATGCAGACGCAATGTAAATTGTTTATCACATAAACATAATAAACAAACAGGCCCCTACTGTCAGCTAGTCAGCAGTAGTTGGTGTACGGTTCACAATCTGTATTTATTTGTAGGAGCTTCCACAGATCGTCACTAACGCGAGCAACTTGTGAGCATTCAGCAGCTTGAATATCTTTATTACGTGGCAAACATTTACTACAAGAAACTCCATTACACACAAATCAATTCCGCAAATATCAGCGATTCATTACAAAAATGTGTCTCTATCGACGATCGACGACGCGCTATCCACTCGCGCCGCCGTGATGCTAGGATAGGGGCTATCGATATCTCGCGTCGTGCGTCTTGCAGAGGGAGGATGCGCCTGCGCAGATCCAGAAGGATGACGTGCAAGATGCACATAGTGTTCAGTATTATTACTTACTTCTTTCGCCGACGCTAGGACCGAGAGAGAGTTCTGGCAGCTACTCTACCTGCTAGCTGCTCACGCCTGCTCGCACAAGTGCAGTTGAACAGCTGCGAGGAAAGTCATTTATGATGATGAGCATACAATAATTATGTCGTAGAACTTTTGAACACGTACTTCGGCTAAGCATTATTCTCTCCATTGTCGCGCCGTCAAACTACGAGTGTGAGTTAAAGACAATCGCACATAGCTACGCCAGAGAGCGAGCTAGCTAACGTTTATGTATCTCTGAGATAGTGTGTGTGAGAATCCGATATCGTTTAATCGATCTGGATCGTGCTCGAAGACAGTAGCAGCGAGCCCGCGGCGCGCGCCGCCCGCACGCCGCCGCCTCACCGCCGCAAGGAAGTGCACCGTCCCACGAGCTGAACAACTAAGTAAATCACTCAGTTTAGCATAAAGGTCACCTTACACTTAGTTAACTAGCCGATCACGGCGCGCCGGTGTCACGGCAACAGGTGCGCCAGCAGAGTCGCACGCGCATCACATGCGCAGGAATGTGCATTTTAGTAGTGAAATGTGGATTAAATTATTTAATTATGAGCCTTACGGGCTCATAATTAATGGTAATAAAAATGATAATAACAATGGACATGCGCTTGAGGCCCTGATAGCTAATGTGTTATTTTAAAATGAGTGATTATTTAAATATAGAGGACCGTTTCGCCACAAGACGTCCTGTATGTAGACACATCAGAGATAGCCGCGCTCCATCAGGTGCCTAGTGATACAGAAATAAATCCTATTCGTCTAATAACTCGGCAAACCGGTACACTAATCAAACGTAGCGGTGCGCGTGTGCGCGTGCGCCTACCACTCATTTCACATATCAACAAACGCCGCCAATGTTTATGACAAGCTCACCAACACACCGATGATCTCTCCTACAATGCACACGAGTGTCTGTATAATCCTATAACTAATGCAATTTAGCGAACTCATTGGACTCGTTGAAATAAATTGGCGATATAATCTCGTTTCAATACGAGTTTATAATCAAAACAGTAATATCAGTTTCCAATTACTGACTACCTGGCATTTATCTATTGGCGGCCATCTTATAAAAGTTCGCGGACGTTACCCAGTGACAGATAATATAATTGAAACGCCTCCACCTGAGCGGACAGCGCGTACTGTAGCAGTGGATGCGGCGGTGGTCGCGACACTTGCGCAAGAGTGGTGGAACGATTTGCGCGCGCGGGCGTGTCGATATGATCGATGTGTCCCGCGCCGGCCCGCGGCGCAGCACTAGCGTGTGAACCTCTCCGCGAGCTATGTGGAACACTCAAATTATACTGTTTTTGGTTCAGCAATTTATTTGAATCATGATCTCGTCCAAACCGAGCGCGTTGTGCAACGCGCAAATATTTGATTAGATTACATCTCACATCCCACTGAGACGCCATGTTTGAACAACAACTGCGCATGCGCAAGCAACTTTTATTATTCAACTCCGATCGAGCAATGTGAATTATCTGTAGAGGAATTTAATTAAAATTACAATGAGGCCCTTACAGTTTACAGCATCGATTAATGAACTGAATAGCGGGTTTTTGGAATTAATCAATTCCCAGCGCGCTTATAGTGTACATTCCTATTTTATGGGTGAATAAAATCCACGTCAATGCCGATAATGTCTTATCGATAATCGATTTGAACTTAATCTGCTATTAATTCAAATCGATGGTAATGATGGCGACTGGTAGCGATCGCTGCGAAGTAAACAAACACTTATCGTGTAGTACGCGCGACCCGCACCGCGCGCCGCTAGCCCGAAGACATCCGATTGTAATATAAATTACAGTGTTTGGGCCTGGGTGTGCGCGGGAACCCTCAATAAACAATACGCTGAGAGCCAATAACACGTACTCTGTAGTAGATGCTATCCGCGCATGCGCAGTGGCACACCCCCGGGGAGGCAGCCGGCGCGGGCGCACTCCGCGCATCACGCCCGCGCCGCGAGGCACCCTGTAATGGCCCGCGCACCACAAACTACACTATACAACAACAAGCCGTTATTTTCATAATCCAACGGTTGTTATGCTCCAAACACTCACGCAATAAGCTGCAGAGAAGACGACATGTATGCTGCATGAGTTGATAACACAAATAATGATTTGAATCATGGTGTGGAGGAAAAATATAGGATTTTATGAAAGCCATTAGTGTGCGTAATGAATGATGTCCCGAGGCCGGCGACACTTTATGAAGACATTCTTCACGCTAATGAGATAATAAATTGTAGGGAGTGTTCGCGCAGGCACTTGCTCCTTTTTCACATAATAATGTTCAGAAAAAATACGGAGTTTGTGGCGACCGCCCACGGGACGCCGCACACCAGCGCACGAGTACACGAGTACAGCGTGCAGCGTGAGAAGCACTCCCACATTGCACATCAACGTTACATTCGAGTTTAATGAGTCGGTAGCCATTTTAAATTAGGAACGAATCAAGTGTAAGTAGTTGTAGTCGTAAAATTAAAATTAACATTCTCGTCGAAGTATGCATCACATTACAGAAGTGTATGACTCAGGCGCAGATGTGGAGATGTGTTCAGATAGCGACGCCGCCGGGTGCTGGCCACGCTCGCGCCGACGCTGGCTCCGCGCACTCAACAATACTAAATAGCACAGAAGTAAACAAAAGTGCTTAAACTCATCAACAACCAACTATATGAGAGCGAGCTTCCTGTCTGACCCGACTGTTCCTTCCTACAACTATGCCACATGAACAAAGACTTCTCATTTTGTAACATAAGCATCGGTGAAGCATACAAGCAATATAAACCAGTACTCTAATTAGCTAGCATGATCCAACGGACTCGTAAAATATAATGATACCTAGTCACAAAGTTGTTCAAAACGTTGCCCCCACGCAGGAGTACTGCTCCGGAAGATTATCCTTAAGAATATCTATAACGTAAGGTAAAGACTGTATTGACAAATTATAATATTATTAATGTTGAAGTAAAAGATTGTTTTAAAATGTTTACAAAAGATTTTCTGTTTCGTAGTGACTAAAGCTCAACAACAAGTTATCAATATAATTGTGGCGCGATGTATCTGTGTGCATTATCTGCAAACTGTAACATAACCCTGTTACAGAGCGGGCTACCGCCACTCGCTGCGAGCTCACTTCAAGCCCCGTGTATGCCTGACATCGTATTGACGCTGCATCCTCCGCCGCCGCCAGGCCGACGGAGGACGCACCATACACGTCACGCCACTATTTGTCAAGGAATTAATAAGAATATCGAGCTCGGCTGACAGTGACCCCGGATTGACCCCACAGCCGAGCGGCTCACGGCTTAGGCTCGGCTCGAACGTTCTGTGATGGGATTATGTAGCAGGGTGCCATTAGTCGCGTGTTGGCGTCTTTATTAGGAGGGCTCCCAACTATTCACATGGACGTATATGAGATAGAACAGAATAGAAGGTGTTATCTTGTTGGACCACAGCAATCCTGAAACAGCCATTTGAATAAAACTCTCAGCAATCAGTATTTTTACTGTATACTTAACTTATAAGCTAACACATACCAAAAGTAATAATATAAAATGCACATACATAATAATAAAGGGCTCGTGGGGCATCAGTTTTGGATGGATGTTAGCTTTCAGACTTTAATTACATTACATTAATTACGTCAGACTACTTTAATGTGTCGCATGTGTCTACATTAGTGTCTCTCTAAAACTTAGATACTTATTAGAATATATTTAAAACTAATCAGTTGTTTATATCCAAAATCAATACAATAACTTTGAAGTGAGAGGTTGGCTTCAGTAGAGCCTCCCGCTCCGGGGCTACAACTCACCTCACATTACGAAATCTGAGTAAAACTCTATTTCCTCCACATGACCACAAATAGGGCTCGCCGGCAATTTGTCAAGAATGCCGGTCGCTCTGCCGTCTGTAGGCAGAGCATAAACAAGGCAACACCGGCTAGTGTTGCCAGTGTGTAATTTGCACAAATCATTGTCCGCTGCGCGCCCTGGCCCACATGCGCCTGCGCAACATACCACATAAATTGTGTGGTAATCCCGTGAGATGATTTGCTTTTGGTTCCTGCGACAAGTTTAGTGATGTTGCGACATCGATAACCTTTGCCTGAAACGTGATCGGTCGGCGAGGTATCCAACACAAAGCTGATCCCGACTTTTCAAACACGTCTAAACAATAGTGAGTCCATCCAGTAGTGATGGGAATCATATAATTGTCACTTTCTGCAGGGCTCTCGCTCCAGGGGTGCCAAAGTAACCAGATCCCAATAGCGCGAGCTCATGCGCAGTGAGTGGCCGGTGCTATGCTAAGGTTGCGATACTGCGAGCCGGTGCGCGGTGTGATCACTGCGCGCTGCTATCGGACGATAAACTACTTTGATGAATGTCTGCAAATTATACGCTACGTTGTAATGTGTTAGGTGTGCCTTACACAACGTACTGCTTATCCAAGCAGCGCGACACCAATATCGTGGAGACACGCCCGCTTGGCGGGATATTATCATTCCTAAACAATAAACATTCCCATAAATCTTCATTAATTCATGTCTAAGGTTTAAATTCCTATAAAGTCGCGACATACTTTTTATCAAGCGTCGGAAACTCCCCGTCATCATCACACCATTCATTACATCACACCCAAAATTACCCTCCAGTGTCAGCCGTAATTCAATTACTGCAATCCTTTATGTTATATTCGGCACCACATAAGAAGCATGACTTTCATAATAATATAATCAATGAGTGGTTCCAAAAATTAATTTATTCAACAATGTTTGATAAAAAACCCCACAGAGCAGCAGTTTGATATAATTGCCGGTAATCTTCGTGGTGTCGGTAGCCGCCCCGCGCCCCGCGCCGCCCGCGCACGCTGCGGGTGCGCAGCGGGCGCAGCAGAAGGTCCACTGAGTGCGCGACCCATAGGGAGATGGTTTTCAATTGGTCAAAGCAGTACATTGCAATGCGTGACTAAACTGACGCTGGACATTGTGTTTAGTTTCTGCCCCCAGCCTCCCACCAGGATATTGAGCTATTTAGGTTCCAATTATATCGAGCGTTTGGTGTCTCCTTATAGCCTGCTTGAAAGAAAATGTGTTACATTCAATACCCCTCATCCGTGCACCAAATATAGCATTGAAGAATCGTAGAGTCAACGATGGTCAACGTCAGTGTAAAGGACGGGTGCCCTTTAGAGAGAGTTCCAGATTTGTATGGACATCCAGCTGTGAACAACTGGGGTGTTGATCTTCTGCCCTAAATAATATATTAGTCGGTAGTGTGACGAACGGGGTACAGGAGGAGGGGAGCGGGGGGCAGCGCGCGCGCAGGTTAGAGACGATTAATTTGGGACCGCCATTACCGCGCATGACTTGACGCTACTGCGCTAGGCGTGCAGCTAGGGATGTGGTCAACACTCACGTTATACCTTATCAAACATGGAGCGTGTAGCCAACCTCCTCGTTTGCATGAAGCATGATGGCGGGCATGGCACGCGTCGCAGAATATTGTGCAATGTATCTGTGACTACACAGCTTGCATACTGAAAACACAGCGAGCCGTCTCCCACTTCATACTGTTACTGTAACTCACCTCACACTAAAAAGAAAGTTACACATCATACTTTTTCCAAACAGGAAACTGTTTCGAATCCTGCTCCCATTTCATAACTCGACAAATTGAACATAAAATATATTTTGACAGCAACAATTTACGAATTAACATCTATTCATAAGTAATAATAAGCGCTGGCAATATAACCCATAATGCCAGTCGCTACTCATCACTAGCTGACGGGGCCCGGAGGCCGGGGGCCGGGGGCCGCGGGGCACGAGGCCCAGGGGTACAAAAACAAGGTCTGCCTCCAAAATTCATCTCATTTAACGCATCTATCCCAATTTAATTCCACTATTACGTGCTTTGGTGAACCAAAACTTGTATACTATACACTATGCGATAATCACCCGTATGTTTACTTGCATAGAGTTTACAGATGAAGCAGGAGATATTTTTGTATTTTTAAACTAGCCATGCGAATATAGTCCTTATATGCTGAGTGACAGGGCTCATGGCATAGTATCGGATTAGTGTTTGTTGTTAGGTCAGCAGCCTCAGTGGCTCGGCGGGCAATGGACCGAGTGTTTAATTGATGTTAATTGGTTAATTGTAAGGAGACTGAGAACATGTGGAGTTGCGCCGTGACGTCATCGACACCATTGCGTTGTTTATCACATTCAAGTGATAGATCATTATTGTAGCGACACTTCAGCACAACGGCCGGCTCAGCAATGAGGTCAGCCAATGAACGCCTCGCAAACAAAAGTCCGTGCGACATCGCACTGTACTCGCAAAGATGTAAGTTGACATGTATACCGCTTAGCTTAAGATTAATTGAACACAAACTTTTGTCTAAAATCCTGGACGTTATTGACATTAAGAATACATGTATTTTCTAAAGGAGAGCTCACGCCAACACAAGTAGATTGACAGTAACAAATCATCACAAGTCATAAATGAATCGATACAATAATCTAATATGCAAAACACTTATTAACATAAGTAAACTTAATTAGCGTGGAATTAACATCCTAAAGAAATAATATTGTGTCATCAATTAGAGATTGATTGAACTTAATGACATATTTAGTTCCAGCTTTCTATGAACTCGAGAATTGATAATTATATACTGACTGCTAATGAATTGCTCTAGAGACGACTCACTCACGATCATTATGTTGTTTCATTCTAAACGTTGGAGAACGCTAAAGATGACACTCAATTATAAAATGGCCTCATAATTGATTGACAGAATCATAATTTGCAGAAGTTTATGAAATCTAAATCTATATTTAAATGAAGAGTCTGTTATGTATAAAGATATCAAAGTCATAGTTGACAAACATCTCCAAAAACATATTTTTCCCATAACTTTCCAAAGCTATTCAAAAGAAAATATCGTGAGCCTTGAAGTATAAGCGCGCGCGAGCGACGGGTGTGTGCGGAGCGAGGTGCAAGGCGGCGTAGATCTTGTGCTTCACTCCAGAGAGCTGAAGGAAGAACTAGTGAATGATACGGTGGAGGTGGCGCAGGAGGACAAGGCGCAACTCCGATGACGATGACAGTTTGTCAGCATCATCTCATTGATTGAGAGGAACATGGGAAGCTGACGCCCAACCGTGTTTCTTGTATATTGAGAAAGCACAACAAAAACCAATGTTTTGTTTCTATTCATTTTTTATTTAGTTTGTGTCTGTGCCAAACAAACGTAAATAATTTCTTTATTTCTATCGTCATGGACGAACTATAATATGAGTACATGCTGAGAGATACAGCACATCTCCCACTAGACTGCAATTCTCTAATAAGTAATAAGCGCGGACGCAGCCTGCAGGTGCTAACTATGTCCACTGCTCGTTAGGTGCGCACAGCGTGGAATACGTGGTGTCAGTAAGCGCGTGACACGTTCTTGCTTTTCGCAAATGAGCGCGAACGTGCGCACGCAGCCTGACGAACTAGCCTGTCTAGCGCCGGCAGTGAGACTGATGTTGAGAAAATGTACCAAATAAAATGCGCTGTGAGATAGTACCAGATGTGTGTCATAGACTGACTATAAAAGTTTTCATAATTTTTAGCTATTTCAATGATCAATCAGTATTATGAGCCTGTCAGTCTAACAATATTATGAGAAATATTCTGTAAGTGCTATAGATTCACTTGCAGTGTCTCGAGGAGCCAGTACATCGATTACGTTCAGCGGACGGGCAGGATCCTCTTCAACTTTTTGGTTAAGCAAGGTTCATAAGATACGATTGCTTAGTTTTATTTCGTCGCGCGCTAAATGATAAGACTTAGTCCGATTGCAATTCCAGTACCGGTTCAAGTCCTCTTAAGACTGTCCATGAAGATACAAAAATCTGCGCATGCTGCACTTGACGTCTCGGTCGGTGGTCGTCACTGCGGTGATGGATGCGCGTGCGCGTAATTGACAGCGACAAGCGCGCGCGCAGCCATGCATCAATCACAGCGCGTCACACATGCGGCTGCGCCGACCAGCCCATTGACCCACCCATGGGAACAGTGGCCCAGCTCCGGAAATTAACGTAATTAACAGCATACCTAGTGACCCGGCATTACGGACATCGACATGGCTACCGGCCAACGAAGCCACGTTAACTGGAGAGTTCGACAAGTTCAATGCGTCGGCCTAGCAGCTGTTCCGGAGCGCACATATGCCAATGGAGACTGTACTCAATATGAAAGGTGTTCTATTTCGGAAAAAAATTCAATTATTAATATTTATATACAAAATACATTAATAAATAAAAATATAATTTAAACTTTCGGGAGTGTTGATGTCAAAAAGACTATTGTGTCATGTTTAAAACGAATTCAATTCTCTATAACTGGAAGACAGCGCCATCTGTCGCGCCGAACCATTAACTTATTTTAGCTCCTAAAATGGTTTCCACATTGTAAGCTTTACTTGTGATTTAAACAATTGAAGAAGGGATAATTAAAATGGTCTCATAATAATGTAAGTAATGCGCATGAATGTATGATGTTCCCATTATTATATTGCTCAGTAACACCATCGAGCTTAGCAGTTTAACAAATATATTGAAATTCTATCATTAAAGAGAATTTATAAAGAACTAAAAGTTAAAAGTCCATACTCTTCCTTACATCAACCCAGACACTATAACTTCCCAGATTTCATAAGATCAGCAGAGCTCCTGCCGCGACCGCCACAAACTAATTTAAATAAGAAAGGGGTGTGAACTAGCTGTATACATCTGAGCTACGTCCGTGATGCTCGCCGGGCTGGCCACGCGTTTGTGTGTCGCGGGATGCTTACATCGATACATAAGTGAAGGAGGTATTTCTGTTCATACAGCTCACATAGTGTTGACGCCAGACACTGCTTGGGTTCTAAAACAAAAACAGCATATTTTTGTTAAAATTAATAATTAAACAACATCACACAAAGTTTCAGGTTGGCATGGAGGTAGATTATTGTCTAAAAATAAACTCAAAAAGTCCACCTTAAAACATGGTGCCTGGTGACACCACTTTATCAAAGGAACGTCTTTTCCTGCGTCGGGACATAATATTACCATAATAACAGCATAACGCACACTATACTTTCTAAGAAGCTATTCTAAACGTTTCAAAGTACATTACAGTTCGTAAGTATAGGTGCTCCAGAGCGGCTCGTCGGCGCCTGCGCATTGTGCGCTGCGGCTCAGCGTGATACATGAGCCAGAAGGGCAACAACTAGGTACTTAATTATAATTTATTTCTAATTTATGCTATTCTAGCACTAAGTTATCAAACATGTTGATTTGTTTGATAAAGATATGTTTGCAGAATATGAATCAGGATTAGGTCGCTCAGCGGGCGCGCGGCGCGCTGGTGTCCGCGCGCAGCGCTCGCCGCTGCAGCTCTCTCTCTTTTAATGTCTAAATATTCGCACAAACTCGTGCAGACACAACCACTACTGCAGTGCGACGCAACGAGGCATCCGCCATTCGCATCGTTAATAAAATGCTAGCTCTACTCTCAACTCAACTCAACAAAATAGAAACTCCTAAATTAGAAAATCATGTAACTTCGTGATGCCGAGCAGTTTTCGAAACAATATTCAGACAAAGGGAGTCGCGGAAATACAGTAAATGTTAACGTTATCCTGCTGTAAACATTTCATGTATTTAGGTTAATAATGGAAACTTATTCCACGGCACCTCTTCCATTCACCGCCCACCTCGAGCGCATTCAGCGCCGCGACGTCCGCAACTCGTAAAGCAGCCGGAAACGAACCCGCTTCACCGAACTCCTCCAGCCGACGAGTGCTGTTATGTACAATAGTAAACAATAGTATTACTGTGCGACGACGACGTTTACACACACATCGACAAGTGTCGTGGTTTCGGTGTTCATTTTTCAAAAGCACCGCTGGCTTTATGGTGTGGGAACATGGGAGGATTGCCCAGGAACATTGACAAATATATATTATATACTAGCATTAGCATTTGCAATCTGCTGGATACCTACCCGGCGAATACATTCTGCCACAAAGTATCCACAAGGGCCACGGTCCTCCCATATTCGTCTCATAGTGCCTGTTAACACGACCTACTACTTGAACACACGGCACTGATCTAGATCACTCACAGCTCCCTAACAAATGCCACACCTTGTCGCACCTAACTGCAGCATTATACGACACAGCATCAGCCTATCAGCGCATCTAACGCATGCTGCACGATACAACGTCACGGCATCGCCAATCAGATCGCAGTAAATAACATTAGGAGCAATGGCTGGCTGTTTTCACTTCCAAATGTGCTGCATTGTGCGGCGATGGTATCAAGTGTCGACACTGCGGACACTACTGCCGACACCGGTATCGCTGAGATCTGTAGATGTGGCGATGTCCGCTGCTGTGTAGTGCAGGAGTGAGCTGAATGCTAAGCTGGCGAAGGTAATGCCATTCGGAACACCTACTGCATTTTGTGCAGGTTTATTAGATTACAGTTTTGGATCACTGGGTAGCTCACTCCTGCTTGGTTTACCATCGGTACCTAACGTTGTCATTCTGCCTTCTCCCCGGGTGGTCTAAGCGTCGGTCGCCGGGCACTGTCCGCCACATCACGCTACCCAACGTAGTCGGTGCGGCATGTTCCTTCTTCGTCCTCTGCGGCACCCTCCTGTGTACTGACCCTACTAGCCTCGTTAGTAATATCGCCCCGACGTCACCGCACGCACCTTCCGCTGCGTACTGCCACGCAGCGGCTAGTGCGGCTATACATTACATCGGACAGGCTGGCTTGTTCGCGGCCTGGCCGTGTCGCTACCGACGTCTCATTACATCGCCTAAACTGCGCCCGCGCAGACATGAACCGCTTACTTAGATTTATTGTCGACTTGCCCACAGAGCCCCTTGTTTGTTAACCATAACTGTGTAAGTGTAACATTGCTTGTTACTTTAATATTGCGCCATGGCTGGGCAAGGATACCTTGATACACGAACGAGATAACGATTCGTAAACGGTATTGTTTATGACAGGCCGCTGTCTGTTGTATGTAGATACTGATTTGCCTAACTCTGGAGGATATTATGCCGGATATACGCAGAGACAATCCCTCTGTATTGATGTAAGTACCTACTTGTAAAGAACTCGTAACGAAGTTCAAAACTAATGATGATTTAAATAAATCCATACAAGCGGTTAGTTTGTATGTTTTAAGTACTTATAGGTGTTCATATAGAAAAGTAGGTAAACACGAGCAGACGCGCATTTCGGCAATACATATCAGCCCACATTACTGTAGAAAGTCAAAAATATGATCCTGTGGACGCCGCGATTGTATCTGCGACACGAATAGTGCCACTTACCGCGCGGAATTACGTGTTACATGTGTTTGATAGTTGTGCTACCTCGTGACGTGTGTGTGTTGGAACGTCGGTATGTCGCAGCTTTCCTTTACTTTTTTTTATTTAGATAATGAAATTCAGGCTCAACTGGAATTTCTGCACATTTATGTGTAAAATGTAACAAAGGGATTTCATGAATCGATTAGCGACATGCCGATCAAGTCGGATGGGCGAGCAAACGTAGCGGTGCATCTGTGCAGCAGTATGTGATCAATCTGCAACCGATATCCTGATACGGAGTAGAAATTACAGCAATAACTCCAAGAAGAGCCGACTTTCAAAGATGTGAACTCCAGTTACAATAAAGCGGACAATTCACGCCGCGACAAGTGATTGCGTAGGCGACCGTTAGCAGGATTTACTGCGATCGATAGGCGGCGGTAACTAACCGCGCCAAGTAGGGCCGCGCGCGACCGCTAGCCGCGCGACACAGACGAGTGCGCGCGCGCCTTAATGCGCGCCTTAGCCGCCACATCGTGAAATGTTAGCCGCGAGATACGTCGCGCGCGATTTGTGTGGGAAGCCGCTACTGGACTATTTTTACTGGCCGCGAGTCCTTTACAACGCTTACAGGAGAGTAGGCGCGACTGCTTACAGCTACCATTACAGACATGTACTGGTTGTGCTACTACGAGTCAGTCATTACTTCCTCACACACGTGTCACTATCAGAATAGGAATAAAGATTTATAATTTAAACTGCACTCATTATATTCAGCCAAGCGTGGTGACCAATTGTTGTATAAACCGTCACAATTCAAAATTGGACGAACAAGAGCTATTAATCGATATTTATTTTTATTACACAAGAAGTCTATTGTTTGTGACTAAAATAGAGAATAGATTCACAATCTCATAGGCCGACAAATAATGATGCAAAATAAAAATAAACGATTGCACAGATGTAGGGCGATGGTATAATCGATGGCAGACATTGATCCGACGTACTCCCATAATGAATGTAATAATAATCTGCAAGCTTCTAGCTGGCGGTCACGAAGCCACTGTAATTGTGTTTAATCGCCCACGCCGCGCGCCGGACCGCGCCGCTGGTTAGGATTCCGCACTGGAAGCAAACATAGTCATCCACTTAGGATTAGTTGAGTCCCACATCCGAGAAGATGTGCGCCGTGCTTCAGGAGGATCTCAATATCAATCTGCTAAAACCCAACTTACCAATTTGTGGTCGATGCATTAGATTTTCTTCTTCCATTCATCTAAATTAGCCGTTATCGTTTTCTAAAGGTATTTAAATGGATGAGGAACCCAAAGTGCGTCAGCCAGCTCCACTTGTCAGATAATTCGTGCACGCCCAGTAATCCGGTTAATAACTAGATCGGCCATCGTATCTCACTGACGACTTTCTAACTCAATTATAGTTTTAACTTTAACAGTAACGTATACATGCACACACAGCCATGTGCAGCCCGTTTCGAATACAATATAGACTAGTGATTACAAAGTAACGTGGCTTTGAGCAATATAAAATTGCGCAAAATATTTTATCAAAGCAACAGCGAGCGCTAATCAAATCCTGCAGATTACTTTTCTGGGAACCTATCTAATACCTATCCTACAGTAAGCACTACAGTCATACTTTGTAAATCAAGTGTTGTTTTTTGTATTCTTACAGTATGCGTGGTCGAGGTGCAGCGGTGACTGTCGGACGGTAAGATGGTGTCATTCAGAAGCTATACCTACTTAATCAGTATGGATTATTTTATTTCGGGCTCTTACGTGGACACATAAAAACCTGTGGTCTGCTTTACGAAGTGAGTTCACCTCATGCAGCTGAATCGATTCAATGAAGTAAGTATCACAAATGTGATGGTAACCCTACACTAGAACTTGCTATATACTTCAAATGAATAATTATATCAAAATAATCACCATTAACACAGCACTATATTTCTCAAAATGTAGGCAAGTAATTCGGGTCAATCGCCGCCGGTACCAACACTCAACATGTCAAAATAAATACGTGTACGTCGCACACACTACAGATAGTAGCAGAAGACCCGCGACCCGCACAAACGTGACGACTGCGGTGCGGAGCAGAGGAGAAGGTCCATTGTTCTTTCGCACTATTTTATATTCGTCTTTGATTACAGCCGGCACATCTAACAACTAAGAAATGACAACAATTCTGAAAACAAATCAAGGCGTTAACTAAATCTGCTATAGCTGCAGTCAAAGTCAAATTCAGTGAAAGTCTATTCGTAGTAGACAAAAGATACGACATCACATTATAGGACTAGACAGAGAAGTACACAGGTAATAGTACACCCAAATCTTGCAATTAAAATTATCAGTCCACTACTCACAGAGAATTCAGAATTCCAGACTTATTTACAGAGATTTTTGGATTTGTCAAGAGTTAGCTTACTGCAGCTGTTCTTCTTGGTGTGTTGCGTGTGCGCTGAATTATAAATGCAATAGTATGGTAACGCGTGGCGAGCGGGCGGCGACCGCGAATTAGTCTCGTTTAGTGGTGCCACCATTAGTGAACTGTGCGCCGCGCGGGAGTGTGGGAACCGACTCAAATGATACGCCGTTGATGAATGTTCACGCGCCGACGTAATACGCACACGATCACAATCTACCAGCACTTACAAATGTTCTAAAAGCAGAACAGTTGTTTCCTTAGCTATGTCAAAAGAAAACATTGTTTCATACTGTTCGTTCGAGATACCTACATGGAAAGGTGCGTCGAAGGAGCGTCTACAAATGAAAATATAAGTCATACATCCGACGTATCCGGCGTATATTAGTGAGTACGAGAATAATTATATTCTAGTACCGTAACCTATGTTCATAAGTGACGGTACCAGAATATACATATTATCGTAAAATTCGTACCGAAAAAACTAACCAAGAGCACGAGGTACTGAGTTTGTACGTAATCATACCGGCTGCTCGTTTGAGCAACCGTTCTTCTAGAAACCCAAGTTTATAATGGTAATTTGGAACTAAGCCCAAAAAATTGTTGCCACATTCAATAAAATTAATGCCTTCTAGATAACAATCTCTGAAACTAGTTCAAAAATAAGATGTAGCGTCTTGTGCAAGCCCACCGTGTGCAGCGCACGGTTACGAGCAAGCATTCCCAGGCATCCGAGTACAAAGTCTCGCGCTAGTCTATAAGTCAGGGCCACCGCAGGCTGCTCATCATGCAAACTAATTAGCAGTAATATGATGGACGTGGGAGGTCACCCGCTTCCCATAGAACTGGACCGGCCAGGTAATTGAACTACATTCGAAGGAGAATGTGGTAACTTGTTAATAGATGAGCTTGTTTGAAAGTGAAACACCAATAAAATCGATATGTAAGTAAATAGAATAATGATGTGTTGACAGAGCAGAGCGCTGAGTGGGGCATCACTTCCGCCGGTGCGCGGAGAGCCACTCAGATACTCCAGTATTGGTTGACGAGAATTAAATACTAGTAACAGCTCTTGTGAGACCAAACGGTCAACGAGGTAGCGGCCGGGGCGCCTCGGATGTGCCTGCTCGGACGTCATCGAGGAGGCACTTACAATACGTTCTATTGTTGTAACTGGACTCCGTATGAACACATACAAAATATTTAATTGTTAATGTATACACATGTATAGGTAGGAACCAGATTTTTTTACAAAAAATAAATAATGTGGACTCTTCGAAAACTTTTGGATAAATATGGTCATTTCGCAAACTTCCTGGCATCGCAAGTAGCCTCAATCATCATAAAGACTACGAATCTATAAATAGCTACAATTGCCCATCACTCACCGCGCGCACTCGGTGGTTACATCAACAATTATTGCCAGCAACAGTATAATTGTAGTGCCTCCATTGGCTTCTATGAAGAACTTCGAAAACTGCACTTAATAACCACTTGTGACATGTAAAGGGTTTTCAAAATGGCAGAGGTCAGACAAGCGTTGACATTTCAATATATCCGCTCACTCCTTGTTGTCAGGTTGCGTGTTCCTAAATAATTTGAGCAAAAAGTAATTTTGGTTTTATCTTTTAAAAGAAACTGATGACGATATGTATCCAACTTAAAACTTAATTGATCTGTATCTATTATTTAAATTTGCACACCTAATACAGTGTACCTCCTATTCTTTTGTAACACTTTTTATACATGTATTATGCAAATAAATGATTTGATTTGATTTGACGATTTAATGTTGCGAGTTTAAGACAGTCTGTCTCCAGTACGCGCATACAACATTATGATATGATACACCCCAGCACTCCCTGTTACCTGCTCCTGGATAATCCTTCCACCCAGGAGTGCGGGGAGCAGTATACCGATTAGCCAATGATATGTTACGATGAGGATCGTCTGTCCTCGCACTGTAGACGGGAACCGACTCCTATCACGAATATGGGTAGCTATTTTTTTTAACTTGGTAAATATCTTCAAATGACTCCTTCTAGAAGGGACTTTTACTGACTAAAAAACCACCCTGTTCCTTCTGTTGCCCTTTACGTTCTGGGGCCACGGTATCCTGTTAAGACGTCCCGCAACCCCGAATATGGGTAGCTTTGTTTGAAGAGGTTAATAGGAGAAAACTGATGGCACTTAGGGCAAGTCAATACAACACTAATTTAAATATAATTAAGAAAAGCAAAAAATGTTACCAGCCTATCGTAATCCGGGTCACTGATATCTATATTTATTTATTTTGCAATGTTTAATTAATCAACTTAATTACTTTCCTGCTCGTTTCGATCTAGATCAAATCATTAGCAACAGCACTCAGCTGATATCGGAGAGGGAAGTCCGTGCTCCGACTAGTGATGCGCCGTCATTAGCAACCGTTAGATCCGCGGATACAGATATTAAGGCCAATTAACTATTAATTGCGCTTATGATATTTGCAGTTAATCATAGTTTATTACTTTGATATGAGCGATGTGTGTGGAATTGTATTAACAGATGGCATTTTAGTTTTTATAGATGTATTGAACTAATTAATTTGTATTGGAACCAGGGTCAGCATTTTTAGCAGAATTTTACGTCAAACCTATACTGTATAAAGTTATATCTAAGTAAATGTGCAAGAGTGGCAACCACACCCACATACCACTGCTGTTCATCGCAGTCCCGCAAGCATCGCCACATTGCCCAGTTCTGCTCCTCTCGTATCTGCGCAAAATGCAACAAAACAATCTAATTGAAAAGTTCTTTTATTATTATTATATATATTTAGAAACAACATGACGTCCAGTTTTACCTGTAGCTACTATAAAAGCGAAATCTCTGAAAAGGAGTGAACAACCCAAATTAGCCATAAAAGTACATATTTGATAAAAGTACACTTACGATCTCTTACGGTACTGCAGCTATATCGGCTGTGTCACTTTGTCGTGCGCTAATCAGTATGCGGCGCGCGCGCAACCCGCTTGCTGCTTATCTGCGTCTCGTCAACCCCCGACAAACACCCTCCCCCCTCGCCCGCCACCCCCCTGGCCATCCCACGCATGCGCTGTGTCTGAACAGAACACGAAGATACCGTAGAAGTACAGACAGATCACTGGTAACAAGGCGCGAGGCACGAGTACGAAGTGCAAAGCTGTAACCACTTTATTTAGTCCAACGTGTAATAAGAGTCGAGAGAGCATGTACTCGTCGCTGTGTTTTAACGGAATGAGGCCACAACAAGCCTGAACACCCCCACAATACAGTCGCAAATCATTTAAGTTTTTTACTTCGCATCGCTGTATTTTTTGCTGCGATTCTTTTGCCACATTGAGATTAGATCTTCTCTCCATGTCTGTTTAGTACTAGGTAGGTACAGTGAATGAGATCAAAAGCAGCCTTGCTCACGACACTTGTGAAAGCGGTAATCTCCTGAGATAAATCTGTGCAGTGCGCATGCGCAGGCACATGATTTGAATACTTGTCACAAAAATAAATGACGCTTTCTGTTGTTCGGCTGGGGCAGTTGCGCCGTAAATCACAGATTATTATCAATTGTAATTAACTAGTCAATATTTACATATTGTTAACAGCATCCGCTACACTCTTGAATTTGAAGTTTGATTAACAAAATTGGTAGTTATAAAAGAGTTATTACAAGTCCAGGAAGTCTAAAACTATAAGGGTTCCGTAGGCAAATGGAAAAACAAAACCCTTGTAATTTGGTCCTGTCGTCTGTCCACCGTCAGTATATGTCGTATTACAGCCGTTTTACTCGGAGACTAGTGACTCTATTTAAGAAGAAAGTATACAGAATATTCATCATAGTTTCCTGTTCTTTCTTGAGATAAACAGCAGAAGGCTCGTATACTTGGTGTATATACCTACCGACGTATAACAGATACTGCAAAGGACGGCTATTACGACATTAACGTAACGTGTGTGAGTGTGAGCTCCCCGACTGCGGCGGGCAACGCTTCTCAACTCATAACTTCACTTAAGTACTTATCAACTTAAGACCATTGTTTTAGCACAAAGTTATACAATAAACACTGCAATTGATTGCTCAAACGCTAAGCTGCAAAATGACTCTGCTAACATACAATCCTATTTTTAATTATCAATAGATCCCTCGTAACATTGCGGGTACGCATGCAGAGCTGTGCATTTACTGTCATAATGTAGAAGCAATTAACCAAGTAAAGCTTGAGGGCTATCCGTCATAGGGTCCAGAATCAAGTATGTATGTACTAGTGAGATTCAATGAGCCAATAAGGTAGCTATTGTCAGATAGATAAGTAACGTGTCACTCATTACTTCCGAAGGCTTTTTCGTGCTCGTTCATAAAACGGCTGACCTCAACCTCGACACTTCACCCGCACATACCGACGTACCGTTCATTCACTTGACACAGCAATCAACATAATTTATTAACTAATATTCACATAAATCCTCTCACGGATACATCAACCTGAGTTTATGCATCCGAAACACAGAGGACCTAGCACATGGAGGCATCAACTACATACTGCTGTGTAATACACTACACCACAAGTGTGTGTGTGCTAAACGACAGCAATAGAATAAATGTCAATGAGCAGAAATGACAAATACAACTGCGACATTTTATTAGCATAATATTAGGAATAAGTCATTTAATGCGTTGGTATTATCACTCCATTTGCTATGATTATAATCCTTTGTCCAGGCATCTCCTTTAGATCCCGAGATGCGCGCGCGCCCGTCACCGGGAGGATAGTAAAGCTGCGCCGGCGCACACTGGCGCAGTTTACAGCATGTTTTACGACGGCCGATAGCATCGATAGCGATCACATCACCGGCTCATGGTAATGTCTTGATATCGCTGCAGATATACCGCGCGCTGCGCAGATGCAACCGCGCAGACAAGAACATGTTGCGCTGGTCGCCGGCTGAGACATGTGTAGCGGTTTGCGAAGTAGGATTGCTATTATACGTTGCGGCAAAAATTAATACTAGTGGACTCTCGAGCGCCTGTGAGCTGTAGGTACTGTAGTGAGCATGCATCAGTCTCAACAGTCTGCCAAAATATAATCTGAACAGGTCGTTTGCAGAAGGCGAGCTGTCGCACGCCGAGGTCAACTTCATAAGTTACCCCAACGCTAGAGCGCGCTGCTCGGCGCCGCTCAGTTGGAAGCCGTTACCCATCCACTTGATCTCTTCACCCACGGGAACATCACAGGCCGATTCTGCTCAAATCAGTATGATAATCATTCAATTCCCATTCTGAATCCATTCAGCCAGCAGGATCACTCGTTAATATATTATACAAATGTGCAAAATTAAAATAAAAGCGCCCTGCAGAGCGTTTTATCGCTCAGTCGTAATAATAATCATTTGTACGTATATTTTGATAAAAATCTTGTTAAGATTCACATAACGCTAGTATACGACGGGTGCGCGTGACACCTGCTGTCAGCCGGGAGGCTGCGCGCTCGTTATCATTCGAGATGGTATCCGGTCTCACCTGATTTCTTTTACATAAGTTAATGTGTGGTACCTACTGTGCTTCGTTAAGTGAAAACGTGTCGCTCTTAAACCAGATATGTTATTGCAGCGTGGCGCGCACATCGCCGTGTTTACGAAGCATTCGAAGCGCTCGTCCGGCGCAGCGGCGGGTGCGCAGCGTCGAGTACCGGACATGTGAAGTAGCTATCACAGCTTGGCTGACACTGTTCTCCACAATACGCACACTATTCATATTGTATAATATAAAAACTCATGTTCTAACCTCTAGCCAAATTAGACATGGATCTCGTGCAGGCCTCGCATAACGCAAAGTGCGCACAAATCTCACCGTGCATGTAATCCTCCTCCGTGTCCTTGCATAATAATAGAGCATTAAATCTTTCTATCACTTGTATCTCGTTAAATCGTGTATATCAGTATTTATCACTGTTTCTCGCGAACGCAGCGTGGTTATCACAAGTAGTTGCACGGGCGCCGGGCAGGCATCGAACCTACAGCCCCATCATTCAACCGCATCACGACTGCGCGGCACGGACTTAGGTACGCTTCACACTGAATAATTTAGACTAGACTATAGAATGTGAACGCTCTAGGAACATCTATTATCACTACTTATACTGCACTGACTTTCAATGCAAGGTTCTGTTTCATTTATTTTGTATTAACTGTAATTGGTTAACCGTTAAATTAACAAATAATTAATTTCGTTACGGCATTATTTGTCTCTGTCCTTCTCTCTATATTAAAAACAGATCCTCACTCGATGATATACTAAGCACAGTTGGTACGTGGCACACGACGCGCACTGCTGGCCGGCTACATCGGCTCCACCTGTAGCGTGATTGATATCGTGTGTCGGCGAGCACTTGAGCAACATCGTCCGACGTCACCGACATTGGTCGGCGCAGTTCGTGCGAACTCGCGTCGGATCGCATGCCCCACGAAGCAATGCGTATTTACGAGGTGTCGACTGCGCCGGCGCACCGTGCACATAGATGCGAAGATACTCGTTGATAAGGGTGGTTCCGTTAATGCAGATAATGCCTGACTAATGTACTCGTAAAAGTTATTTATGTGTGAGGGTGAAACGTGAGTGCGCTCTTGTCCAGCTGCAGCACCCTCAGCCTCGCAGTCACACTACTGAACTCTGCTCACGCAGCAAAGAGGTACATCTGGTGGACCGCATGATAAGCCGTATCAAAGTACATTTTATAACTCAAGTAATACGCACCTAAGAAGAGTCAAAGTAAACTGAATTTTATTAAATCTTCTAAAGTATTTAAATGTACGCACACACACACAGGTCACTCAGGTCGTAAGCAACTTATGTTTAGAATAAATAAATGTCTGCGATTAATCTAGTAGGTAGTAGTAATTTAGTTTTATTGGCGTATAGCGTCTGATGTATTTTCTTTTTTTCATAATCAAGAATCAAATCCCAAGCATGGGAAGCACTTTATGTATAGAACAAAAAATGAAACTGTTCATTTAGCTCGCCATGTCCGCCATTGACCGCGGCGACCGCAAACGATGCGGTGAGGCCGGACACCGCCCGCTGGATTCGCCGCGTAAAACGACTGCACAGCGATCTTGAACTCATGTAATATAAGCAAAACGCTCCGGTTTGTTTCAAAGAAAAGCTGACTTCCATTCGCGTTCCATCAGTTCATCACCATTGTGCGTTCTTATTTCAGAGTATGCGTTCCCCGCTCATCGACCGATATGTAAATATTATTAAGCAACCATTTCACTGCACAGTTCACATGGCCGAAGCTCCTCCTATATTGTGGAATTCCTCCTAACCACAGTCTCGCGCAGCCAACCCTGTGTAGTATCCATTTTGTGGTCAGGCATAACGTTCCGACCAGTGCAGCAGCGAGACCGCACATTAAGTGTTTGGCGCGGAGTGTAATAGACGTGGCCCTGCGCCCGCGCACCGGACAACGCCATGCTGCGGCGCGGCTGCGAGCAGGACTATTATGGGATTATTTAAATTGCCAGCTCAGCGAGTATTGAGACTTACGTGTATGTTTATAGAGTACTTGACTTGCTTGCACGATAATTTGCCTATCGAGTGTACGAACACCCGTCATAAACTGAGAACGTGAGAGCTGCGGACAGAGCTGCATCACAGTAGACTGAACCAGTCTAGCAGTCATTCCTGTTCACAGTACCTCATGTACAATGACATGGCATGTTTGCTAAACTATGTTGTTTTTAGAATACAAATAAAGAAATTATGTTTATTTGATGATGATATCGTCCATGTTCTACAGTCCATGTTATTAAAATTAAATAATAAAAAGCATTACCTGTAGGCTCCACAGCAGCGCCAAAAAGGCCCTGTCCAGCTAAAATGCAAGACCACTTGTGCCTGATGGTGGTTTTTAACTAAAACTTTAAGTATGACCTACGAGTTTTACTTATTTAAACCAGCATTATAATGGAAATAGATATAAAATACAACCTGTGGCAGATTATTGTAATACCAAGTTTCTTTGCTTGACTTTATAGTCAGTACAGTTGGACAACATTTTTAGAAAACCTTGTGGAAGCAAAATGCAATCCTAAACTCATTTAAAGCCATCATTTATAATTTTAAGCCTGAAGGAAACTTAAAAGATGACGTCACAATAAGGTAAAAGCTCATCCCTCTGCAACGTCACGAGCGAATTGACAAAGGAAACTTTGTAAGCGGACGAAGACAACACGTTCGTACTAGCGTCAGCAACTGTACAGGTCACCAATACCTCACTGGTTTATTCATTACAATAGTATGCGATTTCTAATTAACTTTTGCAGTAGGAATCCTGCTTACCTAGTGCTGGGGGTAAAGGGCATGCCGACACACGAGCGCACATATATCACGTTATGTACAGCGGGTTAGAGGTACTCTCGCTTATTTACTACTGATAAAGTTACCGATAACCATCGACGATGACTTCCCGACGTACATTCGAACATGTATTATTATTTCGGCAGACTGGTATGCAGGCATCTGAATATTTATCCAATACCATGTAGGATATAAGAGAGCTGTTCACATAACAGCTCTTAGTTTTGATTATCTTAAGGAAATTCTAAGATAGATACTTCATAGAAACGGCCTACTGTCTAATAATAAAAATAGAATGTGTCAGCCTAGCCCGTTAGGACAAGGAGACTCCTAGTCGAGCGAGGTCTCGATCCCCACGCTACGATTACACGCACTTCAGGTCAGGTTCCAACTGGATGTTTTCCCAGTCACTCGAGCACATACCGTCGAGGCCCAATACGAAGGCCTGGACATTAAACATTAAAAGCCCATTACAAACAGAGGTACTTAAAGCCAGAGCCCTGCTTTCACTCAGTTATAATAACATGTGAAGCCTCCACTTGTTATTGTAGGCGGCCGCTCGCTGAGCACACACGCCCCGCACGCAGCCGTGTCTCGAGCACACACGCCTCGCACACGGAGACGGTCACCCGCGGACCGTGGATGTGGATGACGCGCAGCTGCACGACAAACACGACACGTTTCCGAGCGGTCACTGCGCAAACGACGCGGCGACGCATGGGCCACTGCCAGGGCTGTCACAATGATCCTCATGGCATCATGACACTGCTGCAGCGGCAGGCGAGTGCTGTCGTTGCAGCTAAACTTATAACTACAGGTTCTCTCGAGTATTCCTGAAAAGTTTAGCAGTAGTCGCAGTAGCAGCTTACACGTCCAAAGTTCATTGAGAGATTTGTACAAGCAAGAGATCTATTTAAAATAGTACGTTGACAGCATGTACGGCTCATACATCGTGCGAAGGTGTTAAAATGTCAGTATTGTAAATTGTTTAAAACTTAAAGCTAACTATGTATATTAAATTACTAAATATAACGTTCATAAAACAAGCAAACTGTGATGGAGGAACAAAAAACATCAAGCATTACCTCCATTTTACTCTTCTAGATTAACAGAAAGAAACAACTTTTCTAACAAAATGCGATCCGCTAGGGCCAGCCCTGCGTGCTGCGTGTGCGCAGGCGGCGTGGGCGTACACGACGGTGTTTGCTCCTAATACTCATCTAAACACGTCCGACAACCATTCACTGTGCACTTTATTGGGCACTTGTTTGAACATATTCCCCCTTCCACCATACTAGGCCATGCATCTCTCACAAATGACAACAAGACAGACAGAAGATTCACTCCAGCTGTAGAATATTGATCGTAACTGGTTTAGTTAGAACATCGCAAGCTGTGCCTGCCTGCGCAATTGCAGAGATTTGAAGGAAGTGCACTTCTGATTGATATGTTGTTGCCTGTATTCATTCAGGCAACAACATATAGTATAGACAAGTAGTCGCCGATAAGATCTTAGAAGATAAAACATTTATTTTGGTAAAGTTTATGTGATCACATTGAATGAACCTTCTGAAGCCATTTATTTGATGGCACTGATTCAATCTGGACCTCACAGACTAATTTGATATTGTCCTCACTGCTAAGGGAAAATTAATATACTTAAACAAATTGTGAGTTTATGTTATCTACAAGTAAAACGTCCGCGTGTCTCTGATTTATCGACGTCGCTTCACTTGGAGAATGCGCTGAAAGTTTCTACATTATGTATGCCCATAACTTTTTTTTAGTTATACAATAAGTCACAAACAAGAGGCCACTAATTAAAGTAGAGTCGACTGTAGTAAATATCAAATAATGTTCATCACCATCTCTAAATCACTATCAAACATCCACAACAATGTGAAACATGGAAACTAAACGCATGCATCACATTAAGAGAAACAATCGATGACTACCGATGATAGCACGGAACACAGACATCCCGCGCAGCTCTACACGCCATCCATTCACAGGGACAGCACCGCAATCAATTAGCCGGGACACACTACAGTTATGCCCACAGCTGGGCATAAATAACTGAACGACAGACATAAGTAATGTGGCGACATACGCGACAAATTGGGAGGCAGACAATCTACTCGCCAGCATCTATCTTTTGGTAGGCGAGAAGCTCGCAACGAAACGTTCATAAGTGCGACAGTACGCCAGTCTGTCTGAGCTCAATCTCCGTACTAGCGGCATGTTCCTTGTGCTCTTGTCACTACTGTCCTTTCATGGAGTTGACTACAGTAACAGGGAAGCGAAATGCGACAATGTACCGGAATGCACTCGTATCCCAATGTAGAAAGCGTTCCCACAGCAGGTACTTGTGTATCTCGGTGCCCACATATTATATCGGTACAGGAACATTGTCAGCACGTAAGTAAGCTTGATATTTATGATGTAACAAACACATGTGTCTACGCGGTAGTCAGGTGGCGCCGGCGCAGGGACCGAGTGACCATTCATAGTGAGGAAATTCTCTTAAGTATTTGTACTCAATGAAAATCTTCTCTTAAGAAACAAAGAGAATAAAGCAGATCAAGGGGAATATGCACCGACTGGGAACACAAAGGAGAATGAAACGTATCTAGAGTACTTAAGGAGCTCGGAGTGTCGTTAGACATGAAGGACCATATGCTATAACCCTCTACTGACCTCTACCGATGTACTTTACAGAATTAGACGACGATAAGACAACTACGCACCATCCTGCGCAAGCGCATCATGAACAGCCATCCTTACCCAAACCCGTGAGTATTTAAAAACAGCTTCGGATAAGCGACACACACCTGCGACTGCGACTGGTAACTAATTGTCGATACATTCCGATAATTTATTGTGTGTATTGTTACATATCTTGTAGAGATAATTGGAAGTCTCTTATCGGCTTCACCAGACGACTTCCTACGGTTTGTTAAGATAAATGAACGTATACATTACAAAGAGGTTGTGACAGATATAATGTTTATGACCCAACACACGGACAGTTCTCTTAATGTTTTAGCCGATTATCAATTAAAAAATTATCTACATAGTACCATTTATCTCCATATTTCTCTATTTTAAAAAGAAAATAGTATGCCGAGAATGTCAGGGGAAAACCTTATATCTAAATGCCTGAAGATAAGGCATTGCCTTCTTCAAAATATCCACATGCAAAAACAATAAAGGGTAGCAGGTACACAACGTTACGGTAATTAAACCTACCAACCTAATTAGCTTCGTACAACAGAACCTGCGCGTACGCACCCTCCAATATGATCGCAATCTTAATGAATTTAATGTCCGTCCCGCACATATAACCGGGCCAGTTTATAGTGGCGCGACTAGGAAGCGCAGCGAGCGCACCGCGCCCAATTAGACGATAGCATCGAGGGGTTAATGAAATGCCCTCCGAGCAAGGATACAGTTACAGCTTTAATTGCTAAGTATCATATTTTGTGAGTTATACGCTGGGAGGAGTGGGAGGAGTGGTCCGCGCAGCCCGGTGCAGGCTGGCAGGTTTAGACAGCTGGTGATGTGTGTCTAGGAGCTGATACTGATTAATTTACCATTTATTGTTGTGAAAATTCCTCTTAAAATATATGAGGAACAAGTATTTATTGTACAGCACAATATTCAATGGTGCCGCGGAAACGTACTAACAAAAATCATTTTATCACTTTTACCGAGAAGCAGTTCCTGAAATGGTCACATGACATAAGAGCAGCGACACGTTGGTTACATTCACGTAGAAAAGCTTTCAATTACAATTGAAATCCGGCCAATGTATTAACAATACACTCATCGTTATTCTGTGTGAGAGACTCGTGCCATACAGACAGACGCTTAAAACATCGGAACTTGAAAGTTTCCACGACGACTGCAAAAAGCGGCGCGCTGACACACGTCGTTAGTGTGAACAACATGGTCGCGCACAATATACGGCCGACCTTGCCCCTCGCGTTATCTCTTAACTTATTTATCACTTAGCAGACAACGCTGCGGTATGCTGCTAACATTAACTTTACAGTTTCACTTTACCCACAAAAACGTTAACCCCCGACCTGCAGCTCTAAATCTGCGCCGGCGCAGTCGTGGGCGTCACAACACAGAGATGTTCTGTCTAAACTATTAGTGCAACAATGATTGGCTCGCGTATCGCGCTCAACAGCTGGCAACACCGGCAGAGGTCGAGGTCATCTAATATACTGCTCGCTATATTTAAGATAGCCGATGGAGTTTAACGATAAAATGGAGATATAAAAGTGATCGCACAGTGATTTGTACAGTTTGTGTGTGAATTATTTAATTGAGCGGAGCGCGACCTGCGACCTCGTGTTGTCATATTTAATATTTAGAATATTTAGGTAGTAACTCATGTTTATGGGAAGGCAGGTGTTAGTTGTGTGCAGTCATAGAATGTGGGCTGGGGAACGCGAAATACACATTTCAGCGATCTTATATTTGCCACCTTGAGTTTGAACTTGAAACGATTCATTCTAACCTCTGTAGTTCACGAACCATGACAACACTGGCCGCAGATTGACATTAATGACTCTCATTCTTTTTATACGTCAGTTGAGAATACGTCTATTGACCACTGCAAGTTCTGCTCACTGTTGCACTCCACAACTCCAATGTCTCCGATGTCTTTTAGTAAGTGATCATCTCTGGACACAACACGCACACAACGGACATACAATATTGCAATACTGTCAAAATGTTTCTCCTGTCTGTCATATCTATCAACCTGTGAGCTTCAGTCCGCTCCCAACAAGGGTCCACGCACAGCCTTCACAGACTAGTTTGTTATCCAAAGTTCACCTGTCTGCGAATTTGTCTAATAAATATGTCTGAGTCTTTCTATTTTCATTTATCGACAGATAGTTATCGTTGCTTACCAAAGTTATTCCTTTTTCTATTAGCGATATAATTCTTAGATATTTATCACAGCATACAAATAGGTACAAGTTGAAAATGAATTAATAGACCAATCCAGTGAGCCACATGCAAACGCACATAAATATAGTTAGCCAACAGATATAATAAACGTCGCAGCGGTACAGATGGGGCCGCAGATGAGTGTATCTACATAGATAACGCTATCGACTCGTTTAAATAAAACACAGTACAGTCAACGCACCTCACCGCCTACCACTTGAACTACCAAAACCGACTTACTGCTACCAGATAAACACGCTGTCAATGTGAAATGGTTACCATGGAAGTGCGGTTGACAGTAGGTACATTTGGTGCGCACGCGCAGGGGGCATCGATAGCCGAATTTATGGAAGCAGTTGACACCGCACCGTGGAAGGCAGCGTATTTACATGTGAGTCGTTTATCATAGGGAAATTAGTAAAACGTTCGTACGTAGGCGGGACGCGCGGCGGGAATGTGAGGCGAGTGACGAGCGTGACGGAAACACGCGCGGACTAGAGCTCGCCGTCGCAAGTCTTGCTCAAAGAACTTAAAGCCACACAAACGCATGAAACTGGTAAAAGTCTCACAAATCCCAACAAACACCTAAGGCTCTAGAACCTGCTTAAAATCATGACAAAAAACTATATTTTAATGTAGTATTCAATTTAATTGACACGGATGTTAAATATTTTCATTTCAACGGCTTAATGGGCGGTTTTTTATAAGACTCAATGATTTATACAAAATGTACAAATAAGACGGTACAACCGAGTACAAAAACTAAAGTCAACAAATATTTCTAAATAAACCGAGACCAGCATACATAACTAGCAGTAAATAAAGTTACAGAACATTTCAAAATAGCAGTTAAGCAAAGCCTTCATGAAGGCTTTAATAGTAGAACATTTATGTACCCTTGACATTAATGGTCTTTTATAAACATGCGCTTTGAAATAGTCCACAAAATAGCATAATATTATATCTAAGCACCAATGTGAGAAAGAATAAATAAATAGTTATGATAATACTATCAATTACGATCTAGATCTTACGTATCTGAATGCTGACCGCGCACATAAACATTATCTGGATGATTCCCGATATAAGACGCTCCCGGCTGACGGACGGCGGCGCGGCACGCGATGCGCGCGGCCGCTGCTTCAGTTGGCAAACATTGTGTTGTTCCACTCCGGCCGCGACTGTTCGCCCGAACAGGTCCTAATCGGTGCTCCGCACTACATCTCTCTCTGCGTTATCCTGTTATTTATACACACGCACATTTATTTCTTATCCCTCGACATATTTATTATGCCAATTATATATTCAAAAGGGTCCGTGCTCTCCGCTCGCCGGTCCAAATATTCGGATTATGCAGATCACCCCAGTGGCCTGTGACCCCCGACGAACATTATCTGTGGCAGCATGTGACGGCGGCGGTGTGCTCACTTCTAAATGGAAGCCACGTTTAATTTACGATGTACTTACTGTTAGATTCTTTTAGTTACGTAACGTGGTGATGTTAAGTAGAATACTTGAAAGAGTTCACGATCACGACGTCTTTGTTAAATGAACGTTGTCCATTAGCGTGCTGCTGTGCGTCGTTGTGTAAGAGGAACGACTGTAGCTTCTCGTTCATGCTGCACTACAGATGCAACTCATATTATTTCAGCTTTTATTCACAATATTATTTATAACAGCAATTATATTTTTCCTAATCAGTTATTATCTACTGAAAACAATGGACCTTTACTTGATAATTGCTGTCACCATTATGAACAGAAGAGATAAACAGTTTCTTGAGGTGTCCTGAGCCTCAAGTTTATGTGGTCACCTTTTAGCACTTATTATCGATAATATCTCTTATTTTTATAGCATCGTTGGCAACACGAACAGAAATATTAGTATCTACATAATGGTGTTACGCATGCGAGAGATGAGATGTCCCAAACTAATGATTCGCAACTAATGACACGTCTATCTATATTCATGAAGTAAGCTCAAAGACTTATTTACATAATGAACTAGCTTACGATTAATGTAGTTTTATTAAATAAATAAGCCCATACCTACCACTTGTACAACTCGTGACTCATTCCAACAATATATTCAAATCCACAATCAAGTTTGTATTTAAGCTAAAATAGGAAGCATTTTACTAATCAATATCTATTATATATTCATTTTATAAATAAGCTATTATTTATTGACTCTGTCTACTCTATATATAGAAATGTCAAGTCTTATGTCATGTTCTATAATATTGCTTTATACGAAATCCTTATCACATACTTTTCTAACCGACTACTATAAAAGAGGAGGTTCTGTGTTTTACTGTTTTAGCACCGATTTCTTTTCCAATTGCCAACCGACTTTCAAAATTCTTCTTCTTTCAAAAGGACGAGGTGTAAGAGTTATATTACTTATTCTGCTGCTTATTCATCATCATGCATTGTCGTTCTTATGCTTAATCACGTGTCACTGCATCCGTTATAGTGTTGTGCTTCATTCATACAGTCACACCCCCGCACAGCTTGGCACCAACCGATTGTCAAACGGCTACCCTTAAATATAATTACATTATTGTACCAACATCCGAATGGTACGTACCGACACCGCCACGCGTTATATCGACGAGCGCTTCATAAACAGAGGTTATCGATTACATCTCGATTACATTATCAAGAATTAAGATATGGATGATATTCATACGATTAACATCAGTTAAATATTTGTTTTCATTACTAGAAGATTATCTTAATAATATATGAGCATTAATTATCAGTATTTTTTGTTTTAAGCGCCATTTATCTGCGGGGATTAACCTGCGGGTTACAGGTATTATATGTTACATTAATATTAAGTTAATAAGTAGTAACTGACTTCTTTACTTTACGGAATTTATTACAAAATCGTTCGACCTTTGATCCTATTTCTGAAGTAACACAAAACTATCAAACGATAGCAAGAATGTAGGTACATACTTGCAGCAGGTTGACTACTTCTACTGCTATCGGAGAAGCCCGTACGGCAGAGAGCAGTCTCTATACACGCGCCGGTGGAAGGAACATGGACGAGCAAACATTTAGCGTTTGAAATCATGCGCTGAGTCCATGGTAACAGGTTGTATGTAGACGACCCTGTCAACTTGTCTCTGTAACGATACTTCAAAGAGCTCTCTGCCTTGAGTTCAACTTTCAGAAAAAAACAGTTACCTACAGCTGAACATCTTTCATTCAGCACTAGACACAGAGCCACTTGTACCTGTACCGCGGCAGTCACCGCATGAGATACGGTACCATTCGTAACAAAGTAAAGTATAAAACGTTGAACAGATAATGATGTCGTGCGCCGTGACTCCGACTCAATCCATTATGTAAATATGAGCCGAAAACAAAGTAATTTATATCTCTTACATTATCAACAGTAGACTGTCTTTAGCTGATTGTATAAACTTACTCAATAGACGCTCATTATGCTCGGGTACCAACGGTGGATCAATTAAGATTGCGCGAGCGTCGTACGCGGTGGCCTGCGCCCGCGCTTTTAGGCCACAGAACACAAAACACTCAGAAGGCTTAGCGGCTGATTGATAAATCATACAGAAATGGTTATAATAAAAAATAGCTAACCTGCCTGCGGAGTGCGCAGATAACTGACCGTTGTCTATCACTGGCAATTGGCACAGATGTAGGAAAAACTACAGCAGCTGAATACAAGTTGAATACAAAGAAAAATATTTTCATTGGCACCTGCAACTTGTAGCTGTACCGATATTTTTGGTTCGACCAACTTTTGATTTGTAACGAGTGCACCTTTTCACCTCACTTGCGCAGGGGATGGTAGGTGGACGCTATTAATACACAAGTTATGTGGATGGGAGCCGTCCCCTGTCCCCTACCCCCCTAGCCCCCGGCCCCTGCCCCCGCCGCATTTAGATTGAGATTTTAGTTTTATTGACTAGCCGAGGATCGCCGTCCGCTGCAGTGAATAGTGTATTCATTGGTCTGTTACAGGGACATCATTAAACACGGTGACAGTTGTTGTTGCGAGTACCGAGCTTGTAGTGGGTATCTAATCAGTACAACCTGACCCTGACGTAAGTCTGAGCACTCTTGTAGTGTCTCTTCAATCTTCTGCTGCTGTCAACTGTCAGGTTTTGCATCATGTCCGTTGCCCACAGATGACAGTTGATACCGATTGAAAGGAGAAAGAGAGAAAGGCGCTGCAGTGATTCATTCAAGACCCAAAGATTTCTCTTTGCCAATTCAAGAACCGCACGTTAACAATGAAAACCTTTTTGATAAGTTAATTTGTCCATCGACTGGCTCGTTTTCATTTCTACAAACTAACATGGCAACTACAACTGTGTAGCACTGTGTAGATGTGACCACAAGTAAGTGAATCACTCGCGTGTGCGTGTATGGCGTTCTATCGTTCAATCGAGCGCCACTTGATCGACCACAAATCTCCCGCTGGTTTGTGGTCAAACAAATCAAACCCTTTTACATCACACAAGCAATCGCTTACATTGCGATTGGAATCATATTTTCCACATCATTTGTAAGTACGTAATGTAATTTGAAACCATAAATTGAATACAATTAAAACTGCTAACTGTGAAGACTGTGGCTGTCGTGATGAGCCTGTGGTTCAGGTGCCTGCCTCTCAGACATGATGTTGCGGGTTCAATACCGGACAACAATGTGTCGTTTCAAATTCTTTGTACTTTATTCGTTTCTTGGACATTACTGACGTCGGTAAAGGAAAATATCGTGAGGTAATCCAGACATAATTAATTTAAACCTAAAATCGCCAATCCGCCTTGAGCAGGCGTGGTAATGGTTTGAGAAAAAGCTTTCGTCCAGCAGTGGGTCAATTAAAGGCTGGTATTTGTTATTTTAAAACTACAGGGGGATATATGCAAGCGCAAAATACCTGTGTGTACTGTCACGAATAAAAATCACGCTTATTACCTTTAAACATATTGTATAAAACCCAATAAAATAGCTCGGTTATTAAGTAAACTTCCGTCTACTACAAGACATAGTGCGCACGCGCATCGTTCAGCGACCGCCGATGATTGTCGAGTCGTGTTGTCTGCGCTGTCATAACAACCGCTTGAAGATCACATAGGTGTACATCTGTTGTTTGAACTGCACCGACGTTGGTACCTACGGATATGTATGTATGGCGCAATCACTTTATACATAGGTACGTGCACATATCCACCAGTAGGTACCTATATCTGATTTTCTACTACTATAAATGTGAAAGTTCGGATGGATGGATGTTCGTTACTCAATCACGCCTGAATGGATCTGAATGAAATTTAGCACACGCAATCTATTCAACTATAATCTGGAATAGCACATGCTACTTTTATCCCAGAAAAATGGTCTGTTCCCGTGGGTTAATGTATTAACTTTGACGCGAACGAAGTCGAAGTAGTGAAATATTTGTAATGTATAGAAAATATCCGTTCTTTTTTCAATCAGTGACACGATACCCATTTGTTAGTTACGTCACAAACAACAGAGCTGCCAAATACTTGATAGCTCAGTACGAGCCGCGTCACTATTACGACACACGCCGCCACACGGCACACTACATTCATGTCACACCATTGTTACATTATAACACATAAATCGAACCCGGACCCACCGCGACGCTCTCGCGTTACTCCTGATAGCTTTACCATCTAACCATTGAGCCCATGGTGCTAAGTTATGGGTGTTTACTCGAGTTTATACGAAAACCTATCGGATCGGATCTCGGAAGTATCGATTATCGTGCAGTATCGAGTTGAATCGATGCGGGGGTTCCGATTAACTAAGAATTGAGATGTAGTTTATGGTCGTTTAGTTAATGGTTAGGTAATGGGGCGTGGCTATGGTATTCTTGTCTGTGGCATGGAGACGGAAATACCGTTGGGCCCGTTACTTATTGACTCAAGTGACATTGATTACAAAGAGCTAAGAGAGAAATATAGCGGATCTTAAAAAGGGATATTATATAAGGATTATCTGACTATGGATCTAATATCTCTGGAGTTTCTTAAGAGCTTCTCTCCTATGACGACTGATGTGTTAGGACCTACTTGTTAATATAAACGACAAAATTGAGGTTAAAATGTGGGTAGTACGACACCTTACAAGCTGTTCGTTATACGGAACCAATTAAAAAACGTTTTTTTTTTTTTATGTAACTTAAGATGAATCAACTTGAACTGTCGGAACTCGGCTCTTCCCACTCACTTTAACTCTATGTCAGTTTGTGATCGTAACATCGTGACACAGCCATCATGACCAACACCTACCTATTTACAAGCTACACAATTGAGTTAACCACATAAGTCACCTCCCGGACTTGAAGCCGTGACCACGCTATTGAACTATTGTCGCTAAGATACGCATCTCGATTGCAAGCAATATCTCGAGCATTATTCTCCAAAGTTATCGACTGTTGGGTCAAAAGAATATCACAGATCCTCCGCAGATAGCGGCCCAGTTAATGAGGCGGTTACCAAACAACGCACAATGGTAACAAAGAATCGTTTAAGTTAACCGGCCGATGGTTATCGATAGTTGACGGGTGTCACGGAGTAAGCAGTAGATGGAGACATCATACGCGTGGTCTTCTATCGAATACCATTGGGCTTAATAGAAGTGCCACGTAGAGAACGTCTATAAACTATTGAATAGGAGTGTTAACATAGAGCTACCTTTAACAAATGGATTGGAAGTCGCGGGCATTGTTACTGTTACTGAGACATTAGCTCAATCACCTGTATGGAGAGGCAGAACGCACGATATTGTAACTCCATCGACTCCTTACTCTGCACTGCTGTGCTGGTTCGTCTGATGGCCAGTCGCAACTCCGGCCATATGATCACCGATACACAGGCTATTGACAACAATGGTCAATCACTGCGCGACCTGCGAACTGTAGGGAGGTAACGTTGTGATGAGCGGAGCGGGTAGCGGATGTGGACGATGACTTATCATGCTGTTACTTATATGAGTACAAAAACAGAAGTCTATTCTTTAAAATCAGTCATGTGAAATTATGGTAAGCGGAAGCATTTCGTTACAAGCTCGATCGTTGAGTGCTCATTGAAGAACTTAATTTTTGTTTACCAGGAACATGAAAAGGGGCCATTATACCACTTGGACTAGACTGCCTCGTTGGTCTAGTGGTCGCAAGCGCGACTGTTGTGCATGGGGTCTTGGGTTCGTTTCCCAGGTCGGGCAAAGTGTTATTGGGTTTTTTCATCAGGAATTTCTCAGTAGCAGCCTCGGAGTCTGGATTTGTGCCCGGTTGATGGCAATAGGCTCGCCCCCTATTACATGGGACTAAAAACATAACTGGCGAAATGTGGGTGTACTAATGGGTACACCTCTGCCTAACCCTTCGGGGATTACAGGCGTGATGTTATGTATGTATGTATACCACTTTTCAAATAGACGATAAAAAATAAGTTTGTGAGGCGTTCCCTCTCTCTCCACAGATATGTGTCCGCTGTCTCTGGCACTCAGCGCACGCCATGATGCAGCTGCGATAACATCGCCAAAATGTTTTCTAACTTGTTCTGTACTCCAAGTTATTACCAAATAATGTACTCCACACATTCTATGAGGTGTACCTTTTATATAACGTGACACAAATATGGCATGAATGTATATACATCGTGGTGTCTGATGAGAAGCGTTCTTCTGCCAAGTGAGTGTGACTACGCAGATTATAACATTTAGTTGGCACTGTGCACCGGAATACATACAACGTTTTTAATGTTTTTCTAAAAGGAAATTAACTGAAAAGTACACAAAATATTTAGAAGGTCTTACCTAGAAAGTCCTGAAGTATTCAGACGGAAAATAATAATTTCAAATCTCTAATATTTTTATTTTAACATCTATGACCAAAAAGTTTTGTGGAAGTCTCCCAGAGCACCGCTCATCACACACGGCCCATATATTCGTGTAAGAGGCATCGCTGTCTGTTTGTTCGTCTGTCCTAATATTTGTGTAGGGCCATAAAAACAGCGTGTAAACGCCATGAGCGGGACAATGAAGGGCTTCACGGGAAGAGGGAGTGTCAACAATTAATATTCGATTACAGCTCGTTTGTCGACAGGCTTTCTTAAGTGCGGTCCTGCGCAAGAGTGGTTGGGAGAATATTTGAAAACGTTGAATGATTTGGAACCAGTTTGGTAGTGTAGTGGGGTAAGTTTGTTTATCGTCGTCGAAATTGCTGCCCATGCGCACAAAACAATGATTCAGCATGAAACCTTTTTATACATCTATTTTATTTGATGCATGTATGAATCTGATAATGTACAAGATGGATGAAACACAATTCCGCACTGTACATGTGACTCCTGTCAGGAGTCTCCGATTAAAATCAAGCAGTTGATGTAAGGTCTGAGTGATCGTCCGTGCTCCATGTTGCTGGACGTACGCTCTCAACTTTTCTATTACAGATTATGATTACGCTGTTCACACTTAATACACTTAATTGTGTAACATCCGCTGCTAGAGACATCCAGCTGTACGTGGAGATCGCTACAATACATAGCACAATCAGCGATGTTATTGCAGTCAGTAATAAAGCAGATCTCTTTCCAATAAACTTATTAGTGTTATTCATTATATCGTAAAACCGACTGCAACACTAAAGGATGGTCTAATTCTCGACATCATTTAACATGTCAAACCTTGTAAAACCATCAACCGCCGCCGATCGATTGATGTTCCGAAATATATACTTGCGCAGGCGCATTTTGAACAGGGCTGCCAAATGAGAGAAATAAGATAATCTAGGAGAAATTCTCCATCTTTTGGCCTCTCCTCCATCAATACAACTATATTTATAACTCTACAATTAGTTCTAAACTCAAAACCTCGACGTAAACGAATAAACTATTTTTAGTAAAATTATTTTTACATAAATTAAGAATTATGCAAATTAAGACAATAAAATATGATATTCATGCTCAATTTAGTGTTATATATATTTATTAACTACCATTGAGTTTCATTTTTATCTTGAATCATTTTATTTACCATACCATGTATTTGTCACTTAGTCGTCGATGTATTTATAGGAAAAATCTTACATCGCTACAAAGGCAAAATTATGACATATCCCTTAACAAAAGAATTAAGAAATATAACAGTTTTTCTCCAGGAGTGTACTAGCCCTGCGACAGTTGCAGTCAATTAGTTGGTGCGATCAATAAAGCTAGTTATAAATCGCGGCGCGGCCCGGAGCGCAGGCCGCGCGTGGCGCTCCGGGGCCGCGGTGGACCCCCGGCGCTCCCAGCAATGAGGGAACCCATCCGTCTACACCGCGGCACTACTCCTCGCTAAGGAAGTCACGACACAGTGCATAAGATAAAAGAAGAAATATAAATTAAATTAGTACGTTTTAAAGATCATTTATAATTATAGGTTTGAAAGATAGTTTAGTTAGATTTAGTTTAGTTAGATAGATAGTTTTGTTCAAATGCTCAATAGCATTTGAACAAAACGATTTTTAGGCAAATACTGTTTCTATGGAAAGCGTTTTCTAAATCCTGTTGAGATAACCAACCCGCAGAGCTAGGTATATGTTTATGAAAAATTAAAAGCGCACTTTACAAAAGGCATGTCCCTACTCAACCTCTCATTCATTTCCTTCTTTTACTAAGGTCGTTGCGTCCCATAAGTGAAGGTGTCCCGTCCTTATCATATGTGCATAAAATCAGTTTTTCAATGAGGTGCACGATACACATCAGTTTAATCAGCTACAGGTCAATACGAGCCCGTGGATGCTACACCTCTGAACCACTCGTTCACGCTACAAGCGTGAAGTCACGACATATACCTTTCGCTCCATTACATTTCCAGTGTTCGCCGTAACTTGTTTTCTGTCGCAGTTTACTGCGTTTACTTAAGCGAATTTATCCTCAATTAAATAGTGCATTGGCTGACACGATTAACAGTAAGTTTCTGCACTTGTGGGATCATAAACTGGCCAATAAGCGGCGAGCACGACGCTTGCCGACTGCTGAGTGTTTAAGAGGAAACTATCGGGTTCTACTGAAGAGAGTTTGGCCCAACATGCCAAGAGATCAATTTTATTCTATTACAAACGGACCGTGTGACTACTGCTTGTCATGCATGAGGTTGCAGATTCGATACCGGGCAAGTTCCAATGCGACTTTTTCAATTTAAATGCACTCTCTTAGTTTATCTTGGACTTCACTGGCGTCTGTAAAGGAAAACATCGTTACGAAACATAGACTTAGATAATTAATTTTAGTTTGATATCGTCAATCCGCCTTGAGCAAGCGTAGTGATCGATGCTCTTGCCTTCTTCTTCTTCTTCTTTGTCCGCTGTGGGACAATAATTGGCGGGTATTCATAGTTTTTATTTAGTCTGACTCGTATCTCTACTTATGAACATGTTACACGAAAACTGCAGCTATGATTTTCAAGAAGCGTCAATTAAATACAAATGACCGTTAGTTATTGTATTTTATATCCTCCCCCGCTTGGTTTCCTCGTCTCTTCACGAGCCGGACTAATAAGCATTGAACATAATGAGCTGATCTATAAATAAAACTGCGCAGTACATTCTCATCTTAGAACAATTTCGTGACTGGAGCCGTCCAATTAAGGCCAGTGGATGCACGTTACTAATCGCTGCAATAATTCGCGCGCACCCTCGTCCGCCCTCAGCAACGCGCATGCGTCGTCTGGCCGCCATATTTCTTTCTGCAAAAGGACGCGGCAACGTTTGAGCACTCGTGTATTGAACTATTAAGGCGTTGTTCACCTTATTGGAACGTATTTACATCATTATTATCGGTAAGCCATCGTTTTTGTGGGCAGTTACAATGTGTCCGCGAGGACGGAATGTACTTGTGACGTGGTGCGACACGATGCTTGCAGTGTGTTGAATAATGCATTGACATGAGGAGTCATTGCTATATCGCGGTGTTCTGAAGTCTTTTGGAAGAAATTTGTACCATTTTGTACCATAGTTCTTGTTCTTTGTAGTATTTCTTACCTGAAACAAGTCTAATTAAACTGTACAATTTTATTCGGAATGATCCTCTATTACTTTGCTCAAAAAGAAATAGACATAAGGTCAAAGGTACACAGAGTACTCCCGGTAACCACTATGCCTGTAGTTGCCCCAATAACTCCTGGATACAGAAGGAGCTGACCTGCACCTGCTGCTCTGTGAAGCAGCGGCTTCTCCACACCTTGTCTACCTTCTTTAGCGTGGGTTGCGCCTTCTCCTAATTCTATAAATGGCGCATAAACCTTTAAGTAAATGTTGTAATGTCTTTCATAAAGTCCTTCGCACGTCCCCCACCGCGAGTGAGAAGCATCCCCATTTGTTTTTATTGCCTATTATGAGAGAGAACATTTGCATTTCTAAGCGATGAAGATTCCTACAGTTCTCATTCAGTAACGTTTAAGTGTTATTTGTAATTATTAATCTATTAACAGAATCATTTAAATTCAAAACTACTGAATACTCTTAATAATTATTTTTTGAGTAGTTTTATTATTCATTTATCTGAATTATTATGTGTAATAGTATGCATTATTATCACGGATTATTATAAAAGTTAGTATAAGGTAGTGGTATCAGTACTTACGTGGGTACGGAGTTAAGTGGCGAAATAATAATAAACATCGAGATAAAGTGGCGGCTGCGCGGGCGCAATAAAACGTTGTGATGGTGCGTCCTAACTGCCGAGTGACCAAACTGTACTAAGTGTTGAATAATTTTATTGTAAGGAAAGTCATCACCCGATAAGATATTTTTGGTGAGGTGAGTTTGGCTCAAGAAGTTTGGTGTGTTTGGTCTTTATGATAGGCAGGTGTCTGAGAAATAAAAATATCAACATAAATTACACGGGAGGAGGCTTTTGTGCTGCTGTGCGACCATACAGGCTGACAAATACATGTAACACGACGCCCATCTGCAATTTATCCATCTCTACCATTCCAGTATGCCCTGCAATAAAAAACTGATAACTTACGGAAACCCTCAGTGTACCTAAGTATATCGTCTGAAACCATCAACTAATCAGTATGGACCCGATAAGTTACACGCAGATCAACTACCTAATCAATAGTATTCGAACATGCGCCCGCGCATATCTCTGCGCCAATCGCAGTGCCGTGACGCGCTCATTAAGATAGCCCACGGGCCACTAATGGCCAACTTTACGGGCCACACTCGGACGCATCTTAATGAATACAGACAGCATCTCAATTTAAACTGGAGATGTTCTTTTTGTATTAAGATATGGTCAGTAAGTGCTTTTAGTTTGGCCACAATTTATTGTCGGCGGCTGACTGAATGGAGGGGTGCGTTTTTTTCTTCGTTTTCATTGCGATGAGAGAATATTCGATATACACACATTACAGTTGCGTCGTCACCTGTAAGTGTACATCATGGAATGCAATAAATGATTTGAGATTAGCTTTGAATTTTCTGATCCGTTAGGGATCACGTCTCGCATCATCATCATCTGCCTAGCCTTTTCCCAACTATGTTGGGGTCGACTTCCAGTCTCACCGGATGCAGCTGAATACCAGTGTTTTACATGGAGCGACTGCCTATCTGACCTCCACAACCCAGTAACTGGGTAATACGATACCCAGGGATCACGACTAACAAAATTTAAAATGAAAATATTACGCTTTTTAGTACCAGTTTATTATGATCCAAATCCATAACTAAATGGTAACTAACTAAATACCTGATTTGAATTGTTTCAGTCACCAAATCAAGCAAAGCCAACATTTGCATCAAGTAAATAACACATTTCTGAGCACTTGACGCCCAACACAAACAAAGTCAAGAAGACGCTAGGTATACACGCACGTACGTACGCTACATAGGTACGTATGTACATAATGAAATGACAGGACATTCACATTATCTTAATCAAAAACCTAATCAAGCTAAGCTACCTACCAATGCTCCTGCCCCAAGCCACGCCCCCGTCACGAGCGCAACTCACGCGCAGTCGTGTCGCGCGCCCGCCGAATGCTAAGTGACGGTTATTATACTTATCATACATAACGTCATACTTATCGTACATAATATTATAGTTATCTGTGAGGGATCGCGTCTGCCGAGCAGAGCGGTATGTTCCCGTTGATTTTCTTTTCTGGACTTACTCGAGGGAGCAGCCTTATATTGTGTTAGAGTCTGTGTTACTAGCAATAAGTTCAAGGGGGTGCGGGTGGCTCTACCGGCACTCGTCTATCTCGGGCGGAGCTGCCTTACCTCTGGGGAGGACAGGAGGGTATGTTTCAAGGGGCTCCAACTTCAACACAACGTGAAGATTGGAACATAAATCAATTTAAAGAATGTAGCGCGTAGATTATGGAAATTAAAATCAAACATACCTTCACTCACACTTATTACTAAAGTATTTCGGAAACCAAAGTTTTCGTTTTTTGTACATAATATATGTCCACTCCCTCACCGCTCGCCAACATTACCGGCAGTTAGTATGCGAGCGGCGCGCGCGCATCTCGCCACAGATCAGCTGAGCGCGCATTGCTCTCACGTACTTAATTGTTCTGTAACTGTACTCCACGCGTCATGCCTCTCTCTTCAGCGAACAGTCGCAGGCGGAAGGTGATCTATTGAAAATCTCGTGACGCGTATAATACATTGCAAGTGTGTAAGTACTTACCATCGGGGTGTAAGTACTTACCATCGGGGTGTAAGTACTTACCATCGGGTCGTAAGTACTTACCATAAGGGTGTAAGTAATTACCATCGGGGTGTAAGTACTTATCATCGGTGTGTAAGTACTTACCATAAGGGTGTAAGTACTTACCATAAGGGTGTAAGTACTTACCATCGGGGTGTAAGTACTTACCATAAGGGTGTAAGTACTTACCATCGGGGTGTAAGTACTTACCATCGGGTCGAAAGTACTTACCATAAGGGTGTAAGTACTTACCATCGGGGTGTAAGTACTTACCATCGGGGTGTAAGTACTTACCATCGGGGTGTAAGTACTTACCATAAGGGTGTAAGTACTTACTATAAGGGTGTAAGTACTTACTATAAGGGTGTAAGTACTTACTATAAGGGTGTAAGTACTTACCATCGAGGTGTAAGTACTTACCATCGGGGTGTAAGTACTTACCATCGGGGTGTAAGTACTTACCATCGGGGTGTAAGTACTTACCATCGGGGTATAAGTACTTACCATAAGGGTGTAAGTACTTACCATCGGGGTGTAAGTACTTACCGTATGGGTGTAAGTACTTACCATCGGAGTGTAAGTACTTACCGTATGGGTGTAAGTACTTACCATCGGGGTGTAAGTACTTACCATCGGGGTGGAAGTACTTACCATAAGGGTGTAAGTACTTACCATCGGGGTGTAAGTACTTACCATAAGTGTGTAAGTACTTACCATCGGGGTGTAAGTACTTACCGTATGGGTGTAAGTACTTACCATCGGGGTGTAAGTACTTACCATCGGGGTGTAAGTACTTACCATCGGGGTATAAGTACTTACCATAAGGGTGTAAGTACTTACCATCGGGGTGTAAGTACTTACCGTATGGGTGTAAGTACTTACCATAAGGGTGTAAGTACTTACCATCGGGGTGTAAGTACTTACCATAAGGGTGTAAGTACTTACTATAAGGGTGTAAGTACTTACCATCGGGGTGTAAGTACTTACCATCGGGGTGTAAGTACTTACCATCGGGGTGTAAGTACTTACCATAAGTGTGTAAGTACTTACCATCGGGGTGTAAGTACTTACCGTATGGGTGTAAGTACTTACCATCGGGGTGTAAGTACTTACCGTATGGGTGTAAGTACTTACCATCGGAGTGTAAGTACTTACCGTATGGGTGTAAGTACTTACCATCGGGGTGTAAGTACTTACTATAAGGGTGTAAGTACTTACCATCGAGGTGTAAGTACTTACCATCGGGGTGTAAGTACTTACCATCGGGGTGTAAGTACTTACCATCGGGGTGTAAATACTTACCATCGGGGTATAAGTACTTACCATAAGGGTGTAAGTACTTACCATCGGGGTGTAAGTACTTACCGTATGGGTGTAAGTACTTACCATCGGAGTGTAAGTACTTACCGTATGGGTGTAAGTACTTACCATCGGGGTGTAAGTACTTACCATCGGGGTGGAAGTACTTACCATAAGTGTGTAAGTACTTACCATCGGGGTGTAAGTACTTACCGTATGGGTGTAAGTACTTACCATCGGGGTGTAAGTACTTACCGTATGGGTGTAAGTACTTACCATCGGAGTGTAAGTACTTACCGTATGGGTGTAAGTACTTACCATCGGGGTGTAAGTACTTACCGTATGGGTGTAAGTACTTACCATCGGGGTGTAAGTACTTACCATCGGGGTGTAAGTACTTACCATCGGGGTGTAAGTACTTACCATCGGGGTGTAAGTACTTACCATCGGGGTGTAAGTACTTACCATAAGGGTGTAAGTACTTACCATCGCGGTGTAAGTACTTACCATAAGGGTGTAAGTACTTACTATAAGGGTGTAAGTACTTACCATCGAGGTGTAAGTACTTACCATCGGGGTGTAAGTACTTACCATCGGGGTGTAAGTACTTACCATCGGGGTGTAAGTACTTACCATCGGGGTATAAGTACTTACCATAAGGGTGTAAGTACTTACCATCGGGGTGTAAGTACTTACCGTATGGGTGTAAGTACTTACCATCGGAGTGTAAGTACTTACCGTATGGGTGTAAGTACTTACCATCGGGGTGTAAGTACTTACCATCGGGGTGGAAGTACTTACCATAAGGGTGTAAGTACTTACCATCGGGGTGTAAGTACTTACCATAAGTGTGTAAGTACTTACCATCGGGGTGTAAGTACTTACCGTATGGGTGTAAGTACTTACCATCGGGGTGTAAGTACTTACCGTATGGGTGTAAGTACTTACCATCGGAGTGTAAGTACTTACCGTATGGGTGTAAGTACTTACCATCGGGGTGTAAGTACTTACCGTATGGGTGTAAGTACTTACCATAAGGGTGTAAGTACTTACCATCGGGGTGTAAGTACTTACCATAAGGGTGTAAGTACTTACTATAAGGGTGTAAGTACTTACCATCGGGGTGTAAGTACTTACCATCGGGGTGTAAGTACTTACCATCGGGGTGTAAGTACTTACCATAAGGGTGTAAGTACTTACCATAAGGGTGTAAGTACTTACCATCGGGGTGTAAGTACTTACCATAAGGGTGTAAGTACTTACCATAAGGGTGTAAGTACTTACCATCGGGGTGTAAGTACTTACCATAAGGGTGTAAGTACTTACCATCGGGGTGTAAGTACTTACTATAAGGGTGTAAGTACTTACCATAAGGGTGTAAGTACTTACTATAAGGGTGTAAGTACTTACCATAAGGGTGTAAGTACTTACTATAAGGGTGTAAGTACTTACCATCGAGGTGTAAGTACTTACCATCGGGGTGTAAGTACTTACCATCGGGGTGTAAGTACTTACCATCGGGGTGTAAGTACTTACCATCGGGGTATAAGTACTTACCATAAGGGTGTAAGTACTTACCATCGGGGTGTAAGTACTTACCATCGGAGTGTAAGTACTTACCGTATGGGTGTAAGTACTTACCATCGGGGTGTAAGTACTTACCATCGGGGTGGAAGTACTTACCATAAGGGTGTAAGTACTTACCATCGGGGTGTAAGTACTTACCATAAGTGTGTAAGTACTTACCATCGGGGTGTAAGTACTTACCGTATGGGTGTAAGTACTTACCATCGGGGTGTAAGTACTTACCGTATGGGTGTAAGTACTTACCATCGGAGTGTAAGTACTTACCGTATGGGTGTAAGTACTTACCATCGGGGTGTAAGTACTTACCGTATGGGTGTAAGTACTTACCATAAGGGTGTAAGTACTTACCATCGGGGTGTAAGTACTTACCATCGGGGTCTAAGTACTTACCATCGGGGTGTAAGTACTTACCATCGGGGTGTAAGTACTTACCATAAGGGTGTAAGTACTTACTATAAGGGTGTAAGTACTTACCATCGGGGTGTAAGTACTTACCATCGGGGTGTAAGTACTTACCATCGGGGTGTAAGTACTTACCGTATGGGTGTAAGTACTTACCATCGGAGTGTAAGTACTTACCATCGGGGTGTAAGTACTTACCATGGGGGTGTAAGTACTTACCATCTCTCTCTCGTCGCACCATACGTAGCACCACTCGTAGCTTCACTCGTAGCATCCCATGTAACATCAGTCGTAGCAACGTAGCACAACTCGTTGCTTCACTCGTAGCATCCCATGTAACATCAGTCGTAGCACCGTAGCACAACTCGTTGCTTCACTCGTAGCATCCCATGTAACATCAGTCGTAGCAACGTAGCACAACTCGTTGCTTCACTCGTAGCATCCCATGTAACATCGGTCGTAGCACCGTAGCACCACTCGTAGCTTCACTCGTAGCATCGCATGTAACATCAGTCGTAGCACCGTAGCTCCACCCGTAGCTTTACTCGTAGCATCCCATGTAACATCAGTCGTAGCACCGTAGCACCACTCGTAGCTTCACTCGTAGCATCCCATGTAACATCATTCATAGCACCGTAGCTCCACTCGTAGCTTTACTCGTAGCATTCCATGTAACATTAGTCGTAGCGCCGTAGCATCACTCGTAGCTTCACTCGTAGCATCGCATGTAACATCAGTCGTAGCACCGTAGCTCCACCCGTAGCTTTTCTCGTAGCATCCCATGTAACATCAGTTATAGCACCGTAGCTCCACTCGTAGCTTTACTCGTAGCATTCCATGTAACATCAGTCGTAGCGCCGTAGCATCACTCGTAGCATCGCATGTAACATCAGTCGTAGCACCGTAGCTCCACCCGTAGCTTTACTCGTAGCATCCCATGTAACATCAGTCGTAGCACCGTAGCACCACTCGTAGTTTCACTCGTAGCATCCCATGTAACATCAGTCGTAGCACCGTAGCACCACTCGTAGTTTCACTCGTAGCATCCCATGTAACATCAGTCGTAGCACCGTAGCACCACTCGTAGTTTCACTCGTAGCATCCCATGTAACATCAGTCGTAGCACCGTAGCACCACTCGTAGTTTCACTCGTAGCATCCCATGTAACATCAGTCGTAGCACCGTAGCACCACTCGTAGTTTCACTCGTAGCATCCCATGTAACATCAGTCGTAGTACCTATCACTGTAACGACTGATGCCACAACTGGTGCTAACAGTTAGCACCAGTTGAAGGGTCACTGGTAGCATCAGTCGTAGCATAACGCAAAAGACATCAACGACCTAGCACCTCACTGAACTACACGACTGAATTTATTTTAATTTAAAAAAAAATGCATTACAGAAATTGCCTCGATCCTCAAGTTGCCTTTTAAAGTTAAATCATACATGTAACACGTTACAGTGACAGATCTCCTTAATGCCATGGCATAACATGGCACATCAGTCGATGTGCTGGTAGCGCGGTAGGGAATGTCGCTATAGTTTTAATGATACTTTCGAAAGGCAGAAACGCCTTGCCTATCGCGTCGGCGGTTGTCATGTAACAGCGATCACATCGTAGACGTGCTCACGAAGCCTGGACTGCACATTACTACGCAGCTTAATAACTAGTTCGACTGAATCAATCAGCGCGGGCGCAGCCGTCTCCTCTACAAACAATAACACGATCCGCGCATCGAGTCCAACTCTTACACAATCATAAAAACGCCCCGTACCGAGCCGCGCCGCACTGGCGTCGTCTGTCGTCGTCCGCTCAGCAATTTTAATCGCTCCAAACAAAAAGCTGCGCGCGCGCAACATCCTCTCATCTTACCACAAAAAACAAACAACATTACAATGAGCCACTCTGGTTGCGCCACGTCGTGCAATTGAAACGGGAACAGAACCCGCGACCCCGCGGTCACGTTTCAGTCCATTGTTTACGTTCACCAGCATTGTTTAAGGAGTTGACCATCAAATCGCTAATAAAGCGCAGTGATTGCGCGTGCACCTTTCTAACTGCGTGGACCAATGGGAGCGCTGTGCGGCCACGCCCCCCGCGCCCCGCCTTGCCGCTAGGCTACCCTCCCCGTGACCTCAGCCTGACTGCGCAGGCGCAGACGACGCTCCTCGCTGCACTATCGTCGGTTTATTAGCGAAACGATGCGGGGTCACACGATCGATCCCTGTCTGGTGTCTGGTCGTGAAATTGGTCCGAGTTAACACCAATTCTTAGTGGAAGGGCCTAACGGTAACGAGGATCTAAACTAGCTCGAGAGCCACGCGGCGGTGGCGTGACGAGCAGCCGCTATGTGAACTGATATACATCCGCTACACGTCCGATACTACTGGTCAATGATACGAAATAAACATCTAACATACATCCAACCCAAAATTATCATGAACACCTCAAACAGTACGTACTGATCCACTCATCAAATTGCTTTAGTAGTTCGCGACTGATATCCTATGAGTGGTCGCCAGCGCTCACGCCACTACTGCGTGGCTACAAGTCAATCATAGTGATTTACCTGCTCTAGGTACCACTTAAAGTTGGATATCATACAAAATGTATGAGGAAGAAGTAGTAATTATAGTTTTAGATGTGGGCCGATCTGATACAGTTAACTTTGTAAATAGTGTTCATTGAACTTGCAGATTAGAAGAGCTATAAATCACCCAGTGTATGTTTATCTTAAGTCTTTTATCTTGTATCGGTAAGCTCTGGGTTTGATTGCCTGGTTGTAAAATGCGGTACGATAATTTAGTACGTCCAACGCTTCCTGCCCCTAAGGCCTTACCACCTTGCCTCGCGTCGTAACCCGATCACCACGAGGCACATTTATTAACGCTATAAGGAAATTCTCAGTAGCAAGTTAGATAGTAAGATATAGGTCAGCAGATTCGTTTCATTGCCGTCTCCACCTGAGTGCGAGGTGACACATACGATCATGGCGTGAATTTAGATTTTAATCTTAAAACTGACAAGATACTGTATATTACACTCGACGCTATCTCTGCGCAAATGAATTAGAATTATGGTAGGTAATGTACTACGAATCGAAGCTTCTATCGACGGACTCATTACAATATTTTCGAGCTAGCTTTCCGTTATCTATGTGATCTACTGCTGAGATACGTACACATTAACGTGCAGTGAGTGAGGGCTTGAACACTACCTCATGCGCTGCTCTAAGAGCACGGAGCTGTCTCGTCCATGTTGTGGCAAGGGTAAGGTTTGCCAACCGAGCACGTTGCGGAATATTTTAATAATTTTCCTTAATGGTTATAAGGTTAGGTTAGGTTGCTGAAGTAGAATAATAAAAAAGGATTTATGTATCTATTAGATACAAGCATAGGTTCTGCTGATACTATCAGCTCGAGGCCTTCAATATTGAAAACATAGTTATGATCACTCAGAAAGTATCTCGTACACCAACACATTTCCCAATACACTTAAGAGTAACATAAGAATCAATAAGAAAAATCATTAGTCACTAATTGTACCCCATTGTAGCAGATAACATCAAACGTGCGAACCTTACGAACAAATACAGTTACAACAACACTAATATTTATAAGCTGTTGCACCAATAAATTGCTTCATTGTGTTTGCAAACATGTTGCGATACAGCCTCCTTGTTGCGGGTTATCGCCGCATCTAGCGAGCACCAATCACGGACGAGTGGCTAAAGAAGAGTGCTCACGAGTGTAATATGTCGCGCTTCAGTCGCTGGACACGTCGTCGTGAAATGTTGCTACACACATGTACATAATTCCAGATATCTTATTGTGACACGCTTTCAGTCAGTGAAGACTTGTGACGTGAATTCTGGTGGAGGGAAAGATACTATCTCCCGAAGGTCCATAAATGCCTACAATGCCTAAATTGGTACGTAAATTTTGACAAATTATAGTAGAGCCATAGATAGCCATAAACTGACGACCATGAAACTGAAAGCTCTACGTAGTACAATTTACTTGCACACGCATTTCCTTAAGCTATCGCTGTCGCACCGCGCCTCGTCATCTGCACCGACTCTAACGCCGGCAGAGCGTGGCGTGTCGCGGACGTGTGAACCCTCACTTATCGCTCATCTGGCCGCGTGTACCAATCAGAGCAGCGGAGTATCGCGGATCGCGCCGTAAATCGCGGCGGACTAACGACGCGCTGGCACGCTACTGGCCGACGCCTGCGCCGCGCACCGCCAGACAACGCGATAGACTGGGGATGAGGAGGCGATACACTACCTGCTGCAAATGTAATCATCTTAATACTCAGTAAAGTGAATAACTTTTTAATAATAAAATCTCGTGCTGCATATTCGTAAAGGGAGTATAGAAAAATATTGTAGATATAAAAGTAATTTATCAACGTATCATGGCGCTGTCCATCGATTTATCCCTATTAATCAGCATAAACATAGAGGCTGGTGCCGTACGGCAGGGCATTGAAGAAGGTGAACTCCGAGCACGTTGTGATCATGACGGAGGTAATGGAGGAACGAAACACTTTGAACTATTTAAAACACACCTCAAATACTTACGATCAGTTTCGGCTTTTTATCCTGGGTACTCTAGCCTATGATGACGTTTTAATACCTAATCAAATACAAAACCAACCATATGAAGCATATGAAGGAATTTCTTCAGGCCTAAATTAGCAACTAACAAATATATAATAAACGGGTTCTTTAAAATCAGAGACCATACTGACGGCGCTACATGATGCTTTTAAAATGCTTCTAAATAAAAAAGCTTTTAAATGTTCCGTGCGGTTTGGAAATGCACCATAAAACCAAACAGTGTTTCTCTCTTTGATCACTGCTGTGTTTGACTGTTCTTGTGTGCTAGCCTAGCATGTTTGTTGGCCTTTCTGCCCCATCTTCCTTGTGCCCTGGGTCGTGCACTGGCCGCAGTGCGCGCGCGCAGACCACGTCACGCGCCGCCATTGCGCCGATAATTTATGAACGACGCCACTTTTTCATTGTGCGCGCTGCCAGTTGCTAGCGCGGCCGTGAGTTGTCTGTAGAGGGGCTCGCAGTTGTGGGGATGGGAGACATTCAACTGAACTGTTCATGATGTGGAGTCATCTCGGCTGCATGCAGCGACGAGCATTTATAGGTACCTATTATTACATTAGGAGTTTATTTTTCTTCATGTTTTTTTTTATATGTTATTGTAAATATCGATCATATGATAAGACTACAAGCAACCTTATCACTTCGGTGAGCCGATGTCCTAACTCCGTACAAGCCATTTTCTAAAGAATATCCCACATTACAAGCTAGCCTAGATGAGGGCCACCCTACAGGCGAGACGTGCGCGCAGCCGGCAGAGGTCGCTCGGCTGCAATCTATCTGTCACGCTGCGCCTGGGCCCGGACATGCTCCCACCGCTCCCACCGCTCGCTCTGCTCTCTGACGAGTAGCGAGACAACTACTTACAGCTCCGTAGTCCTGATCGCTCTTGTACGAAGTCTTGTAATGCTTTGTGTTTGCGAAGAAATCTACAATATAGCGGATAAGAGTTCAGACGGACTCGTTGCTTGGTAGTCTTGCTAGTAGACTAGAGTAGAGTCTCGATGGATCTTCAGGTCACAAATTTGATGCTTGCAATATTTTATTGTCTAATTCATTAGGTACAACCATCTACATATAAATGAGAGAGAGCTCTAGAGCTCTAGAGAGCTCTAGTAAAATTACTTTTGCTTCTGAATATTTTTAAAAATCCATTGTAAAAATATTCTTTAAGCAGTGATTAATGAACAACAAGCACAGCTTTACGTCGAGCAGCGCCAAGGTCCACCACACCCACTCTTCAGAGTTTAATTTCGCTTCATCTGTAAATAGCTGCAGTAAAATGAAGTAAACTCTTAAACACTATGATTCATGCACCATTCGACTATTTAAAATGCGTTGCACTCGATAATTTATAGTTATCTTTTGTTTTGTTATTTGCGCACCGAGACACGCACCGCGCAGGCGCTGTGGGACTGCAGCGAGAAGCTGATGCTAGTTTTCTTTTTTGCAAACAAACCGCTACATTATGAGTTGTGTTGAGAGGGCACCGGTGTATACGTACCTACTGGATTTGATTTAATTTAATATTTATTGAGAAATAATGGCTCCGAACATTTTGTTACATTACATCCATGCACGCATTCACGTGGTTCCCTGGTGCGATATTTTAGTGATCAATTCACAAGTCAACACAATTCTGAAATCGTAGTAGAAATAGTGACGAGTTCGTCACTATCACGGCACGAGTACCGGCTTGTTACACTGTCCAGCGCAACATATTTACAAAATTAGGAATTTTATCATCGTATCATCAACAATAACCAAAAAATATAACCCAATCACCCAATTTCGTCCCACATTACGTTCACCCGATCCCATCGTGTCCGATTCAAGGCATCGCATTGATGTTAAACCGATCGAGTGTGAACGATGCGTGGGCGCATACGCGTCGTAACATCGTTACGTGGCCCATCTTGTAAACGACTACTATTAGGTATATTAACATATTATCATTACGGTGCCCACGAGTATTGGCTCAACTTATTTGTAGACCGATCCTTACTGATCATATACACAAAAGCGTGGAAGTAAGTTTGTCTGTTTATTACATCTGCGAACATCCATTTTGCAATTGTTTTCCCAAAAAATTGAAATATTTTTGTTTGTAAAGAAATCCATCATTACATACCGACCGGTAATATACCGACTCAGGTTAAATGGACATGGTTTTACCCACTAGGTCAGGAAGCCGTGATTCCCATGGCGAGCCAAAACACAGTGAACCTGTTGCTATGAATTCAGTACAAATGATTCTACATATATTTCATCTTAAGATATTGCTATATTTGTATAGAAAAGCAAATGTTTTTTTTTAATTGACTAAAACCTTTAGTTCTCTAAAGTCATAAGTGAATCGGCATTAAGTCCGCCTTTGTACTTTTGTTGCATAAAGTTTAAATAAATTGATAAATCGATGTACCGCAATCGTTTATAAATACGCAGACAAACCCTCGATCCTAGGCTAGTAATAACTATCGATACGAAGTCACAACGCGCAGTAATCTATGTAGGATATCGCCGTGGCCATAACGTCCATAATAGCTGGCCGTAATAGAGAGTTGAGAATGAGATGTGGCAGCATCGCCTGCCTCCGACGTGCTGTGCACCATAACGATACGAAGTGATCGGGAGATGTTCATCTGTTTGTTATACTATTATATAGGGCACGCACACTGCACAGAAAACGATGTCGTATTAATACACCTACCTTTATTTATAAATTCTGGAATATTTATTTGATAGAAGTCCATGTCTAAAAGCTTCTCATAGGAATTCTGTAATACTTGCGATCCTACCGATTTGTTCCTCCAATCAGCTCGAAATCCTCAGCAAAATGGCTAAAAGATCTGTCATTTAGCAAAATATTCCTCGAATAGGTACCTTCCTACCTAATTGTTTTGTTTATCATCTATAAATAACATAGAAAATATATCATTTTAATTGAATTTAAAATATCTCAACCTGTCATTTAGTAAAATATTCCTCGAATAGGTCCTTCCTACCTACTTGTTTTCCTTTTTATTTGTATATAACATAGAAATTATACCATTATAATTAAAAAAATTAAAAATCTCAACCACTCTCTATAATAAACCGAATAAACCGAGTTTCGACCGAATACAGTTCCATTTAAGATTGATATAATGTGAAGCTACCTCGGTCCAGTTCAATATGAATTCAACGTCTACCTACTGTCCTTTCAATTGCAAGGATCCCTGATGCTGTATCATGCGGTGTGGTGATTCCGTATCCGTGCTATATAAATGTAGCTCCGAGTGGCGCGAAAGCACGACACGCCACACTTCGTTAATTAGACTGCGCCGGCGCAGCACAAGCGACGGGTAGATTATGTACTTAAATATATAGACGCATTAGCTTATGTTTATATCCTTACGGTATTTATCATTATTTTATTTAAATTTAGAGGCACCTAAGATGTAAAAGGAAGAAGAACAACACAGTGGCTCTCATTGGGTGCGAGCTTAAACCAAACTGGATTAGGATTTTATATTGTTAGTCATATTGAGTGGCCACTCGGCCAGGCAACGGATTGGTAACTGCAGTAGTACGTAGGTATTGTTCAGTATGGTTGTGAGACCCAAACGAGACTGCATACAGAACTACAGACCTGTCAGTGTGTGAGAGGGGAGGCTGTTGTATATACCGATGAGTAAAGGTAGATCTTTGCAAACATTTGTAGAATAGACTTTGTGATCACAACACACCCAGTGACAACTAAGTCCGTATCAGAGAAATGCGTAGTTTCGATGGTTTATATTTAATGAATAGACGATAACCTGTCGTACGTAATCTGTTGCTAATTAGGCCATGGGTGCCTGTGCTGCCCCTCCCTGGCGCTTCCTTATCACTTCGTACGATGCGAGACCTCCCGCGTCACCGCGTCATCATTACCGCCGCATCGATCCCCTTCTAATTAAAATGTAAATGAGCTCTCTGTGAGCGCGTCCGTCGGCCGTGTCGCCCAGCCTCCCATCACCACTCCATACTTATTTATTACTTATCATCCACAATTAAAATGTCCACGATTCGATCCGGTCACTCTTAACTTTTCTATAAAGTATCAAATTAGATTAGATAATTTCAAATGAGGTTTTATCGTGGATTGAGAATGTGTGCGCTGATGTAGGTGCCAGACTTAAACGATTGTAAAATTAAGATGATTTTGATAGAGTTCGTTACAATTTAGATTATTGAGGTATTTTGATGTTGAAAGTCACAATTATTGTGTAAGCTGTATCTTTATGGTTTGCCTATTAAAGTAATATCAGATTAGTTCTAAATAATATTTTTGTGTCGAAATTTAGAAAGAAACAAGTATTGCCCCACAATGCATCCCTTTCAGCTCACATTACAAATCAAGCTTCGTCTTGAAACCTAGCAGTTGACAACCATCCAACTAATAACCAATAAAAGCCATTAAATGGGACATGCAGGTTCCGTACAAGACGCCACTTAACCTGCGTCTGCGCAGCCTAATTAGCGCGTCGTGTAGTGCAGCGTCGCGTCGCGGAAGTGCATGCCGAGTATTGCCGAGCGCGACACGACACGGCGACGCGGGCGCACCGCGGCACACACGCATGGGACGGAGCGGAGGCAGAGCGGACTTGCCCGAGGAATGGACGCCATTACAATCATGTAGGACTGAAACAGGTCTGCAGTAAATGTTGGGATTTTGTTATTTAGTTTAAAAGCCAGAGCTAGTTGCTACTTTGGTAAATTGTTGTGACTGCAGCTTAGTGAGCGAATTCGATTAGTTTCACAACGAACTATTAATTTAATGATCTATCTGAAGCAGATCTGGCGAGTACGTGTGAACTGATCACGTCATGCAGTACCGAACTATACCTATACTTGATCATGTTATTTCGTAAACTTCCAAATTGTTTTCTTTTACTTTGTTATTGTTATATCAAATGTCACAATCACAACAACTTCAGCGATCTGATCCATGCAATTCAGTACTCCGGCGCAGTAACAACGTGCACGACACAAGCGGTGCTCCGCCACGTAGCTAATGCTACTAGGAGTTGATACATTATTTATTCAGGACATCATAAACTTGGGCTAACGAGAGCTAACGGCACTTACGGCACGGACTAATGAGCGGGGAGTGTTCGATGCGTGCCGCGCCGCGCCGTGCCGAGACCGGAGCCATGCCGAGCTGTGCTGCGGTCACGACATCCGTTATGTTTCACGTACCTACTATCAATATTGCCTGTAATCTGCTATTCTGCAAGTAGGTGGAGTACCTTCGTAATGTTTTCATTTTATTAACTAAATGTAAGTAGTACTGTATAGTGTGTATATCTATTCCGTGAGCTGATACCAGATCACCGAAAACGTGACAATAACCCCGTGGAAATGCGCGAAAGCTGTTCGCGGCACATTCTACTTTTTGATTGGCTGTCCCGACTTGTGAAATAATGAGAGCGTGACACTGCTCAGTGCGCAGATGCCGTCAAATACTACATCTGACATGGACACATTAGTGGCGACGTCGCATGTCACACGCGAACAAACACCGTCGCCCAGGGCACAGGGCACAGGGCACGGCCCGCGGGGCAACGGCCGCGCCTAAGCTTGCACCATCAGATACATTGCCAAAGAACTCATTAAAATCATGACAAAAATGCCCACTTTACTATCATACATAAATCTTTAAAATCCAATTACTAAAACGGTAGCCGCCTCCCGAACGAACCGATTCGATACGATTGTTCATAAAATATTCTAACGGTAGCCGTAATCGATTACAATAATTGTTAATCGATAAACTATTCGCTTCATACGTATCGCTAATCAATCCGATTTCACGCCGCGACGCACGGTTAAATACTATAATCTTTGTAATGGATAAAAAGTATAATTCTCGAGGGGATCTCGATTATCGTGGGGGAAAAACATTAGATGCAAATTAGATCGACAACAGAAAACCACTCTTATTTCAAACTAGCAAAAGGTCGATTTTAAATGTAAACAATAATTTGTTTTGCAAAAAAAAGTGTAATAAATAATTGAATGGGATAGTTTAATCCCATTTTGTAACAAAGGCATCCACTTGCGCAGCTGACGTTTTATAAACTTGCGCTTGATGTGGTATTGTGTGACCCTCGCGGAGGGGTCGTAGGTACAATGGCCGACATTTTTTGTGGTTAGAATAATGATGTTAGAACAAGTGGGCAATCAGGAGTCCGCGCACGTTTGCACAAATGTTTGTCAAGCTTAGACGAGCTTATCCCTGATGAAACAGATGATGTCTCATGTCGGACGGTCCCGGTGTCAGCTCGCTATGACCTGAAACGGTTCTTGAATAACTAATGAGACAATATTTTCTCTCTGAAGCTCGTTAATTGCGTCGTTCCGGTTTGAACAAGCTTGGTAGGAAACTTAATAGGTAGGCAAGTTACTTACACAATTAAATACAAAAATAAAGGGAAGAAAACGCGTTGAAGACGAAGCTAAAATATTTGCAGTGACATACAGGAGTACCTCATCGAAACTTAATAACTTCTACGACCGCCGATGTACCTACGTAGATGGTACAGTAAAGGATCACATTCGTAATGATTCAATAAAACCGGTGAATGATTGAATAATTGAATAGTTTCCAGAACTATCTCCAAGCGAATTAATTTCCAAACGTAGATACAAGGCGGCTTTGTTCGGTCGTGGTGGCGGATAGCGCGACCTCCGGCTGCGACCCGGTCGCGCGACCGTGTCGCACACCTCGCCACCGCTTCATTAGTACGATACTTAATGGCCTGACGCTGAAAATAGCGCTGTAAAGCGCTAGCCTGTTAGCTGCTAGATTGTAGCGCAGTTAGGAGAACGCGTCCCTCCAGATGTTTTTTTTGTTGTTTTGGTTTTGCAAAGCTTTGTGCTCGTAGGTACTTAGGTATCAACGCATTTTGCATCATAATTTGGCATCTTACTCCTATACACACTTCTTATATCTCTAATGCACATTAATTATTCAGCAATTGCTAAACAATAGTCTACAAGGTTAATGACAAATGATTTTAATATCAGACTATCGTTGGCTAGCCATCCCAAATTATTATCAAATAGATTCATGAATGCTTAATTCAGTAAACACTTCATAGGGTTGTCTTTCAATTAGTTAAAAATGTAAGATAAACAGTAGAACCTAATAACCACGGGGCCATTTAAACATGGGAAAAAATTAGTGCGTAGAACAGCAACAGTTCAAAAAATAATAACTACAGAAGTACATCATGACATATGGGTGTTTGGCCCCAAATGATTTTGTCACATGTTTTGTATTGCCAGATCGAGCAGACGGGCAACAAGAGAGGCGCATTGTCCTCGACACTGACAACGCGACAATCGTGACATATGATGATACGATTACACTATTGAAATAAATTGGGGTTGAAATCATAAAAAATACTTGAATTAGCTAACTGTGTGGGAGCAACTGTCGACGTTGATTTAAAATACGATATCTGTCATAGAAGACACATTAGGTAAGTAAACAAAACGCCAAAACCACAAATACAACGTTACTTTCAGTTCTGTTTGTACAGTCTCAGTCAGTCAGTTCTGTGTATACAGACTTCCGAAAGTTAAGTTTTTTCATGTTTTAGTTTCTAACCTCTCGCGTCCCACAGTCGCGATATCGGCTCGGAGAACAATAGATAATCAATTGTGCCTCATTACGTGGGACTGGTTGGGTCAAAGGCGGTTCTATATTTAACCGACTTCAAAAAAAGGAGGAGGTTTTCAATTCGACTGTATGTTTTTTTTAATAATAATAATAATCCACAATAAAACCAAAAATAAATAGTAAAGGAATGGAAAAACTAAAAAAACAACTTTTATAACCATAATGACGGCTGTCAAGGCCGTCATAAGAAAGGATTGAAAATATGTATATGGTGCGATGTTGACAAGAAGCCAGAAAAAACTAATAGCACGCCCACCACCTCCGGACTCGTCGCTCAGCTCCGCCTCGCCACCGCCGGGATCCAGCCCCATCGTGAGTGCTGTGACACCGGCCTCGGCAGTAGCGTCGAGTTCGAGCGACGATTATTTCTCTCCGCCTTCGACGCCACCACCTGTTCGTCGGCGGGGAGGACGCCGGCCGCCGGGTTGCTTAGGACTCCGAGGCCCACTGGCCTCTGATAGGGTCCCCGCTTCCGGTGGAAGTGTGCAGCGCATGAGATGGACACAGTCCGTTAATGAAAACGTCATGCGCTCATACTTTGGGGCTACAGAGGGGGGAAGTAACTTGACTGCGTACCGTGGTCGGATGCTCTCTCTGTTTCAGGTGCTTGAGCCAGCTGTCAACGTATCGGCACAACGTCTATCGGATCAGGTGCGTGCCATCCAACGTAATCATATGTTGAATGACATTGTGCTTGATCGACTGCGCATCGAATCACGGAGTAGCCACGTTACACTTGCTTCGCCAGTGGTTGCAGTCGCGGTTCAATCGCCGAATGTACCTAGTGATTCACCGCGACTCGACCGCGTAGGTGAGGAGGTTGATGACGGGGCTATTACTGTGAGTTCCCAGTGTAATGCACAGTTGAGGAGTGCTTTGGAGGATGCGTTTCGGGAGTATCGTTCTATGCAGCCTGAGCTGAGACCTCGATTGCCTCGTTTGCCCATGCACAAGAAAAATAAGGCGCTGGTGTGTGCTCTGGATTCACAGCTGTCAAACTGTTTTGACAGCAGTGTAGACCTTGTTGATGCCCACTCGATCTTGTACTGTGCAGCTGTAGCGGCATGTCGTGTAGCTCACGTCAAATTTCCCAATAGTGACGGAGCTACACGACTAAAACCAGCCGTGCCAGCATGGCAGTGCAGGATCGAGCGTCGTATCGATGGGGCTAGAGCACTCATCGGCAAGCTAATCTGTTTTAGGGAGGGCAATACTCGCCCTAGAGTAATGCGCTTTGTGAGGCGGGCGTTCTCGGGGACTGATGTCAGTCCTCGAGATTATTTGTCCCGCGTCACAGAGCGTATCGACTTCCTGAAGCAGAAAATCTGTGCATGGGCAAACCGTATTCGTCGGTACAAGCGGCGAGTGGAACGATACACTCAGAATCGCATATTCCAAAGTGATGAGAGGTGGGTATACAGAGCTTGGGAGCGACCAGGCCAAGGTGTGATTGATACGCGCCTACCGGATGATGACGCCATGTGTTCGTTCTGGCGCAGCATCTGGTCGGTGCCTGTCAGTCACACTGAGAGCGATTGGACACGGGAGGTTGAGCGAGCGTGCGACCTTATACCAGAAATGGGGGCAATTACCATCAGCCCCCAAGATGTAGCTCGTGCGGTCCGTTCATTGCCTAATTGGAAATCTCCAGGGCCGGACGGGCTGCATAACTTCTGGATCAAATGGTTCAGAAGCTCGCACGTTTGCTTGGCGTCCCAGTTCCAGTCAGCTTTAGTGTCTGGATCGTTGCCCCAGTTCTTAACAACTGGAATAACCCACCTGCTCCACAAATCGGGTAGCACTGCGGAACCCAAAAATTATAGACCGATCACTTGTCTGCCGACGGTCTATAAAGTTCTTACATCCATTTTGAGAGCGAAAATTAACAAACATATTGAAGACAATTCTATCATGTCTGCCTCTCAGAATGGATGTAGGAATGGGTCCCGTGGTACTAAGGAGCTGCTCCTCATTGATATGGCCATTAACCAGCAGGTTCGACGTTCTCGAAAGGATCTATCTACATGTTGGATAGATTATAAGAAGGCCTATGACTCGGTGCCACATACATGGCTTATGAGGGTGTTGGAGTTGTACAAAGTAGATGCAACTTTACGCACCTTCCTAATGTCATGTATGGGGCAATGGAGGACGGTACTTCGCTATCCAGGATGTAGGCAGATTCCAGAGAGCAGCGAACCGATAAGGATAGAGCGTGGTATATTTCAGGGTGATAGTCTGAGTCCTTTGTGGTTTTGTTTAGCCTTGAACCCTCTAAGCACACTGCTGGAGGGTTCGGGTCTGGGCTATCGGTTGAGAAGAGGTGGTCAGGTCATATCTCACCTTCTTTACATGGATGATCTGAAACTCTTTGCCCCCAACAATTCGCGACTGATGGAGCTACTGAAGGTAACGGAAACTTTCAGTAGTGCCATCAGGATGGAATTTGGTGTGGACAAATGTGCAGTCATGCATGTGAAGCGAGGGGAGATTATGGAATCTGTGGGAACCCAACTCTCGGATTCCATAAACCTTAGATCCCTTTCCTCAACTGAAACCTACAAATATTTGGGTATGTCGGAAGCGTTAGGCATCAATGCTGCCGATATGAAACAATCGTTGAGGGAGCGCTTCTTTGGCCGCCTGAATAAAGTATTAAATAGTCTTTTGTCAGGCGGAAACAAGGTGCGCGCCTTCAACGGTTGGGTCATGCCGGTTTTGATGTACTCTTTCGGCATACTCAAATGGACTCAGACGGAACTTGATGCCCTGGATAGGAGGGTCCGCACATTGTTGACCGCAAATCGGATGCATCACCCACGGTCATCGGTAATGAGACTGTATGTCCCGCGGAAGTGTGGAGGTCGAGGCTTTTTAAATGCTAAGACCTTGCACAACCGTGAGATATGCAGTCTCAGGGAGTATTTCCTAAAAGCCGACGTGGGTATGCACCGAGATGTGGTCTTAGTGGACAAGGGCCTCACCCCGCTCTCCTTAGCGAACGAGAACTGGCGCAAACCTGTAGTATTGGATACTAATGATCGCATGGAGGTATGGAAGAGCAAGGAGCTTCACGGGCGCTACTACCGGGCCCTACATGGGCCTGATGTAGACTTTATGGCGTCCGTATCCTGGCTGCGCTTTGGTGACCTCTTTGGGGAAACCGAAGGTTTTGTCTGTGCAATTATGGACGAAGTTATAATGACGAACAACTACCGGAGATATATTGTGAAGGACGGTACGGTTGACATTTGTCGGGCATGCCACCGTCCCGGGGAATCAATCCGGCACATTATATCTGGGTGTTCTCGTCTGGCTAACGGAGACTACTTGCATAGGCATAACCTAGTAGCCAGGATTATCCATCAGCAGCTTGCCCTTAAATACAGTCTTGTGGAATCGGAAGTACCCTACTACAGGTATGTGCCCGACCCAGTTCTTGAAAATGGCAATATCACATTATATTGGGATCGATCTATCATCACTGACAGGACTATTGTTGCCAATAAGCCTGACATAGTGGTGATAGATCGATTAGAGCGTCGCGCAGTGATTGTGGATATAACAGTCCCGCATGACGAGAACCTCGTGAAGGCTGAGAAAGATAAACAAATGAAGTATCTTGATTTGGCTCGCGAGGTTGTCGACATGTGGGATGTGAGTACAGCAATCACTGTGCCGATAGTCGTGACGGCCAATGGCATAATAGCCAAGAGCCTCGACCAACACCTTAGGAGGCTCTCGTTGGGCGGTTGGATCAAGGGCTTGATTCAGAAAGCGGTACTCCTGGACACGGCGCGTATTGTTAGGAGATTCCTTTCTCAGGAGCCCTGACCACCGGTGGCTTGGACCCTGTTCCCGACGCCGGTGGGATACTATTTTTTATATTTTTAAATGTTTTTATATCTTTTTCATAATAATATTTAAAAATGTAATTATATATGTATACAAAATAAATAAATGGAATAATAATAATAATATATTTATTTGCGAAAAACACGGTATACAAAGTTGTTAAAATAAATATAAGGTCCAGCATGTTTTGCTTAGAATTAAAGCATGCAAACTTGTAAGTGTTTAGTCAAACGCTATAAAATTTACAAATAGGAAAAACTAAGGTCTATGTTCCAAAAATTGCTTAATACTATAGAAATTATATTGCGTCAACAAATTATACAATTTAATCTTAAACAGTCTACAATTCAAAGTTTTCAAGATATTTGGTAGTTTATTGAATACACAAATACACATAGCTGGACAGCTCTTATTGTATTTCACCATCCTAGGAATCTCTTCCAGTACAAGTCTGTGCTGGTGCTGATCACGCCGACTGCGTGAGCTTACTTCTTCAACTGTTTTAAATAGCTCTATATGTTTTCGTACAAACATAGACACTTCATACAGATACAATGAAGGCAATGGTAGCAGACCAAGTTTTTTAAAGATGGGTTGACATGATTCATCCGATGGGATCCCATAAATAGCTCGTATACACTTTTTTTGGGCAACAAACGCTCTACCTTGGTCGGTACTATTTCCCCAAAAAATTAGACCATACCGTAAAGAGGACTCAACATATGCCTGATAAGACATCACAGCCGTTTTTATGCTAGTGACCTTCTTAATTTGCCTAAGGGCGTACGCGAATTTATTAATTTTATTACACACATGGTCGACCTGAGCTTTCCAATCTAAATGTTGGTCTACAATTACTCCTAAGAACTTAGTTTGTGTCACTTGGGTAAGTTTGGGTACATTCATTTTAAAATTAAATTTTTGATTATAAGATTGATTGAATTGAATATATACGGATTTATTGAGATTAATAGATAAATTATTATTATTTAAATAGCTAATTAAATTGTCAATTGTTTTATTTATCTCCGTTTCATGATCAGTAATGGTTTTAAATTTTTTGTCACTAGTAATAATAATAGATATGTCATCAGCAAAAAGGATCCAATTATGATTGGTTATGTCAACTATGTCATTTATGTAAATAATAAATAGAATAGGGCCCAATATACTACCTTGGGGTACGCCACATTTTACATTTTTATATTCAGATGAGTAGAATGTCATATCCCCCTTTTCATTAGGCTTGGAGATAACTACACTCTGTTGTCTATCAGTTAAGTACGATGATAGCCACTGAAGTGACAATCCTCTAATTCCGACGGACTCTAGCTTTTTCAACAATATATCATGTGAAACTAGGTCAAACGCCTTTGTCAAATCAAAAAATAAGCCTGTTGTTAGGTGATTATTATTAATACTCGCCAATACTGTTTTTAAAAGAGTAAAAATGGCTAAGGTAGTTGATTTTCGTTTTTGAAAACCAAATTGTTGCTTATTCAAAATATTGAATTTTTCACAGTAACTAATTAATCTTTGGTACATGCATTTTTCATATACTTTTGAAAGGATAGGTATTAATGTTATGGGACGATAATTGTCCATATTACTTTTGTCACCTTTTTTGAAAATCGGCTTCACAAGGGATATTTTTAAGGCATTAGGAAACACACCCTGTGAAAAGGATTGGTTGATAAGATATGTCAATACCCCGCTTATTTCATTAACACATATCTTAATTATTTTGGTGCTGAGCTCATCGTAACCCTCAGAAGTAGTATTGTTTAACGATAATATATTTTGTCTTACCTCACTTTCGGACATTGGCGTGAGGTACATTGAATTAGCAATTAGATTTTTATTAAAGCATTTGGTGTTACAGTTTTGCGTTAGGTTACTATTTACATAGAGACTATTAAAGGCGGAAGCTATTACTTCTGGTTTTGTAAGGACAGTGTTATTAGTTTTAATGTATTCAATATTATCTTTGGGGTTCTTATTGTGTAATTCGTTTTTTATAACAGCCCATGTGGCCTTACACTTATTGTCATTATTGTCAATATACTTTATATTAGCATTACGCTTGGCACTGTAGATACATTTTTGAAGCAGGTTAGAGTATGTGTTATATTTGGTCTTGTTAGTTTGATTTTTATTTTTATAATATTGGTATCGTAGACCACGCTTGGTTTTACAACTCTGTTTAAGACCTCTACTTATCCACGATTGTTTAGTTTTTTTGTTTAAGTCTATTTTAACCCTTACCTTTGGGAAGCAGAGATTGTGAAACAGACATATCAATTCATGGAAGCAGTCGAATGCCCTATTTGCATCGTTCTCCATGTATATGTTTGCCCACGATAAGTTTTGTAAGCATTCTCTAAACTTTCGTGTATTATGCAGATTGTAATCTCTCTTATAGATATAATATATTGCTGCTTTTGATGTCTGAAGCTTTAGAGGGAAGCTTAGCATTTGAGCCGTTTCATGGTCAGAGAGGTGAAGTGGTAATACTCTTCCGATAGCATCAGGTATATTACTTAAAATATGGTCGATACAGGACGATTTACGAGTGGCTTCATTAATGTGAATTTCAATATTATGACTACGGGCCATGTCTTGAAATACTTGCGTGATTTTCCCTTTTTTGAAAGTATTTATATTAAAATCACCTGTTAAAACTATACGTGTTTTTGTTTTGTATTTTTTGTAAATATCATGTATGATATTATCTAACTTACTTAAAAATTGGTTAGGATCGGACTGAGGTGTTCTGTATATGCAGATTATGATTAGTTTTTCATTTGTTAGTTCAATTCCACATGCCTCAAACGTATTTACAGAGGCATGTGTTTCAACAAACGGCAGTTCTTTGTAAATAAGGCCCTTTTTAATTAAAATGCAAGTGCCACCACGCTGTTTTTCCCTACAAAAATTTGAAGCCATTAAATAATCAGACAACTTAAGGTAGTTTTCATGGCCTTTTTTAATAAATGTCTCAGAGAGGCAGATTACATGCGGGTCACTCTGCGAATCTCGCATCTCCTGTAATGTTAATTCCAGTATTTCTTGTTTGGACAGAGCACTTGCAATGTTTTGGTGAAGTATCCTAAAGTCAGATGAGGTCGATGTCACGGGTTCAGGAACGAAAAAACATGTTATTTTTTGTCGTTGATTGAAAATAGTAAGGTATCGTACCTTTTTTAGGTTTCCCGATGCAAATACGCGCGTTGTTATTTAGTTCCGGTTCTGTGCTACTTTTCAAATAGGAGGGATTTTCAGTTTGAGTATGATTTTTACGACCAAAGTAGAATGGAATTGTTCCTTTTTTGGGTATGTTACTGGTATTTAGTTTAAGACTTGATCTGCTAGTCGCTATTCTTTTCATAAGTTCTCTAGGATTTAAATAGTTTTCATTATAGTCATTACAATCTATTAAGTAATTAATTTTAGTACATAATTCGGTCACTTTAAAGGATTCAGTTTCCAGAAATTTACATTTTTTAAAGTTTTGACATACATTTTTCAGACGATAATTAAGCCTATTAGGATCTAAGTACTCATTCTTAAACACATTTAATACTATAACCATATTGTTATAGAATGTATCTAGTATAATTTGTAGTTGAGATAAAATATATTTTAAATTGTGATCATTTTCTCCTACACAAATTATAAGTTTATCGTTAATGTTCAATTTAGCTTTACAACAACTCGTTATTATTTGATTACATAGAGCATTAGGCTTTGTATCCGCTATAATTCTATACTTTTCGTACCTTGAATTTCGTCTTGAGTGTATCAAGGCAGCTGCTAAGCCGACGCATTGTTGAGAACCAAAGATAAGTACTTTATTTGTAGTTTCGTGTTTTGGCTCTTCAGCGTGAGTAGGTGTTCGTGTGTTCATTTCCGATACGGATGAATTCTGAGATATTACGTTATTATGTTTCGACTGGTCAATAATTTTCTTGCAGGCTTCAATTTGTTGTTGTGCATCTTTCAGTTGATTTTGGAGTTCAGTTATTTTTTGTTGTAGTTCCATTATTTCCGTGTTTTTTCTAAAGTCAATCTGCAAGGAGTTCGACAAAGGCGTAGAAGGTGAGTAGAATGAGCTTTGATGTAGCAATGAGTGCCTTTTTCTTTTTGAATTGATAGCTGGACTGTTTTCAGTGACTGTTGAGGAATGGCAGAGTGATTTTAAAATTTTAATTTCAGAAGTCAATTTATCTAATTGTTGTCGTAGATTATTATTTTCCAGAATTGTGTTTTCTAACTCATTTTCAGTACTATCCAGTTTATTTGTGAGTCCTTTTATGGTGTCTTTCATTTCTAGAATTGTCAAAGTATCGGATATTGTGCCGTCCACGCTTTTAGATAATTTATTAGGTGTGTCATAAGATTCGCCTGAAATGTCGCATTCTGACAGGATGTGAGAGTCCAAGATGCCCGAAGTATTTTGAACAGAAGCTATCACGGCTACGGGATGTTCGCTATTATTAGTATTTTGAATTTGCACTGGAGCAGAAGACAGATTTGCAGAAGACGAGCAATCTTGACGTGGATTTCCTTTTTTTCTTGTGGTTACATTGCTAGCATCCTGAACCCTCTTATTATTCTTCATGCATGTCCTACATTTCCATCTCTTTTTAGATTCTTGATCCATTAGACGGTAAGTTCCTTCCGGATAACCATCACAATCCAATTCATATCTATGGTTACAAACTGAACACAGGGCTGTTTCTTTAATATCAACTGACTTCTTGCATTTAAAGCATGTAACTTTCTCTGGCATCCTGCGATGGCTTTTTGTACCACTTTTAGATGACATCTTTATAATTGTAAGTTATATATTCAGTTCTTAATTTTATTTATAATATGCACTGGCAAATAGTCGTTTATAATGCGTGCGGCAAATAGTCGTTTATAATGCGTGTAACGGAACGCAGTCTCAAAAACCTGGTGTCCAAGTTTTGTGATTTTGATTTCTGAACGACAACTTTTTTGCCAGGTTTGAGATCTGTAATTTTAATCCTTCGTATGTGTTTTCACGTTATATATCACGTTGTATGCACTTTATGGTAGGTATTTAGTGTTCAGTCACCAACAATCACTACATATGAAGTTATTGTATTATTTACTTTTGACGATATTGTTCACCGCGAAAACATTTCCACTTATGTTTTACCGTATTGCAAGCGTATTTATGAGTATTTAAGCTTATTCGGTGGAGGAAATTAAATAAAAATAACTTTAATTCGCAGAGTGCGAGTAGCCGGGCGTAGACTTTTTTTTTTTTTTTTTTTTTTTTTTTTTTTTTTTTTTTTTTTTTTTTATGTTTGTTACCTCATAACTTGCGGACTGGGTGAACCGATTTTCATGATTATTTTTTTACGATGAGGGGAAGGGTGTACGTCAACCCCCCTCCTACCACTTTCCTAAATTAAATATATCGTGTGAGGTATTGTTTGAAAGGGCTTTTATTAAAGATTTCAAACATTAACACACAAACACTAAAAAGTGAAAAATAGAAACCTTTTTTACAAAAAAAAAATCAACAAAATAAAAAATAACTTTAGTTTGGAAGTTTGAAGGCGGTTCTTTTTTTTTGTAAAAAAGCTTTTTTAATAATCAGCGAAAAATATTAACGTATTTTGTCTAAAACCATGTACTGAATCCATGGTAAAAGTTTTCGATGTCCCTTCCATCCGCTATGTAGGTACTGTTTGTCGATGAGAAGTTCCATGGAGATTCTTCTAAGTCCACGGCTAGGTAACTAATAAACAATTACCTTTGATCTTGTAATACCATAAACAAATCACAATCTTCACTTCGGTCCACAATCAAAGAAAATATAATTTACTACATAAAAAGAAAATATGTTAGGGCTGCAAACCATTGAAAGGTGCACATTTTCGAGGTTTCTATAATACTTAGTTTAAAGTTTGTTAAATAGGTAGGTTCTCTTAATATTGGTTCGAAACATGTTTTGACTGCCTCGTTGGTCTAGTGGTCGCAAGCGCGGCTGCTGTGCATGAGGTCTTGGGTTCGATTCCCAGATCGGGCAGTGTCATTTGACTTTTTCATCAGGAATTTCTCAGTAGCAGCCTCGGAGTCTGGATTTGTGCCCGGTTGATGGCAATAGGCTCGCCCCCTATTACATGGGACTAAAAACATAACTGGCGAAATGTGGGTGTACTAATGGGTACACCTCTGCCTAACCCTTCGGGGATTACAGGCGTGATGTTATGTTATGTTTCGCCATATTTGGTGTACGATATAGTGTCTGAGTATGTTCTTGCTTGTTGCCGAGTTTTGGAACGAGCAACGTAAGCACTTGTGTGTAGCAGTGAGGCACTAATAGTACGTACATATTTGTGATGAAGTCGGAAACTAGCTACCGATTATAACAAAAAGATGTCAGTGACATACACACAGACTGCTGACGGCGCCGCGTCGGCTAGCCGGGGGTGGGTACTGATGCCTCAAGTCGAGGCCTTGCGTAAGGACTACCAAAAATGAAACATCACGTTAAATCTATTTTCATGATTTAATAGACATGTAGGATTACATATACATATTTTATTTCATCATAAAACTATATTTATGCAATAATTTACTCAGCTAATGTGTTCTAATAGTGACGGTGAACAGACAACAAATAGGTATTACGAGGTCGTACCAGTCAGGCCGCTGTTTTGGGGACCAGCGGGATTCCGTAATCAAAATAATATTTTCAATACATAACTGTGGATCATTACTAGATTTATGCTTTAAATTCACATAAATCGTGTAAAAATCCATTGTTTACTTCGGTGAGTCTTAATTTATTGCAAACTGTATAAGGCGGTAACTGTAAGCTTTTTATTTATTTACTTTGTTAAACAAAACTATACGATAGTGGGTCCCCAAAGCCCCGGCCGCGTCGGTACATCCACAATCCAACAGATCTCATATACTTCGTGTTAGCTACAAATAATTAACACAAACTATAACGTACGCCTGTCGCAATGTCGCCTACACTCTACTCAAACAATTCATGAATACATTCGAAATAATCAGATTACAATTTAGAAGTTATAAACACCAAGTTCTTATAATTAAGGGTCAAAGCACCCATCAGGACGTTTCAATATTCGATTCAAGTTCATTTTACTCCACCATATAGGAATTAAACACAAAGCGTTTAACAAAATGAGCGTGTTGGCGCTCACGGGAGCACGAGCCACCCCCGCCCCCCCACCGCCCCGCCCGCGAGCGCCTCCGCTCTGTCGCGTTAAAACCAATAGCAAGCAATCTTTTATAAAATGTTGCCAAAAGATCATCCAAGTATATTAAAGCCGAAGCATCTAAATATTGACTTGAAAATTTTAAAAATCATAATAATATGACGTAAAGTACTATCTAACATTAACAAATATTAAACATAACGTGTCAATCTCTTACAACATTATCAACAGGAGATTCTGAAACAATCACCTTCGAGTGTAGGCGACATTACAACACATTATACAAAAACATTATTATATTTCCCACCAAACTGTTCCCTACGTTCTGTATATACTGGCAAGACAATAAATATGTATTCCAACTAATAGACAACAAAATAAGGGCTTTCAGCCGATTTGTACAAATATTAAACCACTCTTTGGCTATATAACACCTCTGGGAAGCGTAAAATATTTTTTTTTTATTTATAAGCATTCCAAAATTAGTAAAAAATAACTTATGGTACTCGCGCCGTCCATTTACAATGCCTACAAACTATATAAGGAGTGTGTTCATAAAACGTAATGGCGGACCAAAAGACGTAAAGTATGATACTTAAAAATATTGTGCAGAAGAATATCGTAAGACTTAAAGTTGAAATCCGTAAATAGTGAACGAAACTTACTGTAAAGTGTTTTGAAATATTTATAATACTGGTCCGTTTCATAGGCTGCCATTACGTTTTGAAATGGAACCCACTCCTGATTGTGTTTTTGCATTAGATTTGTACAAATTGCAAATAAACAGCGTAAAGATAAAATAATGCGCTATGTTTGACACAGTACATATTGGTACTAAATAGGAGTGAGTGCGCGACCACGTCGCTGCGGGCGGACGCACCGCGCCCGCCGGCAGGACGTGGCACTGCGCAGGTAAACTATATAGATAAACAATAATACAGCGTGATATGTCAAGTTACAGCTAGCGTTAATATGGCTTATGTTACAAAATGGCATTTAACAGTGTAACACTATTACTTTTCGTTTCTGTTACTGGACAAACGAGCGACATTTTCTGCAAACGCGCGACTGAGTCGGGCAATACGACTTTATTATATTGTATCTTAATAAGCGTTTTTGTCTCACATTTTGGTCTATAGCTAACAATATTGTATTATTTTCATATTATTCTAGTGTAAGGCCATGCGTTGTTCTCTTCAGTATTTACATGTTCAAACATTTGTGGTGTTCAGAGAATAAGAGTAGCCGAAGATTATAAACTTTAGGCCAATCAAGAACTTTAGTGGAAGATGAAGAATAATGGTGGGTAGTTCATGATTTTATTCATTATTATTGCCAGAACGTGCGCCTGAACACTTATTGGGCTTGTGAAGCAGACGAGACATGCAGATAGAAACAGTCCTTATTGCCTAACCCAGCAGCCGGGCGACGCGACTCCTGCCGCGATGGTGCGTCGTATTCGCACTAAGTTGTGACAACAAGCTATTTATAACAGATGCAGTGTGAATTCTCACAATGCCCGGCCAGTTCACAACAACACCAGATAAAGTAGATATCTCACATCACAACGAGGTCGCTGAGGTTGTTCACAGATCTATTGTTCCTATATTAGTTCGGGTTATCCTGAGACTGACCGGGCATTGCTTACAATAGTCACCTGTTTAACACGAGGGATACTTTGGCACAGTCGGTGACAGACAGACAAAATAATTAAGCGTCATATTTATCTTATATAAGGAGGTAATTCTTTCGATAGGTTTTAATTTATTTAAGATTTAGAATCAATGTTGGAAGGCAAACTAGACAGAAGTGACGAGCAGTAACTGAAGTGTTATCCCCGTTATTATTGATTGTGTCAACGCTCTCCACACGCATGTCGCGTTCTGATTATATTCATTTACTGCTCGTCGTCGCACAGTTCAAATGCAACTCTCTAAGGTTTGCTGTCACCAAGTCTAGTAATCTATGGTATCTAGGACAAAATAATGTTCTCGTAAAAACGATATAGTTATCTATCTATGTGTTTTGTGCTCAACTCGATATAAACAGCTTCATTAGTGCGCGGACATCATGTTTTGTACGAAACACTCAGCGACTGCAGTACGCTCCAACTACTTTAAATTGTACTACAATTTAATTATCAGCTATTACGATATAATCAATAAATTTATATAATCTTCAAACAATATTACATTTGACGAATGTCATAATAGAATAAAGTAATTGTGTAAAAATTCAAAAAATTAAAATATAAGTTTCAAAAATGGTTTGATCATTTTTTATAGTTTTGTTGCAATAAGGTCGGAAATGAGAACACATGTGCGTCCGGAAATAAACATACTATATCAATAGCAACGTAATCACAGCTAAAGTTAATAAAGCCGCGTATAGACGCCGCGACTGTCGTGTGTCGACGGCGACTAAACGCGGCAAGAGGTCGCAGGAGACAGGCCATGATTGCGATTCTTCACTTTGTGCTATAACAATATTTGCAAACCAATAATTAACACGTTTACACAAATTAAACTCGACTACAATATAATCAAAATTCACGTTGTAAGTACAATCCTTGCTACTGTACAAAGGTGTTTGTCAGTTGATTCTGAGCTAAACAACGCAACATTTAAACAAAAGTTCAACACGACATTTATGTAAGAACAACATTAGACACAGTGTCTAACGTTTAGTAGTTAAACCCAATTTTACTATTGTATTATTTATAATTAAATGTTGAAAGGCAAGCGATGTCCGTCTCCGGCATCTCTCCGGTGAATGGTAAGTACAACTACCGAGATGAGGCTTGTGGCGCTTGCGACACTACGCGATACGCGGCGACTTGTCGCGTGTCTGTCGAGGGCCTTATTTATTTACACGTTATCACGAATGAGTTAACACTGGTACACGCACACCTATTATAGCCACGGAAGGAAATAATCTAGTGGTGCGCACAATACAAGGTGGTTAGGTCCCGTGGCAATACTAACCCAGATACTAGGGTATACTTACAATTTATAGAAAATGTATAATTATCTTCTTAGCCCGCGCCCTCGACGCACGCGACACGCCCCGCCCACTCGCACACACGCACTCTCCCTCACACGCACATCCACACACAGCGTACGAATAAAAAACCACAATGTGAACAACACACAACTATGAAATATTTACGAATAAATTAATAACATGACCGTGCCGACACACGCCGGCACTCGTAACATACCACTATTATACTCTATTTACTATTTAATTTAGTTTATATTAGTATGATTCACATCAAAAATTAAATCTTCACGTACATTTAACTTATCTAGTTAACAAACGGTCAATGTCGGCGACACCGTGTCAATGAACCTGCACAGTTGAATATCACTCTGCAAAACCACTTACACTTCCAACTGACCAGCAGGACTAGCGCGTCCCATACTGCCGCTGAGTATAGAAACTTACATTATACTTACAATAAGTTAATAAGCTGAGTTGCAGAGTTATGCGACACTCATATTTTACATTCAACTTTTCATTTAACATTTTGTGGTTTTTTTTTGGTGAAAAGTTATCGACTGGATACTGGCTGTGTTATCTTTACTAACAAATTCTTATTAACACTCATGGAATAACAAAAAATATAAATATATTTGCTTTACTTCTGTAAATAAATCACAATGACAACAGATCTTTCTCATAAAATATCGACCGATCAATAACTTAACACCGACCTAAAAATAAAATGGCCACGAAATTAATAATAACCTTAACAAGGTAAACTAAGCTTTAGTACGTAGATAATAAGATGCAACCACTGTCACTCCGTTGCCTGCGAGGCATCACTCCACGCACCCAACAAAAACATGTAAAACACAATAAGTAATAATATATTTTAGCAATAATAACGGGAACACGTACAGAGATTTATAATTTAATATATTTAGATTTAAATGTTTATAATATAATACACTAACAACTACATAAAGCAATACGTTTTGTGCGGTCGCTCCCGGGGGCGCGTGAGTGTACTGCACAACAGAACTGGTGAACGTTAAACTTAATCCAACGTTAATTTAAACTATTAAACTTAAACCTTTGGTATTACATCGATATCTAACAACTAATTAAATAATACTTAATTCAGAATACTGTCGCGACGCGTGGCAGGAGGCGGCCCGTGCCGAGCGCTCTGCCCGCGGAGCCAGCTCTATGTGATGTCGAATATAAAAAATATCTTCAATATAATGGTTGCGTCTGATTTTATAAATAATTTCCCTGATTACAAAGTAAACAAGACGATGACTATAAAAACACAGACATCCATACAAATAACGTAAAATGTACTCAAAGTACGACAAAAATATAATTAAATTATTTAATATAAAATATCTAACAAAATATTATGTAAAGAAAATCTCAAGTAAATGGTAAATGCTTGTGTTACATTTGTACGCAAACAATTAAATATTTATATAAAACAAATAAATATATCTTTTAACCGAATAGTTATAAAATACTATGGTAACACTTTGGTTTATTCGCGACTATTTCGGGCTGAAACAAACTTGTAACACTTAACGCGCAACTTGTAACACTTAAATAATCCCCGCGGGTCATACTTGTGTGCGCATTGCGTATTAAAGTCACGTCGCGTGTTAAGTCTGTTGGCCCTTACATTTCGCGTGACAAATGTGACACAAGGGGAAAGATCAAGAAATACTGTTGTAACACAGACGTGTCGATGAGTATTGGAGGAAAGGCTTCGCGCAACAACACGCGGGACTAGAAGTAACGATGTACTTGTACGCATTCACTAACACTGCTTGCGCGACCGAGGGGCGCGGCTCCATCGCCTAGTGTAACTAAAGCGTCGCATTCATGGAAAACTAAAGTTGAGAAAAAGTTGCTAAACATTGTTTCCCGCAACATCAAAACAATGCTGCCGGAATCAATGCTATGCATTTTTCTAGCATAGATTGAAATCTTAACAATGTTGCCAGCAACAATATTTCACGAGCCATAAAAACATTTGCTGAAACAATATTGTAGAACTTTAGTTTCGCATGATTACGAGTATAACACCCATCCAATATGTGCTTCATTCAAAACACTATTCAAACAGTATTTTGCGTGAAGTACATCCGAACGTGCAAGTGTTAATCACCAAAAGTCTATGGTTCAAACCGGGCAGGGTTTGAGCTACTATTGGGTTGCGAATCATTATTTTGGTGTAACATTTATCAAATCTTCAATTATATGTTCCGCATTCGAATTGTTCTAGAAAGCGGTCGGTGGAGTGCCCCTCGGTCGTGTCACGCGGGTCCGACCACCTCACTAATAACTTTAGGGTATCGGTATTTTCTATAAATGTAAATAAAACATTATTTATAAAGGTAAATATACTCTGCGAGTAATCTAATCTGTATAAGTCGACAAACAAGCTCAACACCGGTAAATATAGCGGCAGCTCGCGTCTACAACATCGCGGACTTTCTCAAATAAGTTCTGCTTATCAAAATAAATATTATGCGCGAATGACTAAACAACCAAATCTCTTTGAAATAATATCCCTTCCATAACGCCAGTGCCTAAAGGGGTAGACTGTACGAACACAACACCCAATCATTACAAAAACATCAAGTTTAAATTCAAAGCACCGATTAATAGGTACGTCGTAAGATTAATAAAAGAATGAACGCTGCAGCGATACTCTCCTACACTCGTGCGCACACACATACGATCTCGCACACAACGACCACGCGCTCGCCACACTCACAAAGTCCACGCAACTTTAACACTACTAAACGCTTATGGGGTTTACAGCTTCCTCCGGCGGGCGCGGCTCACGCTCCCGCGCCCGCCATATACTTTGTTTTGTTCAATATTTACAACAATCGATAATTGCTCTATATCATCAATATAGGACTCAATGGAAAATCATCGAATCAACAAAGACCTTGTTGTTTTTTAATTATTTATATATTTATTTATTGTGATGTGAAGTGATTTATTAACGAGCGACGGGCGCGTGCGACGGTCGGCGAACAACGACTAGGCAGCCAGCGATCACGACGCCCTGCCTAGTGCGTCACGCGCCCCTTAGCGGCAGCTCCCAGCGCCTTACTATGTACAGGAGAGCGCCGCGTCGCACTCGACTGAACTAGTGGACAGAAACATCATAAGAAAACCGTGTTTCAAGTCAACTTTGGCAACGTCTGTACAATGTTACGAGGTATTTAAAGCTGCAGTTTCACGATAACTACCCACAGGCAGAACGTTCAATATCGTGACTTCAACTACTTGTTACAACAAGTCTGACACTTGTCGAGCTAGCGTTGATATTAAATAATAACTTTGGTTTCGCTCGCAAATCAAAGAAAGCGTATTTATTAAAGTATTCCATTTTAGAGCCTGACATCTGGCAGTCTGCCGCCGGGTAATGTTATGCGAAGCAACAATCAGAGCCACGTGTTACCTCGTATGTATAAAGGCAATCCCGACAGTGTACAGTGCACCGACCTCATGCGAACGCTTTATGATGAACGTCAGTCGAGGTCGGAGCTGCAGGGACGTGTCCCGCGGCAGACCGTGATGATGGTGCGGACGTCAGACGCAATTCAGACCAGTCAGGCATCGCAAGCGCTGGGACCGTCAGCACTCCAATCAGCGAAATGCTCGAATTAACTTCACCTAAACGTATCACTATTTATGCCGAAAGAACTCGTCAAAGTCATATTTGCCAAATTGCGTCTGCGTGTCAAGTGTCGCAGTGAGAGACTCGAGCGCTCCTAAACTAACATACACTAAAAGACAGACAACGTACATTCAAAAAACGTACAAAATAAAAACGTAATAAAAAATAATACTTCGTTTGACGTCGATACTAAACACGTCGCGCGCTACTACTACAATTAAAATAAGAACAGCGTTTGCGCTTAAACTACGCATCGTCGTGACTAGACAGATGTTGGCATTACACTTAAAATAATTATGTAAAAAATGAGAGTCGCGGCGTCGCTGAGTCGTGCACCGTGTGCCGCGTGCTGTGCACCGTGCACTCCGTGCTGTGCACCGTGCACTCCGTGCTGTGCACCGTGCACTCCGTGCTGTGCACCGTGCGACGTGCGGGCGCGGCACAGCTCAGGCTTGCGGCGGCTTCTCGACGGGCGGCGCCGGGTTGAAGTCCTTGTTCACGAACGAGAAGCCACGGAACTCCTCCTGCAAACGAGAAGACGAGAGCCAGTAGTGAAAGACATCAGAGGGCACATAGTTTGTTGTATGCGTGTGTGAGGTGGCGCGCAGTACCTGGTTGATGGCGCGCACGACGTCGTTGGGCACGGGCGTGAGCACGGGCTCCTCCTTCGTGAACTCCGCGTCGAAGTTGGCCGCCTCGCGCTTGCTCTTCTTCAACACAAACAACACCATGTCAATCATAACGAAGGACACATTACACAGTCAGCGAAACGGCGGGAAACTCTTATTAATTAAATACGAATTAAGTAAATTAGGTAAAAGCACATAATCGTCATGAAGGAGCAGTAGCATATGGGGTGTGTGGGGTGTGTGCGGTGTGTGGGGTGTGTGCGGTGTGTGGTATGTGTGCGGTGTGGGTGTGTGGGGTGTGTGCGGTGTGTGGGGTGTATACTCACGACTTTGGGGCGGAAGGGCGGGCGCAGGCGGCGCAGCACGAGCGCGTCCCAGTCCATGTCGCGGAAGAACACGTGCGCGCGGATGCCTCCCGCGCCGCCCAGCACGCCCAGGCGCCGCGCGGGGCTCTTCGTCATGAAGCCTGCGGGGGGACATCCGGCTTACTAACTTTACTCTTAAAGGCAGGTAGCGAAACATAAATCAATAGGTAATATTCACCCTTGAGTATGGAGACGGCCTCCTTGGACAGCCACACCGGGTACAGCACGTCGTCGTGCAGGATGGACTCGAACAGATCGTCCTCGTTGTCGGCCTCGAAGGGAGGCTGGCCCGCCAGCATCTCGTACAGCAGCACGCCCAGCGCCCACCAGTCCACCGACGGGCCGTACTCCAGCTCTTGTAGGATCTGACGGAGGGCGGGCGGGGATTACTAATAACTGTGGAGGGTTCGTCGTGCTACGGGAGACGACTACCTACTGTGACATCATCCGCTAATATTTGAGTGGTACTTGTGAGACGACAGCGAACAGTTGTTTTTGATTGAGTAGTATATCACGAGTACATTAATAAACTTCAATGGTCGTCACCCTTCTCGTTATTTTTATATCGTTTTAGAACATTGAGACAAAATTAGTTCTGATATATATGTAATGTAGCACTACGTACCTCCGGCGCGATGTAATCAGGCGTCCCGCAGAAGGTGGTCGTAGTGGTCCCCTCTGAAACAAACAAGTGTCATCACTTTCTGCGCACTAGCAGTAGCCGAAGGTTTAGCTCACTGAAGCTCGTAGTCCAAGGGTACCAGCCGGGTGCCCAACAACACAATCAGAGCCAAGCGCGAGGAGGGACAGCGCTTCAAGTCTGCTAGCGTATCCTCTGTACGATCACTTTTATAATATTGTTTGTTGACTAACCGAGGATGCCCTCCTTGCACATGCCGAAGTCCGCCAGCTTGCAGTGGCCGTCGCTGTCGAGCAGGATGTTGTCGAGCTTGAGGTCGCGGTAGATGACGCCGTGCGAGTGCAGGAACTGTAGCGCCAGCGTCACCTCCGCCGCGTAGAACCTGCAAGATCACAAGGATATGTACGTGGCCGACCAATACACGCAGAAACCTTTGCCGATAGTTCTAACAGTGGAGTAGTGCGTCACCTCGCCCGCGGCTCGTCGAACTTCCTGGCGCGCTGTATCTGGAACATGAGGTCCCCTCCGTCCACGTACTCCATGACGAAGAACAGGCGGTCCCTGGTCTGGAAGGCGGAGTGCAGCGCGGTGAGGAAGGGGTGGCGCGCCGCCAGCGCCAGCACGCGCCGCTCCGTCAGCGTGCACTCCACGTCGTCGTCCTGGATGATGGCGTCCTTCTTCAGCACCTTCACCGCGTACACCTGCGGGGCCAGCTATGTGTGCTTTGATCTGCCTCAAACTCATATATCTAATTTCTTAAAATACGTCATCCACGCCCACCAGTTCACCCTGCAGTTCTCGCCTTCGACATTAGTCCACACATCACACCTGACGTGCACGTCTGGTAATGCCTTAGTGATGGCTCTACTGAACCCACAGATGAAAATCTGACCAATAGTATTATAACAATACAACCTATAATTTGATATTTTCAATCGATCATTATTTTTTTGTCATATAAATGTTTTACATTCCACCACTATATGATCACTTTCAAACCTTCCAGTTAATATGAACAACGCATGCCGAACGGTAAAATATGGCTGAACTGATTTTGATTTATAACAACTATTGTGTACTCATATTTGCAAATAAACGTTTATTCTATTCTATTCTAAACGCATACCTCATCAGTCCCCTTTTTCTCTGCCAGCATGACCTTCCCGAAAGATCCCTTGCCCAACACCTTGATGAAGTGGAAGTCGTCCAGAGATACCTTGTCCTGTCCGCCCGCGCCGTCGTCGCCTGCGCAACACAGCAACATTAAAGCGGACGTCTTATAAGAGGCTTACACGTGATGATTCAGCAGCTGCAGTAATGGCAATAAAAACTCAAGTGTGTCGCAAATAAACCAGTATTTATACCACTAACCTAGTGCCACCCGGACGTTTAATATGACATATTGAGCATCAGAAAAAGAATACCACATGACAGAGGGTTGACGATTTCTTTCTAAACTTGATTGTGCCATTACGTACTATACAGGTAACTTTCTAATAGTTAAGGAGTCGATCAGTTCGCCAAGAAATGACTAGTCGTCCATTCTAAAGCGTGGCTATGGAGATTAGGGAGTCCATGATCAAAATTCGATAGTTGCAAAATATAAGTAAGTTGCTAGCTGTAGGCTGCTAAAATCATCACGTGTCAAAGACCCGGCAGTGGAGTAAACAAGTAAGATAGAATAGAAGACCACAATGTAGTGCAAGCTTTCCGTAGAACCAAGTAAGTAAGCAGGCCATCAGTGGGAAGTCATTTCGAGTGAAACAACCTTTCCTTGACAAATACCAAATTAATAATTAGATAGATTAACAAAACCTGTGCCATAAGTGTTGCTGCTGCAGGTACTCAATGTTTTAGCTCTTGAGTGTAAGATATTGTTAAAAGCCTCCACTCATGCACTTTTTACTCATTTGAGGGACTAACTAGCGCCCGGTATACACTTTAGAACCGAACGCAAGATTGAGACGCATGGAAACATATGGCAACTGGAGCCGACCCGTCGTGCAGTCGGCATGAAGCGTTAGATAAATGTGCAGAGACAGCAACTGTTAACCAGCAATTGATATACAGTTCAGCTACATAGATATTCAAATACATAATACTTATATGAGGTACAGGAAACAGTGCAATCCAAACCGAATTTATCTGCAATTTCACGTCAAAGTGAACTCGACCAAAACCAATAAGGAGTACTTAAAGCCTGTTCCTTACACGAAGCTAGTTTCGAAATGTGGCAATCTTAGAATATTTCTAATTATTTGTTTGTATGACTGTGACCCACCAAGTCCCAACTATATCGCCAACACAATCTTGTACAAGTGTTCGACTCCCCGGCCACCGCGTGCACCCCGCGTGTACTTACCACCGTGCAACTTACATCTAACCACAACATACAAAGCTCAACACACAGCGTACGAAGCCCCGTATTTATGTTAAACAATAGTTGCGTATTCATATTAACAAGAACTGAAAACATATTGTTTGCAAGTTTGCCGGCAACATGTTTCACACAACATGTTGCTGTAACAATGTTGTGCAACTAGTGTGTTAGCATGAACACGGGGTTTAACGAGACTACAGCGAACAAAGCGCCAGCACCGAGCGACAGCGACACAAAACCCGCCACGTTGGGGACATTGAGAACAAGAGTCGCCACCTTGTGGGTCGGTGTCGTAACACGTGAATATCTCCTCCAGCTCGTCCCAGTGCGAGCGCCAGCCCGCCGGCAGCTGTCCTATCGAGGCGACGTCGGGGAAACAAAACAATATGGTAAAATAAAATAATGAGCACTACGTAATGCTATGTGTATGAGCCACTGAGGTAACTACACTAATGGGACGAACACCACTTTTTGGCCGCTCTCGCGTTTTTCTGAGCAGTGAATCTTTGCACTAAACATAGAGTCGTGACGACTGCCAGTTGTCTAGCTACCTCGGTCGGCTCGTATGTGTGTTTGTTCTATTACTGAGTGTATGTATGTGTTCAAATAAATAATGGGGTAAAAAATCATGAATGATTATGTTTTAATTTTCTTTTTCCATTCATTCAATAATTCCATTACGTTGTTTCATGCTGTTCAAACATAATTGAAACAACAAACAAAAAATAACCAAAGCTTTATTTGGATAAAAAAGGATAAATACATGAATAACATACAATGTATAAGATCAGCAGTACAGAGGGCCTAGACATTCATCCGGCCGCTTTCCGCTCCAGCTACCGACTGAACGTTAGCAAAGGAGAGCAGCTACGTGACGTCACGTGACTAGCCCGCGGGTTATGTCATTGCGACACATTTTACACTTAGCGCTTGAAATGTTATTTGTCTAGGACCTCAGGAATAGTTGTTGCATCTCACGAACGCGCATCAATCATTGTAATTTAAACCTTATCACAATGACAGAGGGACATGACGCACGCTCGTGAATTACAAAGACTATGTAAGTAACAATCACTGTAAGCGGCCACAGTAGCGTATGAGAGACTACTTTTTAATAAACGAATGCAGTGGGTTGACTATTCGACTCGACAATTGTCTTAACAAGCCTCGTTTACATTAAATTGATAAAGCCGTGTTAGTATTACGCCATTCCTATTCTAAATTAATCGTGACTAAACGAGGCATAGTACCGAAATAACTACTATGAGTAAACTGTTTTAGTGCTTCGGGTCAAGTGCAATGAATAGCTGTCACAATATAAACACACGCCCTTGATATTTTTCATGAGTTGATCAACAGGTTTTTTTTAGAAAAATTAGAATTAGACGACTAATGGGTACACCTCTGCCTAATCCTTCGGGGATTACAGGCGTGATGTTATGTGTAGATTGAAAAATTAAGTTGTCATAATTACAGCCAACGCACTGCATACAAACTAACACACAAGATGCTACGATAACACACATGTAAGAGATAAATAAATCACTTATGTCTACATAAATACATTGTACTGGGAATATATCAAACGTCTAAACTACGGTAGATATAAAAATATAGCTAACAAGCAAAATATAATAATTATCAGATCTATAATAACGGTGTTGGCAGTTTCAATACGGCACTGTGTTTTAAAACTTGGGCAATATTGGATGAGGTTATAGTTCAGTTGCTTTTGGACACAAAACTAGAGACAATTGAGACTTCGATTGTAATCATGTCACTGACATAGACCTTGCCTACAGCGCAGTTCTCAAACAAGGTCTAACTCAGTCTAATAATATTGGACCAAGACTAACCAATATTTTGTTAAAGTTTGTTGTCCAGAAGCAGCTGGGCTGAGCCGGCGCGGCCGCACTCCCCGCCCGACGCTACTCGTCGTCAATATAGCGCATGCGCATACCTTTGTCGTCGTCCTTCCCGGCGTCCTTCCCGTCCGCGTCCCCGCCCGCCAGCTCGCCGCCCCCCTCCAGCAGCGCCGCGTTCAGGTACTGCGGGGGGGGACCTTGTTATAATCTATACAATTGGACACTACACACCACCAATCAATTGACATACTTTTTATGAGCTGTCAAAACGCGATTCCCCCTAAATTCAGAATGGCAACAGTAAACTGTGACGTCATTGATATGCCAATTCAAATGAATAACTGTTTATTAATTACAAAGCATCTAAAAATCTATTTTAACCGTCAATTGAAAATTAATCGAGTTTTCAATGCTAAAATAAAATGTTCTTTTAGAGAAGTTGTGTCTTGGAATTATTGGTTAATCGTGTCACAAGTACTGGAGGCAGTTACGTCTCTCGATGCAACAAGTGCTGCTCTCCATATATTTAACTAGCAGATTAAACGCCTAGCTTATAGTGATTAGATACCCTTCAATCCACTGCAATTGTAAAGGTTTGCCAATCTGCAACCGTACAACCCAAGTACAAATATCTCATGTGTATATTATTACCGGTACTCATTCCCTTACAGCCGCACACAGTGAAGGTGCATTGCGAGTATTGCAACAGGTACAGCTAGGATGGTACTTCTCAAGACGAGCCATTTCACCTGGACTACTACTAACTAATATTACTGTAATGCTTCACAGGGTCCTTCAAATATATTTGAAAAAGTTTAAGTTCAAGAAATAATGTTAACGATAAGAAGAAGATGTTACCTTGGAGGGTCTGGGGCGCGGGTTCTTGTCGGGCGAGATGCCCATCTCGTTGAGGATCTCCGCCATCATCTTGGTGTTGATGCCGCAGTTGTTCGCCACGTTTTTGTGACACCGCTTGTGGACGTTCATCGAACAAACTGCAACAGACACGTTTATTGAGATACTTGGTAAGTAAGGAGATGTGATGTTGCATCTGACTTTGTACAATATGACCATTGTTGGCTATACTGGCAATTCAATGTCATCGCTTTGAGCCTGGAAGTTTTTAAGGATGGCACATGGTAATTCAGCAGTTTCATTGCATGCTGCATCGTAACAAAGTGGCACAAAGGATTATTCCAATAATATTGTAGTTCTCGCCATTTTCTGAGAACAAAGAAGGCCTTCACCCTGCCTGAAGACTGCATTCCTACAAATCATAAATGAATAAAGCATATGTATGTACCTTCACACTGCAGACCCTGCTTGATGAGCCCGTAGAGCAGCGAGCCGCAGTGGTCGCAGAACGTGAACCGCTTGTAGGAGTGCACCACGAAGCGGTGCGGCACGTTCACGTTGAAGCGCTGCCCGCCCGACACGCCCACCGCGCTTTGTTGCTGCGCACCAAACATACGCCATCAGCACTCCCCCAGCCCATCCTCAGCCGACACAATGGCATCACTACGACGACCGGTTCTGTGCTTTGTGCATCCATGAACCTCTCAGTCAATCGCGGATTATTTTATAATACGCGGAAACAGGCACTCATTGAGAGGGAGCGATGGAGTCTTGTCTTCGATTATTCGGTGACACATCGGCCCACAACTTGTAACTCGAAAATTTAAATAATACGCTCAAAGATTGCAAAATAAAAACGCATGCATTAATTTGTACAAATAAAGTCTTTATGTTATTTCGATTTGATATGTTTAATCGTCTATCCTAGTATATCACGAGGGTAGTCCTTTAAAAAACGAATCTGTCTGAATAACTGTAATCATTGTTTTTCAAGTTACTAACATGGTTTGTTAAATAAATCTCTAAGTCTTCGTCTAAATATTGTAACGGCCGATATTTCACTTTTACGCCGATATTATGAATGGTGTATAAAACCACATTGAGAAGCCAAAAGTTACACGGTGTTTTCATAATTGCAATTTCTTTTTTGTTCTGGACTATACCCGGTACATGCTGGTTATGGGGATATTGAAGGACAAAGTTCCACCTTCTATTACTATTTTTTACGAAAACAAAGTTTGAAATGTTCTAACTAAACTTTAAATACCCCCAAGACCCTGGTGCTGTTGAATGGTCTCGTAAGCACACATCTTCTAGTAGCTGGGCAGTAAGGTCTTACGACCCGACACACCCTAGTGCCAGAGTTTCTAAACCGCCTCAAGGGCCTCTAAGCACACATGTTAAGCATACATGTTTTCCGTGCATGACGTTGTGCACAACCATAAAAAGTAATATTATACACCAAAAATAAATGGTTTCCCAGCAATAGTTTGATGGGCAGTATCCGTACTTAACGGATATGTGATGTGTCTTTTTACACCCCGTATTTAAACTTCAGCTAAACGCTATCCGATATTTGAAACATCGGTCCGAAATCAACAAACTACAGACTGCTCTACAACTAGTCTACTGTAAGTAAAGTGTGATTGTACTTACTCTTACCTCTTCCTTCATGCCGGGGCACTTGGTGACGACAGACGAGTGGCACCTCTTGTGGACCACGCACGTGCACACTGCGGCAAAGGGACACGTGTTAGTTTACATCGCGGTGTGACTGGTGTCACATGACCTGAGTACGTGGCGTGGCGATGCTTACCTTGACATTGGTAGCCTTGTTTTCCTAGACCCCTGTGGAAAAAGTAAGGGTTTTAATTTCGCTGAATATAATAATCAAAGCCTAGATATCAGTGACAAAAAAGTAAATATGTCAAACATTATTTATCACTAGTATGTTACTTATTTAATCAAAGTCAATCAAAGTATAATAATTAGGTTCGAGTTCAATGGTCGCATAGCACCAGGTGAGTAGACTTGAAGGAAGCTGAACACGATAGGTTTCGTACTGCATTACATAAAAGTGTTTCAGTTCATAGTCGCACGAACTTCAGTTATTTGATGTAATCCCTGTTGTCACGGTTTTCGCTGTTTGATAAGCAGTCGGTTCCCTAACCTAGTTTTTATTAATGGTTTAAAATACCTGGTGTGTCCTAAGTAAATGTAATTTGTTGATAAGGCACAGTAAGCAAAAGAGCATCATACCAGATGAACTCCCGACAGTGGCTGCAGAAGGTGGGCTGCCGGAGGAAGGTGGCCATGAATTTGTGTCCGTTGACCTGGTGCACGCGGCGTCGCATGGCCCCCCGGCGGCGCGCGAAGCCCGCGCCCTCTTTGAACTCGCGGCCGCCCCCCGAGCCCGAGCCCGAGCCGCCGCCCCGAGGCGCCTCCACACCCGCTGCCACACAAGCAGTTATCATCGTCAAAGGTTTCGAAACAACTGGCGGTCGCTCCGCTGCGAGATCACAATAGGCGCGCCGAGTAGCAGCACCGCAGTACATATGTTGATTGCGAGTAGTTTTGTGCAATCCTAAAGCGAAGCGAATCAAACCGGCGGAGCCGCGCCGCCTGGCCGCGCGACTGAACATAACTTGTCATCGGTGCCGTAAAAGACGACCTACTCTTTAACGCACATTTCGCACCTAGCGCAAGTCTATGCGACGTTAGGCACAGAATCTTCGGAAAACATAAGTTGCGACCGCTCTGAAAATCATAATAAACACTAAAAACTAACAACCAACTTGTTTTATTACTAAAAAAATAAAGATATCTGTTAGTCAATTATGGGGCCGGAAATACGATTGATTAAACTGGACTATATAAATCTAAACTTAACTTCTATAAAAATAGACTAGGATAAAAGAAGAGAATATACTTGTAGAAATCTAAACAAGATTTCATCTGATACTACACTATGTCTAACTATAGATATTTCTCGTGTCCCTTAGATACGCTAGTTAATGACGGCTTTACAGGACTGTTACTAAATTTAAATCGTTTGTAAAAGTAATAAGATTATATAATGTGCAATGACCTTGGGCCATACAAATCTCTCTTCATCTTAGCTGAAAACGGGGGTGAAAACGCTGCATGAGCCGCATCTTCGATAGTTGATCAATCACCTGAAGTTATATTACGTTAGCTTTTCAGTTGAAGAGGCTTTCAAAAACTGTGGTTTCGATTACGATGAGTCAAAGATAGTCCCGAAGTTACTTTATAATCGCTATATAAATATCAAGATGCTTGCTGACTGCTTCGTTGGTCTAGTGGTCGCAAAACGTGACTGTTGAGCATGAGATCTTGGGTCAGATTCCCAGGTCGGACAGTGTTATTGGGTTTTTCCATCAGGATTTTTTCAGTAGCAGCCTCTGGCAATAAGCTCGCCCCCTATTACATAGGACTTCAAAATAACTGGCGAAATTTTGTTCGCGCATTAAAGAGTCGCAGATTAAAGAGTGGATAGCCCATGTCCTTATCCAGAGAACCAACAAATTTCAATTCAATATAACCGGTTCGGTGTTTTCGCCATGTTGAGGTAACACAGAGATACTATCGCATTTTTGATAATAATATTAGTGTGAATAATAAACAACCCAGTCACAGTGACTTGTTACTTTAAATTGCCATGGAAGAGTTTCACAAAGTAGTGTGATGCAAGTCTGCTTCTCTATTGGCATTCATCTAATAATTAGTTTCTTTTTCAATAATACTAGTTTCATTGTGCAAGTTTAAACCGCGACAATAGTGCCTTGAAAAAAATAGATTAAAAAAGAACATTTATTCTATTCAAGTTGTTTGTTTTTGTACATTGACATATGCCTAGGTGACCTGTGACATGTACAGCTGACTGTTTGACAATAGCAGAACAATTTTCGAAATTGTCTCTGTGGATAATTAAAGTATTGGGTATAGTGGAATCTGTTCAATAATGCATAAACTACTAAGTAAAAAAATGTCTTGAATAAACATAACTGACCTTGAGAATTCCATTTCAGATCTATCTTGAGATGCAGTTTCCCCTGAGGTTCTAGGTCCACCTGAAATTGTCAAAGATTATAAAAAAACGATTTCTGACTATTTATAGGTACCTATGTACCGCACCTACCATCTAACAAACAATTTATCACAAAAGGACAACAGTTAACAAAAGAATTTCAACCGCAATATGTGCACATTATCCTTTTGGAGAGTTATGAATCATTTATCAATGTTATTGCTAACTGAACTAAAATTATCCTGCTCTATATTACAATAATATAATAATTTGAATTGTGTAAACACAAGTTTTTAAACTCACTACATTCCAATGACATATAGAATTGGGATAATGTTATAGCACTAGCAGGAAATTGTGTGAATTATCCTGATATTTACATGGAGATCAAAACATATCAATAGATACAAAGTCAAGGTTGACACATCTCTGAAACAATGTTAGTGAATCATATCACATCTCCGAAACAAGACAAGAATAGCTGCACTCATTATGTAGCACACAATACTACTACTACACTACACTAACAAGGAAAACTGAATGAACAACTCTTTCCCGACTTCACAAATAAAAGCAAAAGTGCACCTGATCTCTTAACTGAACATATTTAGGGTCTGGACATGAAAATCTTCTCCTAAAATTATTCATCACGTACACTGTGACTTAAGAGTAACCCACACATACTGAACGACTGCAATGTCACTAAAATGGCTTATCAAAGAAAACAAATATTATGTCAATTGTTGATAACATGGTTGGAAGACAAACATGGAGTCTTGTAATCTTATCTGTGGATTATGGAAGATAAACACTCACTGATCTAAGGATCTTGTTAATCAGTCTTGCTGGGAATTTTTATCAAAGTGGTAGTTTTTGTGAAAAAGTTTTATCACTGGAATATTTTAATATTTAATTGTTGAGAAGTGTTAAAGAATTGACAAAACAAGTGTTTAGAACTTATTGCTTCCGTGTTAGTTGTGTTTGTTGACAATTGTTATATATTTACAAGCTATGGAGCATTGACATTGTTACATTCTTGCTACAAGAAGCCAGCTAACGACACAGAGGCACTCACCCAAAAGTCTGTGGCATCCTTATCTCGGTGCATAAGATCTTCAAATGGAATTGTGCAGTTGGCAACAAAGTCATCTGGAGGTATTGCAGCATCGTGGAACACCGTGATCCCCAAACTATAGCATTACACCCAATGAACAACTATATCATATAGATTATGTTGTATTATTGTTTTATATATGTATAGGGTTTGATTCCCATGTGAGTCATAACATGATGTCATTGTCAGAAGTTTCACATTCCAATAAGAATTATTTTGGTCATGTTTGACAAGTTCAGCTGTTCACAATTTAGACTTGATCAATTACTGTTTGAAATTGCACTGAGTTTTTATATTTATTTACAACACGATTTGATTGATCTCAGGGAAATACAGACCACAATAATACTTTATTTACGATCATATTTTTAAAGGAAACACTTGACCCAATTAAATAATCGACATTCAATAATAACATGTCAAACAAATAATCAATGGAATGATAACATACCTGCCAACATTATGGACTTCGTGAATGAAGGTCTCATTCCACACGGGGTCGAATGTCTTGGGCTTGGTGCTGGAACGGTCTAGATGGTGCTCGTCGGCGTCTATTGACACGTACGGATCTATCGGCTGGTCGTCTGCAACCATACCCCGTATTTACATATTAACACCAACACCCATCTCGGTAAACACGCTACACCTACTTTACACATAAAATTACAACAAAATCATGCTCCTATAACGAAAATCTCTGCACAATCATCCGCAATGATATGTTGGGGAGGCAACCGAGCCATTAGATGAGGCTCACCTGGCTTGCCGAAGGTCATATTATGCCGTTTCTGAAAGTCGGTCGGCCTAAGACCCGTCGCCTCGCAAACCCGTACTCGCACCGTGCCACTGAACATGGTGCTGCCGGCCAACGAGCAGTATCACCGAGACCGCGCCGCCACACGATCACTTCCACTCTATAAACCCACTTAAAATCATTGAAGGTGCTTCATAATAGAAACAGAAATTAAATAAAAGACTTGACAGCGACAAAATCGGCCATGGATGGATATTTTACTCTATGGTTACTAATGGATTCCAATTTCGATTTCCTGAAGAATGTTATGGGATTTGGCTATGGTATTTGGTGTCAAACAATACACGGCAAAACAGACATTTCAGACCCGGTACTACAACTCATCAGAATCTAACTTTATTATTTCATAAAATGGTTGAGAAAACATAAAATTACACTATTTTAATTTTAATAAAATTGTTAATAATATAAAATTAAAATAATCTAAGACGTTACTATTTTATTATTATAGTGCTAGGTATACACGCATACACGTATCGACTTTGATCGAATCTCCGGCGATTAGTAGGCTACTAATAATAGTGATCGTACAGACGACAGATGTTCAAGTACACATGTCCTTACAAGTATGTATCTATCGAAATATTTCCGAAAACTTTTGTCCACATTACATGACATGTTATCTTGTAGTAAAATTCCCGATTTCTTGTTTCTCTTTCATTTTTTATGCCCCACCCTTTGGCGCTACTTCCTCATTAACTCTACATAAGTTTCGTGAGTGTCTTCAAATTTCCATTTGAGTACCTAATCTTCGCCTGCTCTTATCGAAAATTTCAGAATCAAATAATTCTATGAATTCTGTCACGAATGAGTTTCAATTCAAAATTCACTGTTGCTGCACTTATTGTTTTGTTATTCTTGTATCGATCTACATAGTTGGTCAACGGCACAGTAGTGTGCTTGCTGTGGCCATTAGGAACTGTTACTTCAAGTTCACTGAAGTTGAACATTTTTTTTAGATGATAATTATTACAGACTTAGATATAAAAAACAATCAGAAATAAAAAAACTAAATGTCATCAATAATTCTTCCGCATCGCCGTCAACTGGAAATGTGCCCAAAAGATTGGCCGCATTGCCATTGATTGCCACGTTTGTTGGATGGCCTCTGGCCAAGATATTAACCAGCTCCTAGGTCACGGGAAGTGTCAACCAACCGTTTGGGCAACTCCTTGATGAAAAGGCCATGGACACAGACCCCAAAGGGCTAGAAAATTTTGTTACCAGTTGAAAATAGGTTGAACTGTTAAATATTGACAATCTGTCTGACACTGACAGGACAGTACACGGTCACGTGATCACGTCTTAACTACATTTATGTAGTTAGGTACTACTAGATCTGTTGGTTTGATTTTTAAACTGAGTCATAAAGTCTTAGACACACACTTGGCACTCCAGTCCAACTAATAGTAGATAGAAACAATACAATTACCGACTAGTGCATAATTTTATTGCATGTAATTCAGTGCAGATTTGCAGATTGCAGAATGATTGCATGATTGAACGTCAGTTTTGTTGATGAACTTCTGCTGAAGTAAATAATGAAATAAGTACCTAAACATTCATTTGCTATAAACTAAATAATGGGATTCCTAACAATATTGAAGAAGTTACGTCAGAAGGAGAAGGAAATGAGAATACTCATGTTGTATCCTTTTCAAAAGTGATTTTGATATTATCATAACCTTGTTGTTGCACATTCGCATTCTTTGGTTTCCTTAGCGCATTCTGCCCAGAGGTTTGGATAACGCCGGTAAGACGACGATATTGAAACGTTTTAACGGGGAACCCATCGACACCATATCCCCGACGCTGGGCTTCAACATAAAGACGTTGGAGCACCGTGGATATAAGCTCAATATTTGGGACGTGGGTGGGCAAAAGTCTTTGAGGTGAGTGTGCTGCAAATCGTCAGGCGTGTATATAAACAGTACCTACCGATATTTCTTCTGATATCTGATTAACATTGTTGTAAATATACTGTTCTAGGACTTCAGATGACCACTATCAAAAGCCTCCTTTTTGGGGTAAAATAAGTTCAGTAATGCAATATCATATTTTTTTAGGTTTGTGGTTGTGAGAACCTATATTATTATTGTGTTTCAGACGAATATTAAAAAAAAAATGCTTGTCACTCCTGTAGAAAATTGGTATTCATCATATAAGCATGTATGCATGCGGTTATGCTGGAAGCTGGAACTAACCCTAACATAGTCTGGAAAAGGCTAGACAGATTGAACAACTTATATATTGTGTTCAAATTCAGATATCACAAATAGTTTGATTATGCAAAATCTTGTGTGGAAAAATGGATGCTCCTCAACTGCCTGGTGAACTTTTCCCATTGTTTGCCCTGGTTAAATACTACTGTAATAGGAGGTATACATTGTTTGTAGTCCCTGTGAGGCGTACTGTTGCCCTTTCAAAGTGTTATCTCCACTTAACACTCTTTGAACTCCAAACCTGGCTGTGATTATGTGTTTGGGTTATTGTGAGATGATGCCATAGGATATGGTTTATGGAATAAAGCATATCCTATGGCATCATCTGACAATGGTTCTCTTATTATACTCCAAATTGCCAGATAGACTAGTACTTCCAAAGTTTATCTGTAACATATAAAAAAGTTATTCCTTCATAGTATTAGTATCTTAAACTTTTGATGTCATCTTGCAGGTCTTACTGGAAGAACTATTTCGAGAGTACAGATGGCGTGGCGTGGGTAGTGGACAGCGCGGACGCGCGGCGTCTTTGGGACTGCGCGCGGGAGCTGCACTCTCTGCTCCGGGAGGAGAGGCTGGCCGGAGCCACTCTGCTGGTTCTGGCCAATAAGTCAGATCTACCAGGGGCACTCACATCACAAGAGATTAGAGAGGTAATTAAGGCAAATTGTAGGGGACCAGTAATTGCCCAACATAAATAATTTCATCAATAAGGACACATCTACTTGAGGACATAAAACATGTTTGTACTGCATACTTTACATTTATTTTCAGGCTTTGGATCTAGACAGCATTAAAACGCACCACTGGCGTATCGTGCGCTGTTCCGCCGTGACTGGGGAGAACCTTCTTGAAGGCATGGACTGGATGCTCGACGATATCGCCTCTAGGATCTTCACGCTCGACTAACATCTTCTTAACATAGGCGTCTATTTATATTTTATAACAAAGGAGAGAAAAGAGGTTGCATGAATTACTTTTATCCTGAAATGTGTGGCAAAATGTTTGATCACCATCTGATTGAATAAATAGTATCATCACCCTGCCACTGGGTGTATTATGTAGCCTTGAGGCATTCGCACGGTTTCCGGCGCCGGTGTGAACAACCGCTTTATTCTTCAGGGATGAAAAGTATTAAATACTACATTTTTTTCGTTTAAAATGTATATATTATTTGCTAAAGAAATTAATTTTTAATTGAAGTAATTAAGACTGATAACTATTCAATTAATAATGATTTCAACTCTCTTAGTACTTTTTTAAGCTCTAATTATGTTTGGCTTGCTAAGTTTATTTGAAAACGCCTTTTTATGTAATTATCTCATTCCAAACAACACTTGCTTGGTTCTAACGCAAATAAAACTGTGATGTTTTTGTAAATTATTAAGTTTATAATAATAAACTTTTTTAACAAACCCATTGTTTTATTATTTATTCAACTATACATAATAAATTAACACCTTAACGTCCTAGGTGGGCTTTCAAAGTGATGTAATAACCAGAGGTGAAAAGCTATAGGTTAGTTACTGTATGTTAATATCATTACATTACCGCACTAAAAAGCACTCGTGCGAAATACACCACATTGTCACCCTAAAACCTGTACAATAAAAGCCACTTTACTAGTGTATTTGTGCTTTTTTGTAGCCGGAAACAATATGCTACGAACACGTACTGTATTCGGTTTTGCTAGCAACATGTCTATAGCAATAACATGTTGTGCACCGCATTGGCGCCTTCCCGCCCTAGGACGTAAGGCAAGGCAACTCATTGACTTGAGAAGTTTATAATCCGTGTTAAAAAATAAAGCTACCTACTTCGTTCTAAAATGATGTTTATTTATTTACTTCATGAAGGATTACAAGTCGGGCGACGCACTAGGGTCAGACAGCCATGGTTCAAGTTACACTAAGGGCACGGACAGGCACTATATCAATTCTAGGCTGACAATAGCTTTGGTGTTAAAAGTTTCGTATATTTGTCTATATTCAATTATTATATTCAACAATATCAATGTATTTGCCGTAAGTATTTATTTTAGAGAACATACTATACTTAATTACCATAATCTTAACACACATTCTAATAGTTCATTTTAGTAGTATTTTTAAACAATGTAAATAAAGCAAATATTGCAAAACTCGCTGCTTTACTCCTAACAGAGGGAGTCCGCAGTCCTAGAACATATGACGCAGGCTTATATTTTCCAAAAGAGAACAAATTGTTTCCGTCAGGGCTCGGAACCGGTTTCAAAAGAGCGGTTAATTTCGATCAAATACCGGTAAAAATATCGTTCCTTAATTTACCGGTTAATCAAGTGAACTGTTTTATCTAACCCAAACGATAAAGGTTACCGGTAACATAAGCACAAACGGTTTTGACACCCAAATTAACCGGTAAAACGCAACGAATATAAAATTAAGATATATTAAACCCTTAGCTATTGCCTGAAATTCTGAAAGCCAATTCATTACGTGTTCAGTGTCTGTTTAAATTATATCAAAAAAGTAACATTGGTAATCGACTTTCGTTGTTATCTTGGTTTTAACCGGTTAATTTTCAGTATCAAAACCGAAATTCGTGGAAAACCGATAAATCGCATAAACCGGTAAAAACCGGTAAAGTGCAACCTTTAACCTAAATTGATTTCGGTTTGGGGTCAATGACCGTTACCGGTTAAGAATTTCAACCGGTTTCCGAGCCCTGGTTTCCGTTTTGGAAATGTATCATTAGATTTCATGCCAAAAATAGCAACATTTCATTATTAACACTACCAAAAATTTTACTAAAATGAGCTGCAAACACCAACACTCACGATGCGTTACACAACAAAACAGGGTTAGCAAGACTGTCCACACAAGTTTCATGATTGACTCTAGTATAACTTGAGGCACAGCTGCCGCGCGCGGGAGTGGCCCGTTAGGAATGGTTGTCGTCCGCGGACGCTTGCGTGTCGTTGAGGGTGGTGTCGAGGGACAGTTGACTGGTTTCATTTGCTGTTTCAGTGTCCATTGTTGAGTTCTGATCTATGCTTGTTTCTGCTTTGATTTCTTGTGGTTCTGGAAGTCAAGTAAGAGAAATTTTAAAATGATTACACATGGTTGTTAGATTCAGTAAGATTTGCTACAGAAGGAGCAAGTCTTATGTGGTACTATGTCTGTATGGCAGATCTCTTACCCATCTTTTCGTCAGTCTCTGGCTGTTCAACCTTGGCCTCCTCCTCATGGTGGTCATCTCCATCACTATCCTCTTTATCATCCGCATCTGCTGCAAACTTATCTCTCTTCTTCTTTTCATCTTTATTCACCATGTCAACGTCTTTTTGGTCCACTCCATCCTTATGGTCAGGCTCATTTTCTTTTGTGCCAGGTCCTCGTGGCCGGAGAACCCGCTGCTCTATCCGTTGAAGTTCTTCTTGAAGCTCATGACGTTTTCTGATCATGCATTCTGTGGATATGATAATGAGAACATTTATTGTATAATGAATACTTCTTCCAAGTCTTCGTAATACAACTAGTATCAGTTATGTCCAAAGGCAGGTAAATGCTTATTTACACAGATCAAACCCTGAATAGTGAGAGATAAGAGTTTAGTTATAGAAATTTAGAAATAGTCACCATACAGACTCAGTCTAGAAATAGATGATGTGTAAATAAGCTTAAATTTTACAAAGTCTGTAGCCATACCTTTAGCTGGAAAAAATTATGGTTTATTAAAAAAAATTCAAGATAACTTTGCTGTTAAATTACTCACTGCGATACAATGGACCATATTTTGCTGTAAATTGTTAATCACAATTGTTAAGTTGGTCATTCAATTAAAGCATTTTTGTAATAAGAATTAAATCAGATGAAAAGGCTGCGTGAGAATCACACTGTTCCAAAATTGGATGCAGCAGTTGTTAGGGAACAAGGACGTTATTAGGTTGTAAAAATAAAACAGGGAAAATACTCACTTTCATGATACTTTCTACTGGATTCTAACTTTTCAGCGGGTTTTTCAGACATTTTCTTAGGCAGCCAGTAGATATGCGGCTTGGTCTTTGTCAGGATGAAATTGGCAAGGCTCTTTTGTGACTCCTCCCACTTCTCAAACTCCTGGACCCGCGCCATCTTGGCTTCTAATGCTTTGATTGTGGCCTTCTTGTGTTCCCGTTCAGCAAATAATGTTTTTCTTTCTTTCTGTTCTCTTTCTTTCTCTTGTCGGGCTTGCTCTTCTATTTTGCGTTCCACTTGCGCTTTTTTATCTTCCTGTAAAAGTTTTGTTAATATTTTATACTAGTTTATATTTAAGTTTCTATGCTATCTTGCCTTCAACAAGTGTTAGTTCACATAGTTCAAATTTATTTACATATTACTTCCAAACGTTTGCTAAACAATGTTTATAACATGACATTGGGAGTAATACAGTGACTCAACTAGTTCAGTAACTTTTTAATAATAACCTTAGTTTGTAACACAATTTCTTCTTGCTTGAATTTCTGTAGTGTTCCCAATAGTGATCCGAATATGCGTCTATTGCGAGTTCTGGCCTGCTCATCATCACCTTGGGCCCGTAACACTGCAGCCCTGGTGGGTAGCTCCCGGCACACTGCTGAAGGTACCCTCGCCCTCTTAGCACCAGGTGCATCATCTTCTCCATCACTGTCATGTACCCGGGCTGACAGTCTGGTAGATTAAAAGGGTTGAGTTTTACTAAAGTTACTAAAACTAATCAAATATTATAAAACAATATTAATTTCTAATATTAAAAAAAACTGAATTCGATTTTCTCATTAGCAAACAGTGTGGAAACCCTGTGTTGCCTGGTTACAAGTTCACAAGACTTCTCGATTTTTTAACTATTGCTCCACTATTATCGCTTAAAGTCCTTTGGGAGGAGCATGGTTTACTGAGCTCTCAACAAGAAAACTTTTAAGACCATCCAGGGCCAAAACAAACAATATTCAATTAGAAACATGCACTTCATATGACGCCTTTAAAACATCAAGATTATTGTAAAATTACATAACTAATATAAAACGCAGGTACGCTACGTTAATTAGTTACCGTAACCATTTATTTATACAAAACAATCCGTATACCTGCTGAAAACTGTTTTTGTCTCATGTTTTCGTTTCGCAAACTGATCATCATTTTTGTTGAAATTGTTTCCACCATCTGGGAAAGAGTTACGGCCTCCTGTACGATTGTTTCCTCTCGCATATTCTCCCGTTGAGTTAAATCTAGAATAACACACGTTGTCAACTAAATAATATAAACACAAATTCATAAAATTTACATTCAAGGTGATCGCTAACCTATCATTGAATCTTCCGGTAGTTTGAACTATTTTTTTAATGTTTTCATCTATTTTAAACAAACTACTCCGTTCATTTTCTAGTTGAGCACGTAAAGAACTAAACGATACAGCTACTTCTGTCCCCATAATATTAAAAATAATGGAAAAATACAATATTCATTTAGCACTTATGCTTTTTCTTTAAAATCTCTCTCTATCTCTTTTACCAGCAATACAGCGCTCCAACTACACAGATTAAAAAAAAAACCGTTTCGTTTCGTCTAAAAATTTCGATTGAGTCTTAATTTTATTTGGAATCAGTTTAATTTTTTCGACGTTTATTTTTATTTATAATAAAGAATTAGGTGATTTGGAAAAATAACTTGAACGTAACATGATTTTGATATTATTTCTGATTTTAACAAAAAATAATTCAAATGATGAAAATAGATGGCGTAGATTTCGCGAAGTTATTTGTGCTACTCGACACAAGATGTCGTTTTACTCTGAAAACTAAAATGCGTGAGTTATATGAATTGTGTACAACCACAACGTACTGAATGGTTGGAGCAAAAGCGATTATTATAACATTTACTTAATTCTTTTTTTTTAATCTAAAATTGTACACACACAATAAATTGTATTACACTTATTTATTAAGAATCACAGAACAATTACCTACATGATTGATATCAATAATAAATCAATGTGTAGGTAGTTGTAATTAACAAATTAAACATTTTTATGTTGTTGTTTTTCATATTATTTTTTCGCTTATTTTTAATATTTTTCTTTGGCACATACAGCAAAAAAGTCGAAATCCAGTACCTGATAATAAATCTGTGAGCTTCCTGTGCGGCAGGTGTTCAGAGGCGGGCGGCTGTTTAATTTCACGCGTGCCCGAGCGCGCCCTGCCCCGGCGCCTACGCAACGTCACCGCATGACACCGAAATCATTACACAAGAAAATGTATCTACAAATTATACATTACAACGTGATACTGACCGTTATATAGATATAAAAGCTTTTTTACAAAAAAAGACAACTGCATTCAAAAACTACAATATAAAAAATAACTTTAGCTTGGAAGTCGGTGGTAATACCTACATAACTAGAAACACCACCAAAGCGCGGACTTCCAAGCTAAAGTTATTTTTTATTTTGTTTATTTTTCACTTTTTAGTGCTTGTGTGTTAATGATTGAATTCCTTACATAAAGCCCTTTCAAACAATACCTCACACGATATATTTAATTTTGGAAAGTGGTAGGAGGGGGGTTGACGTACCCCCTCCCCACTTCCTTCAGTCACTCATCGACTACACGTATAAACAAAGCAATTTTTCTTGTTACGGCGGTTCTGCTGTGATTTTATAAGGAGTTCCGTTCCATATCTCCAAATTCCATCATCAGATCATGACAATATTCCTATGGGACCTATTCGGAACTATACTCTTTCAAACAAAAAAAGAATCATCCAAATCGATTCATAAATGGCGGAGTAATAGTAGAACAAATATACAAAAAAAACATACCCGTCCAATTGAGAACCTCTCCTTTTTGAAGTCGGTTGAAAAATATACCTATGCAGGCTATTTACGAAATTTATTTTAAATAGAGACTGGCTAGATGCCTTCTTTAGGACTTGGCGATAGGTAGAGCAGAGCAAAGTGGAATTAAATGGAGACCTTTGCCTAACAGTAACAAAAGCAACACGTTGTGTTTTGAACACTCGCGAGTAATGAAAATTTAAAATAAGTAGGTATCATAAATAATATTATCGTAATTAGTTAGCTAGTATATAGTAAGGGAGTAGTCCCTTACATAATGAAAACAAAATTATCTGCGTATTTGTACACAACTAGTCTACTGAGACGACAACGACGACTAATCACTGCCAGTCATGGGCGGATCCAGGGAGGGGGGGGGGGGGATGTTCATGAAGGTCATGACCCTTCCTGGGCTTACTATTTCCTTTTAATTAGATTTGTTTTTGTTATCGAAACGGCCTGTCCTGACTAGGCCTTGATGATATGAGCCTCCCCCCTGGTTCCAATCAATCAAATAGCCTTAAATCTAGTTTGAAATAACTCTATCGTCCAAAGTAGGTAGGAACTATTTAATTAAAGAAGCGTTGACGTATACGTATCAATATATATATTTATCTTAGTAGACACAGTAACGTTCAAGCAGACGGACCGGTAGTAAGTATGTGCTATTTTTGTATCTATTATGTGGGTGCATCTGTTGTAATTATGCTGTATTCAATCTGGCCAAAGAAACCTTAACATAGTGTACTTATTCATAACAGGTTATAATATAGACATTAATAGCCTGTGACGTCACTGCACTTCTGTTAGGTAACACTCAATTAATCTAACTGTAGATAGGAAACATCACAGCAATAAGGGTAATCGTCGTAAGTAGATATAAGAAAACGTTCGACACTTAACTGTTTGAATTTGATTACCGAAATTGATTAAGAAATTAAATGTTATTTAGTATCTACAGCCATAATCTGATGTCGGTTAAAAATTTAATTTAAATTATTCTGAAATGAAATCAAATAAAAGTGAAATGTAACGATTTGTTGAGATAAGCGTGCGCCACACGCGCGCTGTTACTGTGCTCAGACGATTATTTCTTGGTAACTAGACGTCCAACGTGATATATCATATTATTATCTTAGTTTCATATCATATCTTTAAGAATAGAATATATCTATATTCCACTTAGAAAGTAGCTGTTCAAAGTAATATATTAGCCCTTTGTACAATCTACCTTAAAATTAAGAATTCCAATGTTCCAAATAATAAGATATGACGCACATATTGACACTAAACTGTTTACAGTTCAAATAAAGCATTTATTTCTACTTATAATTAATAGAAAAGGTAACAGAAACACAATAGTGTGACGTCACGCCACCTGCAGCTTGTAGCTGGCTGGCGAAAAGTCAAAAAGTCTAAATCTCATTATTTTACACCTCATCATAACACATCGATCTCTCGCACAATAGCTAACACACGCATCCCCACAGTCTACAGTCGTTCTCTTTCCGTACCGATCGCGAGTACATCACGCTCCGCGGCGCGTGCATCCTTCCCTGCGCCGGCGCACCATCGCTATTATGAAAAAAAGCAATTAGCTGAAATGTACACTTAGGGCTGACACACAACACATTTAACAAGACTAAACTTGAACAGATTTCAGACATAAATCCCTTATTGAATTATCATTATTTTATATTAAGTTAAATGTCCAGATACAACATAACTACGTTCATTAAGTACTAAGTAAATATTATACTTCATGAACCCATAAAACCGCAAAGTTATTTATATTGTATTATTTTCCATGCCAACCTGTAATTTATTTATTTAATAGGTTAAGGGTTCAACTATTGTAATATAAATAATAGATTGTAATATCCGTTCATTACAACCTCTTATGATATTATTACAATCGATTCAAGATTAAAGTTGATCAAACACAACAATAAGCGATTATTATCGTTGGAATTGCTTTCAGATCTATTTGCGGAGAAAACACAACAGCGATTATATTATAACTATGTCAGTAAGTACCTAGCGCGGTACTGTTATTTATTCCAACGATAATATGATGAAAGTATTTATATGGAAGACTTACAGCTAAAATAACAGTAACTGCACTACACTAACAGTAACAAGTGGTAACAGTAAATTGACTGGCAGCCAATTACAGGTCTTCACTTATAAAAGACAGAACTTTAATACATGTTCTATGGACATTACAGTAGCCTACAGGAACCAAACTACATTAAAATTTTACAATAAAAAAAAATACTTATCTTTAAAAATATTAGACTACTAACTGATAATATTTATGACTATTGTAGAGACAAAACTATTCTCAATAATTATCTATCCCCTACTACCAGCCCAGAGCCCTCGGGCCAGCCCTGCAGCCCTACAGCCCTGCGTCTCCAAGCTGTAGTTTCATCTAAATCCGTCGCGTTCGGCCGAGCGTTCACGCGTGATATGAAAAATGGTCGCCGCACTCACTTGGGACACTCACGCGCATCCTACACGAGGAATTGATTTAAATTACTGATCAAATGCAAGAAATTTATTCAGTTTTGATTTTGCGTGAAACGAAGGCAAGTTTTTGATGGTAATTTAAAGAACCTAAGCTAACTGCACCTAGGAATAAATGTTTATTTCAGTGAACACAATACTTTTGGTTTTCATTAATGTAAAAGTACATTAAGTTCTCTAAACGAATATGTAGGAAAGTACTTTTTTAATACGAAATACAAGTATAAACTTGAGATTAATTCCCAGCCTTACCGTGTAAGCAAAGCGGAACAGCTTGAACATTATAAAATCGATAAGTACTACTTCTTAGCACTTGGACATTATAATTAAATTAAACACAAGATTACAGTGAACTCGGAATTTGAACAGCGTGTTTAATGTGTAGACATTTTCATAATGTGCAGCTTTGACTTAAACATTCCTTGCTATGCTGGATAAACATCAGAAATTAATAAAATCAATGGAAAAACTCGAAATAGCGACACGCTCCGTCGCGTTCGTAGCGATGTCGGTCACGCGTAGCAGACTACGCTCGTAGATGCACAACATCGCGCGTAGATATCTCGTAGAAGATCAACGAGACGTAGCGCGTAGCCGCGCGTCTACGTGCGTAGCACTGCGTCCATGTATGGATAATATTCTATTTATTATCACACTAGCCGAAAATATGTTGTTTTAACACTATCGTTATCTAAATGTTAGCAGTAAGCTCCGTTATTTCATTAATTGAAACAAAATACATTCTAAAACTCCGTCTACCTCACATTAAAGCATCAAATCAAAAGCCCGCGTCACGATGAAGAATTATTTTGTTAATAGGAGAAAATATTTTGTCAAAGAAATCACTATTTATTCGTCGTCATTTATTATTCCATAGGAAGTCGATGTCAATGTCCCTTACAGCTTTCTCTGCACTCCCACTTGCGTGTGCGCATGTACTTGCGTGTGCGCATGTACTTGCGTGTTTCAGTGTTTGTGTACGATCACACATTTTTGTGTCGGCCGCCGCCACGCTTGCTTACCGTAATTGATGGTCAGTCGTGTGTCAGTGGTCTCCCTCCGCGGCCGCTATTTGTAGATGAAAACAAAGGAGCGAGCAGTGCTTCCGGTTGAAGTGTCTGCTCCTCTACTGAACTAATATTACCTGTTTGTGACTATGACGCCATCATTGTATTTAGAGAAATCCCTTCGTTGTCATTCATCACGTTGTGATCGAAGTCTGCAATTGACAAAACGGAACCCGATTTCCTTAAAATCTTAGATTTGAAACTAAATTGCTACTCTTCTGGGCTCCGATCAGATTTCTACCCCCATACTAGATCTTGAATAATGCAACACATCGATCTTTAGATACAATCACAGTGGTGCAACACTCCGTGTCTGTATGATGTTCGCCTGTCTGCCCAAATAATTAGTAACAACGTAAGACAGTTACTCGCAATTAATCAGCCAGGTCGCGTCGTGGACTGATCAAAGCGTGGCCCGCCGCCCGCCGCCATTTACAACGGTTCCCGCCAAAACGATCAGCGCCATTTTGTTGTTCGTCGGCTGTCACTCGCGCGACGTATCTGGCGGAACAGCGCACGCGCACGATGCCCAGCTAATAAAACGCTTATTCTGATTAATTGCGACGCACATTACGAATAACTCCGTCCGTCTGCCACGGGTTGTCTGTTAATATCTTTAGAGCCGGCGCTGAACATGAAAAAGTCCACGTAAGAACAGGCGCAGAACTAAAATGTTTAGTGTGACAAGTGAGGCGTGCCGCGGAACGAAACGTATTTTTAATTCAACTCTACCGCAACGAATTAAATAAATCTTTCGTGTGTAAAACAAAAATCAAATGGTAATGAAAACCTTCGCAATGTAATGAGTACCTAATTGTGTTGAGTTTTCACGGAATGTTCTGGAAAAGTATTCGCGTAATCTCGTTTGACGTCCTTATTATTATTTATAATTACTGTGAAATGTGTTTTGAAGACCGCTGGCCACCTAAACTTTCAGAAATAGATTACTCACGCAAACCATGTCAACTAATTTAGTTTATTGATATTCTTACCTAATTATTAATAACTAAATAATTAATGGATAGGTTCACTGAAGACCTTCTGACCCTCTCCATATCACAGTCTTATATTTCGTTCTTTTGACATCCTGATAAATTGTTGACACCATAAGATAACAGTACGCGCGGCTCTGCCTTCCCTGGCGTCATCTCGAAGCTCACGGAGCCACTCCAACACATAAACGTCACATTTTGACAATCACACACATCACGCAATAACTTTGGATCGCAATGAGCCATCCGCCAACCAGGTACGCTACATGTGGCGGTAACAAGGTGTAACTGCGCTCGCGCAAATGGTTCGCAGCCAATCGCGGCGAATCGCAGCGGACCGCGCGACTCCGGCCGCGGCCGCTCGCTGCAGGTACTTAGCGCACTAATTGGACGTGCTAGGCTCATTGTGGTCATCATAGTTGGCTGTGCATCTAATTTATGATTGGAACATTAATTTTTATTCAAGTGGCTGTTGGTGGTTAGCATTCGACGTTGACTAAGAACAGCTCGGTCACACGGTCACACGGCCGCACGCAGCTCAGGTAATCACTGCTCAGTAACACATAACATTCTACTTAAGTTAGTTAGTAGGTACAATCCCTCGTTAATGAGAGATATACGTTGAGCTGATACTGTACAGGTTTTCAGTAATGTGTGTAGTGTAGAACGTCGGCATCGATTAATTTAGAAGTCGTAAAAACAACGTTACTTTGTATTCAACTGTTACTGTTTAGGAGCGTTAATGAATTCCACAAATCGGTTATTGCAAATTGCTTGAGACTGAATGAATAGCCTACCTATTAATTACGACATAACTTGTATGTTAAGCTTAACATAGGGAAGGTAATGTTGTGTGCTTTTCCTTACTCTGATACTTTATCAGATTATGAAAACAATCGTATATTTAAGTTAAATAGGACTATTTGTATGTTGACAAGTTGTCATAGTGACAAATTATTGTTTTTTGACACTAATAAATTTATTAGTGATTTTAGATTAACTCAGAGAAGTTTATCTCTGTCTGGAGAATCTCGACATTTAATTGCTATGTTGATAGCATATAATATTAATATGGTTATAGCTAATATAACTGATTGTAGGTTAAGTGACGAAACTGTATTGTCTAGTTCTGCTAACAACACAGTGATGGATTATTCTTTAAACTAAGTTGTGAGACAACAGAAGTTACCCCGTCAGATAATTACCTATTATTACTGAATAATAAAAAGGTATCTTCTGGCAAGTTAGCTTATAAGGGAAAGCAACATACTTTAAAATTATTCAATCAAAATATTCAAGGTTGCTCTTCAAAATTACTGGAAATAGAAATGTTCTTAGAAAAAACCAAGTTTGATATTGTTTGTTTTACCGAACATTGGCTAAAAGATAACCAAGTGATGTCTATTAATTATGAAAATTATTGTGTAGTTAGTCATTTCAGCCGGAAACAGATGTTACATGGCGGCTCGTTAATACTTATTAAAAATTCGATTAAGTCTAAAGAACGTAAAGACATTGTAAGACTATCAGTTGAACACACTATCGAACTGTCCTGTGTTGAGCTTGATAAGCATGTTATTGTTTGTGTGTACAGACCTCCAAATTACCAGAATCTATCTGTGTTTGATTCGGTAATGGAAGATGTGTTACGAAAAGTTAGTATTGGTAGTAAATCAATTATCATATGTGGTGACTTTAATATTAATTTGTTAGAAAATAACTCTAGTACTATCAGATTATTAAGTCTTTTCAAGTCATTTGATTTGTCAAATATTTTTAGTGAGCCTACCCGAGTGACAGCTTCTTCTGCCACTTGTATTGACAATATATTTTGTAATTGCGAATACCTTCATAAGGACATTGTAAATAGGCTGCCATCAGATCATAGTGGACAAACAATTACGTTCTGCGCCTATGTACCACCACAAAAAACCCAAATAAAGTTTAGGCCAATTACTTGTAGAAGCTTAGAGCAATTTAATAATTCTTTATCTAGTAAATTATGTATTCATAGTTTTAATAACATAGGTGACCCAAACGAGTTTTATACCGAATTTTTTTCACTTTTAAGCACGCAATTTAATGACACTTTTCCGGTAAAAACAAAAAGTATTTACACAAAATTCTTATTTAGCGATTGGGCGACTCCAGGTATACGTAAAAGCAGAGAAAAACTTTTTGAACTTTATGGACTGAAGCAACATACAATTAATACAAGTTTTCATAAGTATGTTTCCAACTATTCAAAACTTTTTAAAAATGTGTGCAAAACAGCAAAAGCTCTTTACGTTAGTAATAAAATAAAATCAGCAGATGATAAAATAAAAACTACTTGGCAAATAATAAATAATGAAACAGGTAGGAAAAAACAGCGTATTATTGAATTTAATTTAGAGACTGCACGTGGCCCTATTAATTCAGATTTGGAAGTAGCCCAGAAATTTGAAAATTTTTTTGCTAATATTCCCCTTCAAACTACTGAGGCTTTAAATTCCTCCCCCGCGCTTTCTGCTGCCTTACTTAAAAAAAATGTTAAGGCTTGCCCTTTGGAATTTAGATTTCAACATACAAACCCCCAGGCTGTCGTAAAAACTTTTAAAGATCTTAAAATTAAATCAACAGAAGATCTTTGGGGAATGTCTGTAAAAGTTAGTAGAGCTATCATTGAAACTATTGCGCCCTACTTAGCCTTAATATTTAACACCAGTATAGACCAAGGAGTCTTTCCCGATCTGATGAAACATAGTAAAGTCGTGCCATTATTCAAAGCGGGTGATAGTAAGGAACCCAACAATTATAGGCCTGTATCGATTCTGCCAGTTCTCAGTAAGGTATTTGAAAAGTTAATGCTCAATCAAATGTTACGTCACTTTAATAAAAATTCCATCTTTGATGAACATCAGTACGGTTTCACCAAAGGGCGTTGTACAACTGACGCCGGTGTCAACCTACTAAAGAACATATTTAACGCCTGGGAGGAAGCACAAGATGCCATTGGAATCTTTTGCGACCTCTCAAAGGCGTTCGATTGCGTTAACCATGACACCCTTTTGCTGAAGCTCGAGCACTACGGTATTAGTAAAACATCTCTTGCTTTATTAAAATCATACCTGATAGGAAGACAGGCTAAAGTTCATGTTAACGGCGTAAACTCATTGGGGTCTGAAATGACAATGGGCGTGCCTCAAGGTTCGATATTGGGTCCATTTCTATTTCTAGTTTACATAAATGATTTACCTCAATTACTAAAAAACCAACCGAGGATGGTGTTATTTGCAGATGACACCTCATTGATCTTTAAAATAGACAGGCGGTCACAAAATCTTGACGACGTAAATAGCTCTATTCTTCAGGTTCAAAATTGGTTTACAGTAAATAATTTGGTATTAAATGAAAAAAAAACCAAATGTATTAGATTCAGTTTACCAAACGTTAGAAGTAGCAAATGTGACATCATATTGAATGGACAAAAACTGGAATTTATTAACCAAACGGTTTTCCTAGGAATCACGCTAGACGAGAAATTACAATGGGGACCTCACATAACATCAATTGCGGGACGGTTAAGCTCAGCAGCTTATGCTGTTAGAAAGATAAGACAGTTGACAGATATAGAAACTGCGCGACTGGTCTACTTCAGTTACTTTCATAGCATTATGTCGTATGGGATTCTACTGTGGGGTCGGGCTGCTGACATTGAATCCATTTTTATTTTACAGAAGAGAGCTGTCAGAGCCATTTATAATCTACCTCGTCGCGAATCTCTAAGGGAATTATTTAAAAGGATTAATATTATGACAGTACCTTGCCAATTTATTTATGAAAATATTATGTATGTGAGAAAAAATCTAAAACTTTTTAATAAAATAAGTGATAGACATAATATTAATACTAGAAATAAAGATAAAATAGCTCAACCATATTTTAGGTTGTCTAAAGTAAATACATCTTTTATGGGGTACTGTGTTAAATGTTACAATAAAATTCCTTCTGATATATTAAAATTAAATGAAAGGAAATTTAAGACACACATTAAAAGTACACTTTGCAGACAAGCATATTACAAATTAGAGGATTACAATCAAGATAAGAATGCTTGGAAACATGCTGGTCCTGCTCCATGGGACAATGATACATTCTAGACAAAATCAAACTGGTTACTAATGTTTTTTTTTGTTTTTTTTTGTTTTTCATTTTTCTTAATACTTAATTTTGTTTTATTTTTGATTATTGATTTTGAAGTGTGTTATAGATTGCGCGGACTCACACACTGTTTCATGTTGGTTGAGATGTTATGAGTGGTCGTCTGTAGTTCCAATATTTGTAAACACGTGAAAACTATGTATATTTGAACATATTTTAACTTTTAAATTCTTAATTTGTGCCTTTTAATTATTATGATTAATTAGTTTTTTTTTTTTATAGGGTACATACATTGCTTTCACGTGCCATGTCGTGTATGATTCTGTAAACAAATATTGTAAACATTGATTTTAAAAGAGTACGTATGGAGTTTCTTGCCCATTCTTCTCCATACAAAACTACCTTTTGGAAGGGGCAACTAGATTCAATTCTATTTTGTTTTTTGTGTTTGACGTTCAAAAGTGCCTTATTGGCCTAATTGAAATAAATGATTTGACTTTGACTTTGACTTTGTTTGTAGACGGTGAGCAGAGTGCTGTGGTCATGTGTTCCTCAGCTATAAGTTTAGAACACTGCTCTCTCCGCGCAGTACACTTACACTTATCTGGAAAAACACGAGTTAATGTCCCGGACCCAATTACATGTTGGCAAGCTCTCAGCATTATATCATAAATCAGCTGCTGGTACGTCACCGTATGAATGGCAGGCGGTTCCGCGTAGGACGCGCGACCACGCGACTTGAAAGCGCGCTTCCACGAAGAGACGGTCGAGCGGACGCGGTTACGCGCGGCTGCTAACCGCTAGATCTAGTGAGCTAGTGGATTTATTTATGTTTATGTGCTTCGTGATTATTTTATGTTCTGTGTTGATCATCCACTCATTTGTTTGAGTGTTGATGTTACATGAATATGTTGACATCAGCCTGTCGTGGCTTACTGCAGCCTGAAGTACACATCATACGTTTGTCCATTATAAATAACGAAAGATTTATATATATATATATATTGGTGACTTGTGTAGCCTTACAGTTTCGTAGAGCAGTAAACATATACATACATAGAGGTGTTAGATGCGTTTTTCTGTAAAGTCCTAGACTTTACAGAAAAACGCATCTAACCCTTCTCGACTAGATACGCTTTACATATCACAACATCGATACATAACAAGATGCGAGCCTGTCTGTCCGTCTGTCGCCGCGTTTGAAGTGACGCGTCGTAAATCTGGCAGCAGGCGATGCGGCCCGCGTCACCACTAGCATCCACCACCGGGCTGCCTACTAGGGCCATGCGGAGTACTGCGGCGTGTAGAGATGTGTAGGAAATGAAAATGATTCCCGACGCTTGTAATTCAGGAGTCACACTTTAACCCTCCCAATTTTTGATCAAAAAATGCTGTGCTGTGATTCGTCAGCTGAATTATCAACCATCAATCACAACAGCATGTTGATAATTTGTGACATTCATTTTACGTGGATTTTTAATCAAAAAACTTTTATATACACATTTTAGGTACAGGTACATTGCATTCACGTATAATCCTGTATAAATCTATATACAAAATATTGTAAAACATTGTTATTAAAAGAGAATGTTTGAAGATTTTCTCCATACGAAACTATCTTTTGGAAGAGGCAGCTAGACCTACTTAAATATAATTGTATTTTTAATGGTCTAATTTTAATAAACGATTAAGGTTTCAGTTGACGGCTCCACCGGCACGCAATTTCAAATACCTAAATACGAGTAGGCTTAAATACAATTTAAAACGAACACGACAAAAGATATGAGAAACGATTTTGTCTCACAAAATATTATTTGTAATTGTAATGTGTCGTTTTAACGTTTTCAGGAAAATCGTAATACCGCTTGTCGCTTCCGGAATCAAATAACATAATGATTCCACGGAGTAGCGCACTTAATGATTGTTGTTTACGCGAACATTATATATGTACAAGTGGTTTTACGAATTGTTCACGGTTCATTAAACTTTGTAGCGCTTTCAGGAGATTTCAGTGCGACCAAGATCGAGCGTGACCAATACACAAATATACCAAAATCAACAGGACCTCCACACACAGCTGTTACGAGTAGGAAACGAATTGATTATTAGATATGTTAAAAACAAAAAAAATACATCTCATTAGCAAATATTAGCGAATTCAAACCGTAGCAGATAGTGCGCGGGCGCAGAGGCGCGGCGGAGCGCGGCCGACCGCAGCCGAGGGCGACCGAACGCGCCCGAGTGAGCCCGAGTGCGGCGGCACGCACGCCGCTCGGTAAATACCGACGATCAACATTTGCCATGCAAGTAGTATTTGTGCCCACGAAAGTTGAATTAACTGATTTTCATGGTCGTCTTACATTAGCATTAATTTTTTTAAGATTTTCAATTTAAAATAGTAATGGTTAAAGCGCCGTAGCTGTGTAACACCAGCTATTTGATAAGCAATTTTTATCTTTATTGATATTTCAGGATCATCGTCGACTACGTCATTTCCCATTTCCTAAACTATTTTTACACCATTTTTGAAGAGAATCACTCCTTGTCAAATGAAACTTAGAGAGGGATGCTAGGTGCTTGCGGAATCCGGAGCATTTCATAAAAAGGTTAACAGGAGACGCGACAGTTCGTTTTCAGGCTGAAACACAATACTTACAGTAGCAGTCGCAGACGTTCAGCTAATGAACAGCACATGACGACTGTGACAAGTGATCGTCTTACAGGGCTGCCGCTTGTCGACACAGATACAGTACTTACGTCGTAAGAAATCGTCAAAAGAAACCTCAGAATAATGCGAAAATTTTATTATTATTTATTTTGCGATCTCCAACAAAAGATATGCAAAAAAATGACATAATATTAGTCAACAAAAGATATTACGTAGGTGTACTCCTACTCCTATGATTTCAACAGTGTAAAAAACACGAATTTGTTTTGTAAATGATTCCTTGTTTTGTAATTACTGGCAGGAAGTAAGACTGCTATGATTTTCTTGGGTTTTCGTATTCAAATTTTCGATTCCGTATATTCGAATCCACTGGTTCTAAAATTTGCTGTGACTTTGCCTTAAAGCAGGGTCGAAAATGTAGGTATTTATATGGCAGAGGTGAGTGGTAACGCCGGGAGGGGTCGCCCTAGGAAGACCTACACTGACCTTATTGGTGAGGTCCTTCAGAAAGGTCAGGTGCGGAGTAATCGTAACCGGCGTGCTTGTATGACGAGATGTATGAACGTAGATGAGGCGAAAGGAGTATGTAAGGGTCGTAGCAGGTGGCGTTCTGTAGTTTCTGCCTACCCCCATGGGAAAAAGGCGTGAGTTTATGTATGTATGTATGAAAATGTAGTCCAATAGGCAAAAGAAAACATTTACGTTAACGGTTTGAGTTTCAGGAACTCCTCCAATCTGGTAACCCTGTGACATGGTGGGAAGGGCGGCGCCTTTGATACTGATACCCGAGGGCTGTGACTACACATTGTGACAACTGAGCTCACTACAGCCTGCCTGTGTGTGCGTGTCTAATGCGTTGCGTGTGTGCACACTACTTTGACTTGTGACTGACGTTTTGTTGTGAAGGATCGATTAGACTAGTAACTACCAGCGGCTCCGATGCATATTTTGTAATTAGTATTTGAACATCATTAGTTTTTATTGGATATATTTTCGCACAATTACTGTTACGGGCGTTTTCCACGTTGAAAACAAAACTAGAGCACACTGAAAATGATAAATAGTAGACAAATAGTGAAAACTACGTGCACTTCAGAGAGAACTACTCTGTTCTCTCTATCTGTACGTAAGGAACGTTACGCCACTTGCTTGGAAACTAAATTTGTTACCGTTGCATATTATCAAGTACCTTCGTAGTTTATCACTTTATAGTAATGTAACGGCGAGAAATATTTTGATACAAAGACGAATAACAAGCGAACATGAACATTTATAAGTTTTGCTGTGGCCATTCCTTGCAGCTAGATAGTTCGGTTATTTAAACATTAACAAAGACATACGACCGCTGAACACAAATTGATGATCCAATTATCGCTTTAGGCAACTGTTGGTTTAATTAAATATCTAATTAAAGGCACAGATACCATCTACACTGCTTCCGTTGTTTTACGCCCTTCAAACATAATCATAAGAAAATCAACCTTAAGACAATCTGTGAAAAGCTCATAATCAAACATCTTTATATTCTTCGACAACTCAAGTTATGCACCAAAGATAAAATGAACTCTATCGGCCATTTCTGAGAGTTTATTTTATCATAAAGGTATTTCCAGTAAGGGGTAAGGTAGGCGGCCCGATTACCGTCCGCGGTGGAGCGTAGCGCCCGCCGCTGAGATCTGAGGCGCATGGGAAGCGCCCGCGCATATTAATAGTGCGCAAGATACTGCGTAAGCGCATGCTAACTGTAATAATGTCATGTGAGGGTTTTTAATGGAGGGCGTGTTGGTCCTTTGAATAGAGAGTGGTTAGTAAGGGATGCATCACCTGCATTGCTAGTCTGTGAACATCTCCCTCGGTGGCTCACTTAATTCATCGATTAAGATTTGTTCATGAAACACTAATGAGTCGCTGATGGCTGCTCCCTTATTCGTACTTTCGGAACAAGGGGATGAACCAGCTACTCAACTACATACAACATCCAACCTCAATAGCCATGGTAAACATCGCGGTTATTGAGTTGAGTCCATGATCAGCAGAGATCGTGATAAAAGAATATGCAAACTCCCGTCATAGTTGTGCGAGTCTTAATTAAGAAATAAATAAAAAAAAAAAAAAAAAAAAATAGTCAATAAATAGAAAAAGTAAATAGTCAGTAAATAGTCTTTCAATATCTCTTAGGCACTAAACAGCTTTGAGACGAAAGATTGTAAGTAGTAAGCTTAGTTAGCTAGGATGCTTGAACGGTTTTAGGCGCATCGTAACAATGGACACATACATACATAAACTCACGCATTTTCCCATGGGGGTAAAACTACAGAAAGCCACCTGCTACGATCCTTACACACTCCTTTCGTCTCATTAAAATAAAACACAATGGAGAAAATGAAAAAAGAAAACTTTATTGTAGTTTACTCCAATTCAAACGAAAAAAATGATATCTGGGTAATACAGATATTCTAATGTCTCATGACAGTGACGTCACTATACTAAGTACATTACTGTCCTTGCAACAAAACAATGCGCGTCTATGTCACCACACTACATACTCATAAGCAGCACTCGCACTGGTGTCACCCTCCGCCGTCACTCCTCCTCATTACAATCATGTCCTCACACAACAGACAAGCTTTCAAACCACGCATTAAGATGCTACTACCCAGAATGAGAAGCAGAAGACCCACTCGTACGCCACTCGACGTATTTTCTTTGGCCATACTCTTGACGTCTTACCCAGACGGGATCAGTGTAACCAATTATTGATCAATGAGTCGCTGCAAAACTTCTCTTCTCTTCTCTCATCTTATTAGTGAAAATCTTGTCTCTCCGCCATAGGCTTATGGAGGCATCAGGGTATAGCAGCATATGAACATCCATTATCTGATCAATGGAAGTTCCTTACGCCGCTCATAGCTACCTAGCGCATAGATTGGGTCACAATAAGAGATAGGATCACAGATGAATGCAACGTCCTTATCCACATATTATCATTCAGTCCATGAAAGAAAATCAGTGAAATTAGATATATGTTTCAATGTTTAGCAGTATTTTTCCTGCTAAACATTGCTCTCTGCAACACGAGAACTTGCCACATTGCAAGGATTGTTTTCAGTAAAACTTCTGCACCAGCTCCATGGTGTAATGCGACCACATAAAAGCCAGGTGTTCTATGAATAGCGTCCAGTGGTCGCGTTCGGCGGCGCGCGACCACGCTGATTAAAACAATCCTGCGCGTGCGCCGCCGCCATGTCTGTTTGACATGCTATTTATAGGGAGGCAGGTAGGCGGATGTTGTCACAGTGCTGTCATTGTTGGTCATACTCTGAACAAATCACCATCATTTCTTGTACTTGAGGAAACGGCAGAGCATTACTGTGCGCACCTTTTCTGTTTCCATTTCAGCAAGTAACAGTAACTGTAATTTTACGTTCTTTGAAAACGCGACCGTCAAAGCTGTGGGTCCAAGTGCTTCTGCTTAAAGCCATAGTGAAATGATGAGTTACTGGCAAAGTAGCGTAGAAGTCAATATATACCATAGAACATTTTCAATGACCCTTGGCAACAGAGTAGCTTTTTAATCAGTGAAAGATATTTGTAATTAGTTTACTTACTAGACTCGTAACTAAGTCTTTGAAATCTCTGTAAGTAGATAGGTACTATACTTTGGTATCTACCTACTTCCAGGGATTACCTTTTACAAAAAAAAAAACGAGTTTACCTCTTCATAACATTACTGTAGAGTTAAGATCGAGTGAACATTATCCTTTGTTTTCCGACAGTCATGATATCAGAGGAAATGGCTCCAGCATCCATGGTTGACCTGTGAGCTGATAACTGCTTACTGAAAGTATAATGACTCGAAAAAGCATAATTATTATTCTTAGCTACATATATACATAAATTTCCTTTCTTCTTCCTTTCCTTTAAAAAGTCACATCAGCTGCATAGTCGTAAACGGCATCATATTTTGCTTCCCCGAGTGTGCACCAGCCAGGGTAGAAGAACCTTGTTAGGTATATGAGGGAATCCAGCTTTATAATAAATCAGACGAGAACATAAAATAAAAAGAGAGCGTACTCGTTCAATATATTTGAAACTTATACTAAAACAATATATTTTTGAAACTGTCACACCGGATTAACTAATTTGACTAATATAAGAAAAGACTAGAAAATATTTGTGCACCCCTGTATTGTTGCATCTACCCAGCGATACCATGTTTGTTTTGCGTGGGTTGATTTTTGACACTAAAAATAATAAAAATCGTTCGAATCAATTTTGCTAAATATTATTTAGTTTGATGGGCAGCAACTAGCGAAGACTATGTGATGTCTCGTACGCCCCGTATAAAGTAATTGTGGAGTGGTTCTGCACACGCATACAATTCCTTTTGCATGAGTTGTGCTCTAGCATCGTCAGGGAAGACACTAGAATCAGATATAGTTTATTTCGATGGTAACATCTTTCTTGTACACTTTAAAGAAATAACCAATCGCTTTCAACTGTGGTGGTCCGCTGCGAGCGTATACCCGCTTCATTATAGTCACAGCACGTCCGCGCTCGGAGCCGAGCCCACTCGCGTTAATAACACAATTTGCATCAGACCACAAGTAGTTATTACCGGGAATAGGATTATTTCACTCGCAGATTACCATGACAATCAAATACAAGTGTCTAGCTAGAAGATCATAAAAATAAATAAAACATCACGATACAAATTGATTTAATAACGATATGCACATATCGTTCCCCTCGGCTTCCTTTACTTGACTTGGAAGTCACATAACATTGTATTACGTTTAGTCGCAGTCATGTAGCGACATCAGCAGTAAGGTGGTATGCCTAGGTCTTTTCAGTTTGTCGTTTCCCTTGATGTTTAGATAGATACTACAAACAGTAAATGCGTCTCCAGAGAGTTGGTCTACGGCCAGCTTTGGCTTATGGTTAACATATTACCTATATATTTCAGTTATTTCTATATAATTACCAAACTAGTCATGTTGCGACTTGACTTATTGCTTAGCAGATCTCGTGTTAGGCGTACCAATGGTACAATTTACATTTGAAACTTCGGAAATCTCTTGGCATTGACTTCATTGTTTATCTGCGACATGAAAAATATAGCTATACAAAGATGTAGACTGAATGTTTGTCTGTGTCAGTCATTATGTATTTTTAGGTACCAGGTGTAAACTTCAAAAGTACGGTTAAGCACCGCAACTGCACTACTAAAAACGCTACGTATTGACTCAGATATTACTAACTGCAACAAAAGGTACCAACCACTATGTTATTCATATCTTTGCTCTCACTAAGATTAGTCCTGGGGAATCAGTTCAGTGAGAACTGAATCAGTACAGATTTCTTTTTCCTCCGTAACCGAATATTGAAGTCGTCGGTTAATAAATACTAATGTGCTACTAGATTAATTCCGCACTCCGCATCTTTCATTTACTCGGAAACACTAAAGTAAAAACTCCCTAATAGTTACCCGACTACTCCAGAAGGAGGGTAATATACCTATTTATCTTGCTTTTTACAGTTTTCTACATTTTTCAGGGCCGATGGCATGAAACGTGCGCACAAGCAGAGCCACCCTCAATTCTAGTGACACAATAATCTATAAAAATGCAAAAACATAAAAAGCGTAAAGCCATCAGTGTCGCGTGTTTTATATTCTCTCATAAACAGTAATAATTTGAAGGCGAGAGCGATATCTTCACGGGCTGATATCAAAATCTGTTCCGTTCCGCACCACCTTTGCTAATCTGAACTAAACATTTAATTTTCGTGAAAAATGCAGCTTTAACGACAGCTATAAATATGAGCTATAGAAAAGATAAAAGCTGAACAATGCTGCAGTGGGGATTATAAATCGTCGTCGGCTCCGGGGCTGAGACAATCGGGTATTAACCACGCCGCCTGACCGCGAACAATGCACTTTATAGGTTATTTATTAACGTTATAACGTGTGCGCTTGCGCAGCCACCGAAACTCTTGTAATATTCTACGATATAATTTCATACAAACGAGCTTGTTATTGATATTTTATTTGTGCTATATTTTTATTAATATTATTTTTAAGGAATTGAAGAGTGATTGAGCTGTTAGGCCAGCGGTGTAATAATAATGAATATTATAAATATTAAATATTTTATATAATTTCGGCATATTTTGGAGACACGAATTATCTATCTGTCTATGCATCTCTTGTAGTTTACTTACTTATTTCGTCGTTTCGTTTGATCAGCCATGTAATGTAAGTAACGTTACGAAAACAAATTAAACCCAATTCCTAAACTCATTTCAAAATCATCTATCTTAGAAAACGATCCCGTTACTGCACAACTATTTTCTGTTCACCTGTACGAGGTGCGCACTGCACAGATTACGTCGGGCATACAATGGGCCCCTTATGTACCCACGCGTGTGTCAAGGGGCTATGTTTCACAGGTTTGTGTTTCTATGCGGGGATGTTATGGAGCTCCGTCACCGTAACCGCAACCGCAACTATCGGATATGCGAAATAAAAATATATCCGTTACCGTAACCGTACTCGTTTCAAATGTATCGGATAGTTTTGAATAGGGGCGGAGTCTAAATAAAACGACATGATTCGACAGGTTTTTGTTTCACCGCTAGCGCACCAAATTATTACATACTATTTGTGTTTATATTCTACTTCAATTTAATATCCTTAACCGAAACTATCTGAAACTAACGGATAATCCGAAATACTTACATATCCGTAACCGTATCCGAAACCGGCATAATTTCATTCTTATATTCATATCCGAATCCAGATCCGAGTCATATCCATAACATCTCTGTTTGTATGTAACGTATCTAAGTGCAGGAGGTACACGTCGGTCATTGGTCTCTGAGGAAATTAAAATGGAAATGTTTGTTCCGTTACGACAGCTCACAAATTAATTCCTGTAACTAATCTTTTCAATAAAAGGAAACATCGATCTCATTACTGATACAATATGTTGCTTTATTTACACAATTAGGCATACATTTATTACATTTTGATTTTGAAAAAGCGAAGTATTTCGCTTTTTCAGCAGCTGTTATTACCCACTACTTGCGATGTTAATAAAATGGCTTCCTATAACTTCGACATACAATCTACTTTACTTACTGACTGCCCTGTTGGTCGCAAGTGTGACTGCTGCGTGGTTCGATTTTCAGGTCCGGCAAAGTAGTATTGAGGTTCCATTAAGCATTTCTCACTAAGTAGCCGTGCCTCGAAAAGCACGTAAAGACATTGGTCCTGTGCCTGATTTTCCTGGGTCGTTTCAGATTGTCGTCCCATCGGACTATGAGAGTGACAGAAAAGGGAGTGCACCCGCGTTTGCGCACACATTCTTAATTGTGATAGGCTTCCGTGCCAGCAATTTTGTTGGGATAAATTATAATTATTATTAGGTACTGACTGAAGTCAAAAGGACAATTTTTGTTAACTCTTATAATAAAGTTATTTAAAATAAAATGGTCCTTTTAGCTACTACAAATTTGGTCTTTGGTTACGGTAAAGAAACAATAATGGCAAAACTTCAAAAAGACCCTTTCAAAGTGGAATGTGATCAACTTTAAGCAACACAGCCAAAGATCAAAATGGTCTTTACAACTAGTGTGCAGAGTGGCTGAGAAAGCCGCGTCCAGTGTAAAGTCTTTCTTACTTCAATCAGTTCAGCTTTCATGGATTTCACAGTATATTCTCAATTTACTAAAACATAGTAATATGGGGGTATTAGTGCGTTGTTCCTATGTGAAGCAAATCGTGATCGCCCGCTGCAAATTGAGCTGATTGCTAAGTGTTACCATATCATTGTGTTACCTTGTTCCTTTACGCTGCTTGGATATCTGGGTAAATAGAGTAGCTACTAGGTCCTTATCTACGCTCGTAATTTCTTTTAAATATTATATATAGTTTGGTAGATCGTTATATTATTTCGTCGCCATGCATATTTGTTTTGTTATCAAACAAAATGTTAATCAAGTCAAGGCTGAGGTCGGAGCGGCGCCGGGATAACACTCAATGTTTTTTGCTTGTTTCAGTCCATGGTACCTACTCCAGTAGTAAAATTATTCGACGGCCAAGAATGAAATATGTATATTATGTTGCAAACATTGAATTATAACTTATTTAAAATTCAATTATATTAATAATAATTGTTATAATATTAATGATTTTTTCATATGAATTGCTTTTGGCTTTTCTCCTGTAAATTGTAGGCTTAAGTTTGCATGCTTTAGTTTTAAGCAGAACATGTAAGATCAAATTTTTTTTTTCAGAACACCTTGTATGCCATGTTTTATGCAAATAAAATATATTCTATTCTATTCTATCAAATATCGATCTATCCATTCAAATAAATTAAAGCTGAAGGGTTTTTTGTATATGCGATAATATGTTGAACCAACAATAGGTTTTGACAAAATAAAATAGAAATAGTATAAACTACCTAGCAGTAACTATAGACTTACGTAACATAACGTGGGTGAAAAAAAACTCCACCCGGACGAAGCCGCGCGCAGAAGCTAGTTTAATATAAATCATCCCCGCTCGAGAAGCTTATGCAAACTTTTCAAACAAATTATTTTCTCAGTAAAGTTCCAACATTATTATCTCAGTGGCTGAGCAATTGGCTGCTGCGCTGCGTATTGCAGGTTCGAATCCCGTACAGAACAAATATTAGATAGTATAACCTACCGGCTATCGGTACTTGGTCTAGTTGTTTGCGTGAGTTAAGAACGTTTACGCCTTAAGGCATGTCATACAAACTTTGAAGTCCTTATTTTTCGAAATAAATAAATCAATTTTAATAAAACTCCCACACATAAATAAGCAGGATACATGGTCTAAAAAAATGGGTTATGTACTATAAAAAAAAATGTAGAACAACTATCGACCGAATTTAAGTTTTTTCAGAGATTTTCAATTATTTATTTTAAATAAGACATTTTGAAATTGTTTTCAAAAATAAAGTAGCCTTCTATCAGTGAAAAGAAAAACAAATTGTAATCGGACCAGCATTTCTAGAGCTTGTCTCTTACAAACAAACTTTTTGTCTTTTTAATATTACTATCTTTTGCTCGCAACTTAGTAGGTACCTACTTGTGATTTTTTTACAGATCCCCTAATATTTTTAAAATAAAATATACCCTGAGTACGTTACTCATTTATAATGAAATTTACTATTTTTTTTAAACCGGTTATGTAATTTTTGGGTTTAGTGTTTGCATACAAAAATATAAACCTTTCCTCGTTATAATTAGTTTAGATATAGAAAGTGCCTTAAGGCGGGCCACATCTATTGAAACTATAATTTCGTCATGTCCGGAGCCCAACGTTATGCACAGCTATAGTGGGCACAGTTAGCGTCCTAGGCACACTCCATTTGTCGTATCGTCAAACACACTTGATCATGAACCCGCTCGGCAGATGAATCAGAACAAAGCCAACAGTTCTGTCCGTCGGCACGTTTGTGTCTGCGCGCGTGCCGCATCATTTGCTCCCGCCAATTTGCTCCCATCCGCTGCGCTTGCGCATCCAAGCGGCGACTCAAAGCCCAAGCACCGTTTTTACACAAATAAGCGACATATTTGGGGTAATTAACAGAAAACGCCCGGCGGCGGCGTCTCACGCGCTTCTTGTGACGATCATCATGACATGCGATCTGATGGATTTGATTCCTGCCATGTGTTTCCGAGCCGCACGGAGTTTTACGAGTATTTCAGGAATGTTTCAGATTTAATTGGCTTTTGAGCGGCGTTCTCCTAAACAACGAATGAAAAAATACAATAATATCCTAATGTTTTTCACCAATAAGCATGGCATGGCATGCTTCAATTCTTAAAATATTCTGACTCTGCAGCTAATAGAGTCGAGAGAGAGAGTAGAGAAGTAGAACAGTCTGTAAACCGACTTGTCATACCTAATAAGTCGAATGTACAAAAATTGGCGGATCCAAAGTACCGTTACATGTGAAAACTAAGATTCAAAGGATCATCTCATGAGTAAAGTTAGAACTACGAGTACCACTTATCTACAAATGCTACTACATTATAATGTGCCACACTGGCATTGAGTAGAAGGTATCCTAACTACTCCCACCCAAGGACGGAGGACATCCCTGAGGATTTTCATAAGTTAGAAAAAAGGTAAATAAGTACTACAATTTATTCAATGCTCCTTGCTATTAATAGTACCTGCCTATCGATCATGATCATGTGTTCACGTAGGAACCTGAATCATTTGGCCTATCTGCCAAGCATTTAAATTTTCAGCAACACATAGCCAACAATTAATTACGTTCTTATCAGATGAGAGTGAACCGCGCAGGCGCGCGATAGCCGTGCAGCGCGCGCTCCGCGCAGTTCAACTGATTAATTGTGAACGAGTTTCATAACGACCAGCTTGAGCCTAATTAAAATAAAATACTAACAAATAACATAAATAAATCGTTAAAAACGTCGGCTGCGTTTACTTCACAAAGCGTCGCCGTATCAGTTCCCTGTATCATTGTCAGTCACAGAACATTAGTTAGCAACACGAATTAACGAACATAAAAAATATCAATTACAAAGAGAGTACATAGTACATAGAGCCGTGTCGAATCCACAGTCGTATACATAGCGATGTGTGGCGCTCCCACCGCACCGGCGCAGGCGCACCCTGCCTACTCGAGCGGCACGCATTTTCCTCGGCTCTCGTCTCGCTCGCTGCCCGAGCGCATCCGACCGAACGGGAAAACAGACATATTTCTGCCCAGCCACGCAATCCAATTTCAACTTTGCATCGAAAGAAAAAGGTTCAATTTTGATTGGCAAAAACTAAAGATGCATCAACACGCTTCAAATAGAACGCGACATGGAAAAAGGAAAGCGTTCGAAATGAAGCGCGGCGATTGGCCGGTGCGGGCCAATGGCGGTGGGGGGCGGGGCGGGTGCTCGCTGGCGGTGCGTCGGTGGCGCTCGCGCACATGTGGCGGCGAAGCGTCGCGCGACGAACGTGAGTGCCGCGGTGTCCATGTGAAGTGAAGTGACAACTGATATGATGTTGGGCGGCATGGACGGCAAGGAGTACGGGGCGCTGCACGCCGCAGCCGCAGCCGCGGGGTACGCTATGGAGACCGGTGAGTCGGACCTCTCAATACATAAGCAATTCAATAGATCACTAACTGAATCATCAGCACCAGCAAACAATGCTTTTTTATATTAGGGGTTGATAGGAAATGTCACCAATGCATGGAATAATGGGCAAAAATTTAATAGGTACTGACAATGCCTGCGGTTCAGTTAGGCCTCAAATACCTACCACGCTACGGTCTGGTGTTATAAATGAAGAAATATACTTAAATTAATACTTAAATTTCTGGTCTGGTTACGTTCGAAAAAAAAGCTGAAAACATGAATATTGATGTAAATATTTCAAAAAATAATATTAGTATATTTAAAATGTTTGAAACTAAAAGATGAATCTCTAAAATAAACGAAGAGCACGGGTCTAGCTTCATGTTCTTGTCTTCCATGTCTTTTCCATCGTCTAAACTCCTAACTACACCACAACGATGACCAAAACGATGAGAAAATTACTGTTTTCCATTTTTCATGTCTTATTAAGTATCTGCATGTGAAGCCTTTGCAGCAATTAGGCTATGTAATTTTGCAAAGATTCAAAGTTTGAACGTCTCATGCAGCGGACCCAAAGACCAGAATTATACTAACCATCGACAACCAAGACAATATGTACTTTCCTCAGTAAGTATATGAATAATTGCATCCTCAGATTTTTACCAACTTCTAGTAAATCTAAATAATAATATAAATATAATTTAAATAAAAAGAACTCGTGGGATTCACCAGCAAGTCACAATAAAAGAAAAATCAAAGCTTATGAACCCATTTTCCATTAGTGAGTTAGCATGAGTAGGTGTATATAAGTCAACCAGCAGTCATACAGTCGTAAGTACTTGAGACCTATGTACAATTTGTACTAATGAAAGTAAAACATGATGTAAGTACTGGTTGTCATTTGCTTGACATGTAACACTCAAGTGACGGCGGCTTGTTATGTACTCGCTCATGTACCTAACCTTGTACTAATGCGCCAAGAGGTAAAACAGAAAGTGAACAAGTAATTAAATTGAAACAATATTTGTCAAACAAACTTAAAACACCAGTTCTGAAATGCGTAGTTACCGGATTTGTTAGGAACCCAACTATAATAATGGTAATGCAGTAGAAAGAAATATCCATGCAAGTTCAGAGGTAGCTGTTATGAAGCGTATTCCGAGAGTTTTGTTTGTGTTTGCAATTTCTGAACTCAATCTGTCCATCTAAGGATATGTTTCGAATGAAATGCCGTAATAAAATAGAAGCATTCAATCATGATTTCTCCTCATGAATTATTTAACATGAATGCGGAACTAAGTTCTCTTTATAAAGCGACAGTTGTTACTTTGCATACATCAACAACATTATACCGTTTTTCAAAATCCCAACTGCAAGGTCCAGAAACCAGAGGCTTCTCTTAGTACAATCGCAACTCATAACGACTCTACCACCCTTTAAGGCTTCCATACAATTTTGCCAAGCCAGCCAACACCAGCGGCAGCGGCGACTAATGAATAGTCCAAGATACGGAGAACCCTCATCGAGGGTTCTCCGTATCTTGGACTAATACATCGACACTAATACATCTTGGACTAATACATCGACGAATACATCGTATTCGAAACTTTCGAAAGTTTATATTTTTTCCTTTATAGCCATAAAATAAAATGAAACTCAAAAAAACCATGTTGTTTCAAAATAGAAAGAAAGAGAAAAGGCGACCAGAGAACCACCTCTAAAATGTCTGTTTAAAAAAATATCTAAACCTTTCATCATGAAACAGACACTCTTCAGTTCAGTTTCTACTCTTCAAGTGTTATATACCATGAATGACTGGAGGACACGCTTTGCGGGCGAAAAGCCTATTCATGTCACATGTTCCAGTCGCATGCAAACCTCGGAAGCTCTGCATGCGACTGAAAACAGTCATTTCTTTACTTTTGAATAGTACATTTTGTTAGAAATGAAAAGATTTTATTTATTATTTGATACACACAAAGGTCGCCTCTTTCAAATCGTTAAAAGATAAGATTGTATATTATACCAGTTCTATCTAGAACTGTGGTGATCGAGCCCACTGTTTTTTTTATGACTATTAAACGTCATCAAAAGTTAAATCATATACCTACGCAGATTTTCAAATAGAAGCAACAGTTAGCTTTTGCTTATATACGAGAGTCTCCTCACATTAAATGATTTTTTGAGATCACATATAGATAACTGTACAAAAAATGATGTCTAAACTAAATTCCACATTGTTCAAAACTAAACTGGTATTCTAAAATCGCAATACAGAACTAAGTATTAATTGCGCATGACGTTCCTAAGATGACTAAATCAAAAGTATACAGATGTGGTCCGAGAGCTGTACCTTAGTAAATGCCTCAAAGATAACTAAATATCGTGACTCATACAGTGCTGTTCAAGAAAGCTAACTAACATTAATTATATCAAATTTTAATCGAAAGCCCGCAGCAGCAGCCTTCAGTAATACCTATCACCTATAGTATTGTAGGTTAGACGTAATGCTTGACTGGTTCAAATGCCTTACCAAAGTCAAAGTAGTAATCTTTAAGTTTATAACTACTTGCCGAACTTCATGCGCTAATTTTGTTCTCTCATATCTGTACTACACACAGAACAGCTCATGTTGAGGTTAAAATATTATTAAGTAAGAAATAGTGATCGCAGGGCGGAGTAACCACAATATCTTGGTTCACGCATTCACATTTAAGCAAGCTTAAGATAGGCCAAGTTGATACATTGTGCGATGAACCTATGACGTAGTAACAGCTGAGCCGATTCTAACAGCAGAGCATGATAAATCTTAATGTTTATTGTGATGATAAAGAACAACACATGTTTACCAATACTTGCACAATTAATTAGCGCCTCAGTATAATAGATAGTGATGTGACGCAAACTGTCGATAACTCAGGTCGGACTCGATAAAGGGTCAACATCTTACCGTAAGACATGAATGGCGCTATATAGCACGCACGTCAACGGATACAATTCTCTCACAGATCAGAAATTAAATCCGTTGATCATCTTTATTATTTTAATAATCAGATGTGTTCCTTCCGTTCCTTGCTTTTTAGTAGACAAAGTTCAGAAAAAGCGAACAGCCGCCTAGCCGGTCTATTTTGTAAAAATCGACCTCAGTTCCTCGGTTTGTGAAGAGAGCTTGAGCTTAAGCTGTCACTCTCTAGCATCGATAAGATGGCAGCTAACCTCAAGCTCGGCACTGCAGATTAATAAAAAAGATAGTAATATTTCTTTCATTCATTTAATACTAAGGCTTGCAAGTAGCAAATAATGAATGTTGAACTTATAACACGACATATTGCAATAGTAAGTCATTGCATTACGTCACTAAGGAACTTTAGCTTCATTTGAAGTCTTCTTCTGCTATACATGCTCACACAATTTACCTGCATTCACAAAGTCTCACTCCATGAGTTACGGGCGGTTTGTAGTGGGTGTAATGTTCCCCTTGTAAAATTAGGTATACATGTTATTATAGATTTGTAACATCATTGTACCTACCTTCACATATTCAATGTTGTTTGATATCGTTTTTGAGGTCCATATTATCTTCATGATAGTTGAATCTCGAATTCGATTGATATGCGTTAGCGATAATGATTATCGTGTTTCATACTTCATACTCTTTTGAATTTTTCGAAACTCTCATCGGATTTATGACCTCAGTAAGTCGTCTTTGGCGCTGATCGCTAATTTGATAAATGATGCAGTTGAATATTATGTAGTACTTTCAGTTTCATTTTGGCAACTTATGAAATAGACTATAACACATAAGTTTAGGTTCTATTAACACGCTATAGTTCGCAAGTCGGATAAAGTGTTATTAGGGTTTTCCATTTCCCGTGGAAACCACGAAAATCCGTTACTATAGTTTTGCGCTTTGCCATCCGGCAATGAGTCAGGAAAGAGAAGAGCACCTTCACACCATACACACTGGCGCATGTAGGTAATATGTTATATACTTGAAGAGTCTATATTGAGAAAAATGGTAACTTTAGTTATAATGTACAAATTAATACAAGATCAAGTCTACACTGACTACGATACCTACTTGGTCCAGCTCGCGTCATTAAAGTGAAATGCGTTAACATATTGTTCATTGACGTTAATTTATCTATGTCATTACTTTAATTAGCTATCTCTGCACGTGTGATACGCTCTGCGTGGAGCTAGTGAAATAGCACGTCATTAGACATAGCAGAGTAAGGATTAGATTTTGAACTGTTACCTACGTCTTTCCTATCACTGCTGATGCGGTAGACTACATCAATACATTCTGGAGAGATATTAACGAAATCTTAATTGTATAATACTAGCTAAAGTCCGCGACTTCGTCTACGTGGATTTTACATCAGCGTCAAGCCACGTCTTTGGCTTCTGCTCCGTTCCCGTGCGTAATGTTATATAGCCTATACTAATTCTAATTAATTTGGCTATCTAATATCTACGAATTTTACCCCAACCCGACTGGTTCCAGAGATGTGCGTGTTTAAAAAAACCAAACAAAAAACTCTTCAGGTTTAATAATATTAGTAAAATATATATACTAGTACAAATGTGGCAGCTGATTGTAGCTTTGTAAATGTGTTATGGAAATTGTGGGTACAAAATCTTGTTGTACCTTCGTGCGTTTAACTTAGGTAATCTAGTAAAACACAACTGAATTTCAGAATATCAGGGAAAAATGAAGTCAAGAGGGAACTATTGAAGGGAAATAAAGCACCATGCCAGGGTCTTAACGTTATGTTCTGCTATTTCCTGCTTGAAGAAAGGTACGGGTGTGCTCTTTCAGTGATTTATTTAGTTAAAATATTATGGGTTGCTGTTTTAAAGACCATAGAGCATTTTTCTTCTCATCTCGTTGCGACAGTCATTATGAATTATGGTAATCGTAGAATGTAAACACTCGGTAGTATCCAGCTCGCGATAAGTGGATACTACGACATTATACAGTAGGTACTGTGATACCTACTAGGTATTCTTGGATCGCTTATCTCCACTAGTGTTCAGTATATACGTAGTTTTGCATCTGTCTGTATCTAAGTCCGAATTCTCAAAAATATTATTTTACACGTCCTATCGGAATTTAGTTTATTGAACATTCAAATTTCTGCAAAAAGGGAGGACATCGACGACCCACATTTTTTCAATTAATAAATTGATAACACGTACTATATAGTATATACATACTAGATATCTAGTAAAAAGAGTCTAATCTAGGAAAACAGAAGAAATTTTGACGTGGGTTGCTTCGCTTTGGCAAAACTATATTAATACGATTATGTATTATTAACTATAGTACAGGTTTTTTATTATAAATATGTATTTCATAAAAAAAAAAATGCAATTTACATAATAAGTTAAAAATATTTTGATTATTTCTTTATTGAAAAACTTACCTATCAACTTAAACGGATAGATATTTAGTAATTAGGCGGATCATACTACGCGTTACAGTTTTTTTTTTAGAAAAAAGAATGTGTTTTTTAATAATAGTTAATAAAAAAATAACTATTACTGGTTAGTATTTTAAGGGTAGGTAAACGGAAAAAGGAATTTATTTTTGTCAATTTTCTTTTTTTTTTAAAGAAAAAAAAAACTATAAAGTAATACTACTAAAGTACTACTAATTGAACTAAAAAAAATAATATTATTTCAATTTTCTTTCTCCGTCTACAAAGCCTTAACTAACCTGTAATAGTTTTTTTTTTAATGAACTATTTATTTATTTGATTCCGAACTTAATAATACAACAGTTACTATTTAGTATTTTTAGTCCAAACACAATTTTTAACCACATTTCAAGTAACAGTAACTTGTCAAAAAACGACTATTAATTAATTAAAAACCATGTTATCGCGATAAAAAAAATAGCAGTTAATTACCTGGTTTAGTTAAAATCGGCATAGAGGCGGCGCAGACGCAGCGCCGCACTAAACGCGTATGGTTTATCGATATGTCAGAGGGCGTGTAGGGTTATCGATAACTACGATAAAATGGCACCGTTGCGCGTCACTAAGCTTATTGTATAACTGTTATACTTTACTCAAAATCTGTTTGTGTACAGTTTTGGTGCGTAGTACGTTAATCAGGTAGTTCTCTCTACTTCTAGAATATACGAGAAATGTGTTATATATATTGTTGGCTAACAGTTTTAAACGATTTTCAGTGTGTTTTGCTTTGTATTGCCACCGTTTATTTAAATTGTCGCCTGTATTATTGATAGGTACAAGACGGCTATAAGGCATCTAATATTTATGCAATGCAGCAGATTTTGTATAGCAAAATGAAGAACGGCTGTTCGAAGCCCAGCTGGATACTTTTATAGATCAGTTTTTTAGGAATTGATATATTACATAAGTAACTTAGGTAAATATTACTGGAGAAAGTTTGAATAAATTATATTTTGAGCTATAATTCAGTTCTTTTTAAGTTGATCACAACCAAACATATCCATAACATACACATCTACAACTCATTAAATAAATAATCTATTACTTATTACATAAAAATAAATAAAATGAAAGTGTCCATTCGTAATGTCAAAGTTACAGCTTTTTAGTCTCTTCAAAATTGGCCCAGCCGTTTCGAGGATTAGCCGGAACAAATAGGCAGATTAAAAAAATAGTTTTCTGCTCTAAGATCCTTATTCTAAAAGTAAATGATTACATTTGTTTTGTTTTGCGACTGGACGGATTTTGAAGGTACTTTTACTGGCATATAACTAATGTTATACATACATACATACATAACATCACGCCTGTAATCTCCGAAGGGTTAGGCAGAGGTGTACCCATTAGTACACCCACATTTCGCCAGTTATGTTTTTAAGTCCCATGTAATAGGGGGCGAGCCTATTGCCATCAACCGGGCACAAATCCAGACTCCGAGGCTGCTACTGAGAAATTCCTGATGGAAAACCCAATAACACTTTGCCCGACCTGGGAATCGAACCCAAGACCTCGTGCTCAGCAGTCGCGCTTTGCGACCACTAGACCAACGAGGCAGTTATAATTAATGTTATAATTTAGGCCATTTTTATAATAAAAGAAAATTAAATCTTGCTGTTAACCAACATTCACGAGTAAGAAGTCAGTTCATAACATAGCCCTGACATAAGTTCCGCTAGCCCTATGCGTCAGTATGTTAGTGATGTGACGCGAGCAGTAAAGTATCGACATCAGTCACAGGCGCGGGCGCCGGTATCGGAGGGGTCGTCGATAATCGGCGGTTATCGCGAGGTTATCCGCCGCGCGTTAAACAGCACGAGCCACGCACACACTTCACTCCTAGCTTCTTAATTATAATTACACACATTTATACTTGTGTTCGTTTTGATCGGGAAAGTAATATGTATGTTCTTTCAATCAATAAAGAAAAAATGGCTCTAAAGTCGTAGGTGTGGTAAGAGGACTTCGAAAATATGAAGTTACCTCTTTAATTCTTTAATGACATCGAAGCGTATCAAAAGATTACGTTTTAACGCTTTTCCAAATAGAAGAAATATTATTGTAGGTAGTTAGGCGATTAACTAACGGCACCGCGCACCGCTGCGGTAGGCGGGTGCCGTGTGTATCGCCTTAAAGTCGTGACTCAACAACATGACGGTACGGTTGGTGCAGAGGCTACGCGATTGGTTGCTGCATTGCTTAGAGATAGTTGTATCGTGTCTATCTGCTTGTGTATGTGAGTTTATTTGTTTGTAAACACCCCACGATACAGGAGAAATGAGGATACACGATATAGGCAACGTATTTTAAAAAACGAAAGAAACGAATATGTCATGTTACCAAACGATTTAAACTAAATATCGATAAACAAAAATATATTCTGAGTTATATCGATAAAGAGATGCGATTTCACCAGCTTACGCAAATCTTGAAACAAAATGAAATTGTGTTTAATTAAATAGGTATACCTATTACACAAAAACATGAATTGTATGAGTAAATATAAATATCGCTAAAGTTTAATACATTAAAGATTTTTAGTGAAAATTGTAGCTGAAAATATACAGCTAACCATGTAAACAGCCACGAAATATACATTTTATTTGTTTCTTTCCGCTGTTATAGTGGCTGACATCCGTCAGTTGATGCCACCGTACAAATTATAGATCGTCACAAAAATCATAAACAAACTAATTCGGTGAAACAACATGATTTTTACTATCAATAAATTAAAAGGTTTGAGACTGGTGTGCGTAGTGCGTCTGAAGATATTACTGATATCGACACCGGAAACTCCTGTACGCCAAAAGTTTATAAAGACCGTTTTCCTGTATTAACCTCGGCTGAAAGTGTAGGGAACTACTGTGGTCAAGCTTTGTACCTACGCTATGTTAGTTTAATACTCACTAAATCATGTCCTAATTGGCTTGCGAACTTGAATAGTAAGTTATGATCAAGTCATGGTTTATTTAACATAAAACTTGCAATAAAAATTTGCGTTCGCTGCCTTCTAATAAAACATGATTTAGACAGCAAATATAGACAAGATGAAATAAAAATATAGAGAAAAAAATCAAACGGTACCTAGCTACCTACATCTTATAAATCCGTCTAGCAAAAAAAAATAACCACAATAAATATTGTGTACTTGTTCACTAATAGCACAAACAGAGCGTATTTGACCGTGGAGCCACCGCGGCTGTTTGTACGACGCGACGCGACGGCCGGCGCTGGCGCACCTCAAACAACGCTACCACAAGATGGCGTGGGATTGGGGACATCGGCACCGAGTTTACAGATCATACGGCTCCCGTTAACAATGGTTCGCATTGCCGCGGTCAAGTTTTAGATGGGTGACCGTCTCGTGTTTGCCTTCCGTGTTTCTGAGGTCTGAGCCCGTCGCCGTTGGCTCCTCATGTAATGGGAATGTTTGGTGTTATGGGTATCTAATCAAATACCATAGTTTAACCTTTGTAGTTGTGGTACCTATAATAAGTAGGTACTGCCATGGTTAATTAAACAAACTCATATGAAAAACCGGTAGATCAATAGAAAAACTACGGAAATTCCTTAGCAACGTTCACGTAAACGACCTTCATTTACAAAGTTCTCGTAGGTCCTGTACTGAATGCGTCCCACGTTAACAAACGATTAGATAAATGAACATGGACAATTCCCTGGCTCTTACGCTCCTCTTAAACTTACGTACTAAAATTCAGAAGCAAAATAATAGTGATCCCGTAACTCTAAACTAAACACAAGTCTAAGCTCTCCGCCAAACATGGAATAATGTTACAATTTCCTGTCAATTACCATTGTTTGTCCACTTTGATTCGCTCCCGTTGCTTTGGGATGAGGGAAAATGAACCTTATCACACCATAAATAAGGATGACAGTTATAGGTTTCTTTGGAAAGGTAATAAAGGGATAAGTACTATCGCCCGATTTGTACATTTGCTGAAAGTATTCGGTTACTTTTAGGGGCCATAGGCGCAGGCGCACAGGGGCGCAGCGGCAGTTTGTTCAGACATTTGTAGGTACTCAAGCCGTGTTTGCAAAAGCCCATAATTTACATAAGCCGTGAATTATTTATATTGGAACATAGTATTGAACTATACTTTTGCTTCTTGTGATGTTAATTATGTTCAGGGAAATACAAACAAATCCATTTCTGTCGCCAAGTACCAAGGTATCCGTTTCGAAGAGTATCCAGTGGGTCCTAGTAAGATATATACACGACTCACATATCAGTTGGTTTAGGTAAAGATTGCCGACGGCTACATAAACATACCTTATAGTAACCATGAAATCAGATTGGACGTGTTGTAGTCAACTGAAAACATTAACTGATTACATTGATCACAATCGCTTACACAACTGTCTGCGGATCTCATCTCTATAATTAGGTATTTATTCATTTATCAAATCACTTAAATAGTTCTCACAGTCTTAATAAATTAGTAAACAGTGAGGCAACCACTCCTCATCCGATGGATGATCATTAAGTCATGCGCGGGCGCACCCAGCTACCGAAACCAAACACTGAATATTGATAAACCGTAATCACATCGCTATTTGATTTTGAACAAATCCGGTGTCGCTCTATTTGTTCTATAATTTTGTCGGTTTGTCGTATATTTTAAAATATAAATAAGCGACACACCGACAAAACTATACATGTTCGGATGTTGGCATTTGTATTATTAATATAGGTAGGTACTTATATATAAAGTGCAAATATCAACTTCCGAACATGGTCCTATGTGAGGAATGCTACCATAGTCACTTGACTATGGTAGCATTCCTCACATCATCCGACACGGTAGGTTCATCATTTGGACTTCCAACTGATGAACCTACCGTGTCGGAACTTACCATCTCCGTGATTCAGTCATGATTTCATTTATTTTAATTAGACCATTAAAGGGCACTGTTGAAGGGTATTTAAAAGAAAAACATATTGAATCTAGTGGCCCCTTCTAAAAATGTATTTCCGTACGGAGAAGATTAAACCTGACCTGCACTGATATTAGTTGGAAAACCCAAGAAAATAATAAAATTAAACGTTAGTGGAGAAAATCTTTTGGCTTGTCAGTGAAAATTGTCATGAGAATAGTATGTAGTAGGTTATCTGAAGAAAAAAAGGAGGCTCCAAGGACGCCTGTTTCCTTGAGTCCTCGTAGTATTTAAAAAAGCCCTGTATGTATAATTCCCCTGCAATAAGAGTGCTAGCCACAATATTTAGGGATACATAATACTAACTGATCAAGTCCTTTACAATATAAAAGTGGGCTGTATTTAATTTCAAAAAATACCTTGACCGTGGTCGAATAGTCGGTCGTGGCGAATGAATCAGCATCCAAATAATCTTTTATTACAAGGTTATTCATAAACATTAAAGCCTAGATATATTGAACCTTGTGAACTAGTGAATATCTTCAAGTACTGGTATAGCAATCAAAGTAATAGTGTACGGTGGGCGGGCACCCTTTCAGATTCATATAAATTGGAATGTGGCGTTAGGCAGGGTGGCTTGAGCTCTCCCAGACTCTTTAATTTGTATATAAATGCCCTAATTGAGGAGCTCAGCGTCCAGCATGTCGGTTGTCGCATAGATGATGTATGTGTTAATAATCTGAGTTATGCGGACGACATGGTATTGCTGAGTGCCTCGGTTTGTGGCATTAGTAAATTGTTACAAATTTGTGAAACTTACGCAGATGGTCACGGCTTAATGTATAATGTGAAGAAAAGCGAGTATGTTGTCTTTAAGGCTGGTACTAAGTGTCCCTCTAGAGTGCCCCCTATAAAACTGAATGGAAATGAGTTGGCTAGAGCACATCAGTTCAGATACTTGGGACATCTTATTACCGAAGACCTTAAGGACGACACGGATATTGAACGTGAACGTAGGGCACTGTCCGTTAGAGCAAATATGATTGCTCGCAGGTTTGCGCGATGTACTAATGAGGTAAAAATCACTCTCTTCGGAGCTTTCTGTACATCCTTTTACACCTGCAGCCTCTGGGCAGTCTATACTCAAAGAGCGTACAGTGCCCTGCGCGTACAGTACAATAATGCGCTTAGAACGATGTTGCGGCTGCCTCGCCATTGTAGTGCTTCACGTATGTTTGCAGAGGCGCGCATCGATTGCTTCTACGCTACTCTGCGCAAGCGGTGCGCGTCGATGCTGAGCAGAGTGCGGGCTAGTCGCAACAGCGTTTTAAGTATGATAGCCGGTAGACTTGACTGTCGGTACATGAATCGATGTATTACTGCTCACATGACTATTGATACATCGATTCATGGGTCGGGCAGGGGGCGAGTAGATTAAGGTTGTATTGTTACTAACACTAGTTATAAGTTATTGTACTACTAACCAATTGGATCCTAGTTATCTTAATAAAAGTTTTATTATTATTATTATTCCATTTATTTATTTTGTATACATATATAATTACATTTTTAAATATTATTATGAAAAAGATATAAAAACATTTAAAAATATAAAAAATAGTATCCCACCGGCGTCGGGAACAGGGTCCAAGCCACCGGTGGTCAGGGCTCCTGAGAAAGGAATCTCCTAACAATACGCGCCGTGTCCAGGAGTACCGCTTTCTGAATCAAGCCCTTGATCCAACCGCCCAACGAGAGCCTCCTAAGGTGTTGGTCGAGGCTCTTGGCTATTATGCCATTGGCCGTCACGACTATCGGCACAGTGATTGCTGTACTCACATCCCACATGTCGACAACCTCGCGAGCCAAATCAAGATACTTCATTTGTTTATCTTTCTCAGCCTTCACGAGGTTCTCGTCATGCGGGACTGTTATATCCACAATCACTGCGCGACGCTCTAATCGATCTATCACCACTATGTCAGGCTTATTGGCAACAATAGTCCTGTCAGTGATGATAGATCGATCCCAATATAATGTGATATTGCCATTTTCAAGAACTGGGTCGGGCACATACCTGTAGTAGGGTACTTCCGATTCCACAAGACTGTATTTAAGGGCAAGCTGCTGGTGGATAATCCTGGCTACTAGGTTATGCCTATGCAAATAGTCTCCGTTAGCCAGACGAGAACACCCAGATATAATGTGCCGGATTGATTCCCCGGGACGGTGGCATGCCCGACAAATGTCAACCGTACCGTCCTTCACAATATATCTCCGGTAGTTGTTCGTCATTATAACTTCGTCCATAATTGCACAGACAAAACCTTCGGTTTCCCCAAAGAGGTCACCAAAGCGCAGCCAGGATACGGACGCCATAAAGTCTACATCAGGCCCATGTAGGGCCCGGTAGTAGCGCCCGTGAAGCTCCTTACTCTTCCATACCTCCATGCGATCATTAATATCCAATACTACAGGTTTGCGCCAGTTCTCGTTCGCTAAGGAGAGCGGGGTGAGGCCCTTGTCCACTAAGACCACATCTCGGTGCATACCCACGTCGGCTTTTAGGAAATACTCCCTGAGACTGCATATCTCACGGTTGTGCAAGGTCTTAGCATTTAAAAAGCCTCGACCTCCACACTTCCGCGGGACATACAGTCTCATTACCGATGACCGTGGGTGATGCATCCGATTTGCGGTCAACAATGTGCGGACCCTCCTATCCAGGGCATCAAGTTCCGTCTGAGTCCATTTGAGTATGCCGAAAGAGTACATCAAAACCGGCATGACCCAACCGTTGAAGGCGCGCACCTTGTTTCCGCCTGACAAAAGACTATTTAATACTTTATTCAGGCGGCCAAAGAAGCGCTCCCTCAACGATTGTTTCATATCGGCAGCATTGATGCCTAACGCTTCCGACATACCCAAATATTTGTAGGTTTCAGTTGAGGAAAGGGATCTAAGGTTTATGGAATCCGAGAGTTGGGTTCCCACAGATTCCATAATCTCCCCTCGCTTCACATGCATGACTGCACATTTGTCCACACCAAATTCCATTCTGATGGCACTACTGAAAGTTTCCGTTACCTTCAGTAGCTCCATCAGTCGCGAATTGTTGGGGGCAAAGAGTTTCAGATCATCCATGTAAAGAAGGTGAGATATGACCTGACCACCTCTTCTCAACCGATAGCCCAGACCCGAACCCTCCAGCAGTGTGCTTAGAGGGTTCAAGGCTAAACAAAACCACAGAGGACTCAGACTATCACCCTGAAATATACCACGCTCTATCCTTATCGGTTCGCTGCTCTCTGGAATCTGCCTACATCCTGGATAGCGAAGTACCGTCCTCCATTGCCCCATACATGACATTAGGAAGGTGCGTAAAGTTGCATCTACTTTGTACAACTCCAACACCCTCATAAGCCATGTATGTGGCACCGAGTCATAGGCCTTCTTATAATCTATCCAACATGTAGATAGATCCTTTCGAGAACGTCGAACCTGCTGGTTAATGGCCATATCAATGAGGAGCAGCTCCTTAGTACCACGGGACCCATTCCTACATCCATTCTGAGAGGCAGACATGATAGAATTGTTAAGAACTTTATAGACCGTCGGCAGACAAGTGATCGGTCTATAATTTTTGGGTTCCGCAGTGCTACCCGATTTGTGGAGCAGGTGGGTTATTCCAGTTGTTAAGAACTGGGGCAACGATCCAGACACTAAAGCTGACTGGAACTGGGACGCCAAGCAAACGTGCGAGCTTCTGAACCATTTGATCCAGAAGTTATGCAGCCCGTCCGGCCCTGGAGATTTCCAATTAGGCAATGAACGGACCGCACGAGCCACATCTTGGGGGCTGATGGTAATTGCCCCCATTTCTGGTATCAGGTCGCACGCTCGCTCAACCTCCCGTGTCCAATCGCTCTCAGTGTGACTGACAGGCACCGACCAGATGCTGCGCCAGAACGAACACATGGCGTCATCATCCGGTAGGCGCGTATCAATCACACCTTGGCCTGGTCGCTCCCAAGCTCTGTATACCCACCTCTCATCACTCTGGAATATGCGATTCTGAGTGTATCGTTCCACTCGCCGCTTGTACCGACGAATACGGTTTGCCCATGCACAGATTTTCTGCTTCAGGAAGTCGATACGCTCTGTGACGCGGGACAAATAATCTCGAGGACTGACATCAGTCCCCGAGAACGCCCGCGTCACAAAGCGCATCACTCTAGGGCGAGTATTGCCCTCCCTAAAACAGATTAGCTTGCCGATGAGTGCTCTAGCCCCATCGATACGACGCTCGATCCTGCACTGCCATGCTGGCACCGCTGGTTTTAGTCGTGTAGCTCCGTCACTATTGGGAAATTTGACGTGAGCTACACGACATGCCGCTACAGCTGCACAGTACAAGATCAAGTGGGCATCAACAAGGTCTACACTGCTGTCAAAACAGTTTGACAGCTGTGAATCCAGAGCACACACCAGCGCCTTATTTTTCTTGTGCATGGGCAAACGAGGCAATCGAGGTCTCAGCTCAGGCTGCATAGAACGATACTCCCGAAACGCATCCTCCAAAGCACTCCTCAACTGTACATTACACTGGGAACTCACAGTAATAGCCCCGTCATCAACCTCCTCACCTATGCGGTCGAGTCGCGGTGAATCACTAGGTAAATTCGGCGATTGAACCGCGACTGCAACCACTGGCGAAGCAAGTGTAACGTGGCTATTTCGTGATTCGATGCGCAGTCGATCAAGCACAATGTCATCCAACATATGATTACGTTGGATGGCACGCACTTGATCCGATAGACGTTGTGCCGATACGTTGACAGCTGGCTCAAGCACCTGAAACAGAGAGAGCATCCGACCACGGTACGCAGTCAAGTTACTTCCCTCCTCTGTAGCCCCAAAGTATGAGCGCATGACGTTTTCATTAACGGACTGTGTCCATCTCATGCGCTGCACACTTCCACCGGAAGCGGGGACCCTATCAGAGGCCGGTGGGCCTCGGAGTCCTAAGCAACCCGGCGGCCGGCGTCCTCCCCGCCGACGAACAGGTGGTGGCGTCGAAGGCGGAGAGAAATACTCGTCGCTCGAACTCGACGCAACTGCCGAGGCCGGTGTCACAGCACTCACGGTGGGGCTGGATTCCGGCGGTGGCGAGGCGGAGCTGAGCGACGAGTCCGGAGGTGGTGGGCGTGCTATTAGTTTTTTCTGGCTTCTTGTCAACATCGCACCATATACATATTTTCAATTCTTTCTTATGACGGCCTTGACAGCCGTCATTATGGTTATAAATGTTGTTTTTTTAAGTTTTTCCATTCCTTGACTATTTATTTTTGGTTTTATTGTGAATTATATATATAAGGTTGTATGCAAAAGCAGGTTTTAAGTTTAAAAATAAAATGTTTCTTAAAAATCAGGAAATATTTTTTGTTATGAATTTTGATGCGACTGATTGACTCAGTGTTGCCAGCAATTATTATTATATTATTATTATATTTCTTGTAAAGAATAACCGACTATCATCAAATTGGAATCTCCGCAAGTAATTCCAGCCAGCGGCGAATGATTCCCGTCTATCCGTTTCGCCGGGCTGCCTTGTCCGGCCAAGTGACAGTCATTGTTTGCGCACGCATTAGCCGGCCCGCCTCGAGTCAACAGCGTAATGGCGGCAAACAGTGCCCCCCCTCGTCCCTCCGCCTGCCTCCCCCGGCTACTGTCTTGACAGATGCGCCGGCGCAACGGGATCGCTGCGTGACGTGTTCGGATCAGAATAAATGTTTGGCGATGAGTTTTTGGTATTGGAGGAAACAAATTATGAAGGTGGAAGAGGAAGTTGACTGTTATAGAGATATAATCATTAGTTCAGTTTTTGTTGGATACAGTCAGCTGTATTGCTATTTGATCCTAAAATTCCTTCGAAGCTATATTTTTTTCCATAATATACACACTATTAATGATATCAGTAGCCCCAGTCGGTATAAACTAAAAAAAATATACTTAAAGCTTTTAAAATCAAAACCAGTGATAAATTTCAAATAAACAATACTTACAAGCACTTTTGAACTGTCAAGGAGTCGATCAGTCAGAAAATTCAAGCTAGCAAGTAGGTTTCTATGGAGAAGAACGAGCAAGAAATTTAATGAACACTTATTTAAAATCATATAGGTAGCTGCTTAATCTAATAAAGTAATAACATTCGGTAGCCGCTGCCTGTAGAGAGAACAGAGCGTAGAATAACAGAGGCTAGAACCACCAGACGAGCAGGCGTCCCACGTCACCCCACGACCCTTAAAGTGCATCAAACTAGGTACATTTCCATTTTAAATAGGTTTATGTAAAACAGAAAAAGTACCAATAATATCTTTGAACAATCCAATTTATATCGCAAGATATTTTCATTTTCTTATTTCACTACGCACGGGTAATACGGTTGGCCCGCCGAGAAATTAATAGCTTTCAGATTACAATACTGCTCTCCGTTTGAAAATAGTTTAAGTAATCTATATTTCCATTATTCAAGTGCGTATCGAAAGAAAACTGTGTTATTTGAACATGTAGCCGCTGTATTTATCAGCCCATAGAGGCGTATTTACAATGGCTATCGTGTGACCGTGTTGTTTACAATGACCTGCACATAGAGTTCAAAAGGGCTATAATGTGCTTTATATTTCAACCACATCGGTTTGATGGCCTAATTTGCCTCAATCACAAAGGGATGAGCAATTTTATTATTTTTCTGGGATTATTTTATTGCCCTAATAATAGGATCCTAATTAGGCTAAATTAAAGAGGACTTTACTCCAAAACCCCATCTATTAAGATTGCCATAAATACACCACCCAGCATGAGGTCCAGCTGGCTCGTGCGGATATCCAGAAATAACACAAACAAATGAAAATCACCTCACGACACAACACTGCCACAGGATAACTAATTGTCCCGCCTCACGATGAACACACGGGTTCCGCCCGGAGGAAATGTACCGTGTGCTGCGCCTCTGTGGCGCGTGCCATGTCAATAATTAGTTATAGTGAGTTATGGCTTATGGGAGAATACTTTGACAGTGTTTATAGGGGTTAATAAGGGGCAGATGATGTCTTGCCAACGCCGTTACACCTTCGGAATGTCAATGATGTTTGTCTAGCTACGTTCAGCTATATTTGGACTGCTCAAATACCACATCTTAATGGAGCTCGACTTATAAACACTGCTTCATGTATGTAATGTTAGCCATTATTAATATGTTAATTAGCAAGTACGTTTAAATATTTTCAATAGATATCTCGTGAACGTGATTGGGGTTTGAATGTCTCTCGAGAGCTCTCCGCGAGCACGTGAACCGGACAGATCGGTGAGGTAATGTGATGTTAGTTTGGAACAAGTTTGTAGACCGTTATTGATGTCACTGCGTGTATTATTTCTGACTACACTGGCACTGTCGAACGAGCAGTCAGCTTTGATATCATAAAAAAAAACATTTTCAATTCACAACATAAAATTAAGCAGCGTTATTGAGTCACCATCACAAAAGACATGTCATCTGTAACGAGCAATTGATTCAGCAACGGTGTGCAGTTAGCCCACCGGTCCACGTTTACCGTAACTACTGCCACAACCACGTCTAATTCAAAACAAAATGTCCAGCAGTTCAAACACTACTCACAGGCTACTGCCATTAACTGGGCTGTCCTCTCGACAGCTAAGGCCTCTTCAAACGATGAGTACGTGAGCCGCGGCCGGCAGTAGCTGGTGTTTGTTTAGCGGGCTCGTTTGTCGGCGGCCTGTCGCCGTGTGTGGTCGCCGGGGACTCTAAACACGCTGCGACACGATGGAAAGTTAAATTACGGAAAACATGATAGATAAATATATTGGACTTTGTTTTGATTGGCTGATCGGCTGGTTGAGCCCAAGGGTAGGTCAGTTGACAAGTGGCGATGTGACCTCAAGAGCTGTGTCTTAGCGTGCTCATTACTTCATGTGTGCCACTGTTTGACTGCTGTTATCATATTACTTGATTCAGTTGTTGAGAGCTAGCCAATATCGAAATAGAATTAAAGAAAACAAGAAAAATGTAAATGTTGTGTCCCGCACAGCGGTCAAGAGCCACACTCGATATGAGGATTGAGGATCTATGAAGTGGTTGCGTACAGATGGCACGATCGTGTGTGTATACTATGAATATTCAACATTATTTTAAGAACGAAGACCATTTTGTATTGGGTCCTTTACTACGGGTTTAAGAGAGGAAGAAGTGCGCAACTATAGATACACAGAGTCTGGTGCTAGTTATAGTACGGATTGACGGACACTTGTGAAATGACACGTGTAATGTTTGTGAGTGGTGACAGCACCTGTCATGGCGGACGGACAATTGTGACAGATACCTACGTGAAGTGCCAACTGCCAAGACGCCTTGGAAATTCGGTTACCTAAGAGCTGTACAGACGTTCTCTGTTCTCTTAACTACAGGCACGCATAGTTATTTAGCTCAGAAACAGACGGTTTAGTAAGCTTTTACAAAGTTATACTGCGTACACAAGTTACACAAATGAGTGGTAAAACATGACAGAAAAAGAAGAATTCCTTCAAATTCTCGTTATAAAAATATTAAGTTCATAGACTAACAAAAATAAAACATACAGCTTTTCAATTATTAAGATAGCAATATAAGGTTAACCATGTCAAGGATCGCCATAAGCATGTCATGTAAACATATTATAATACATATCAAACACACTATTACATGCTATGAATATCAAAACAAGCAATAATGAAATCAAATCGCTCCGAAGTTTATTTACCTCTGGGCGGGTACAGCAAACCACGCGCTCTGATTGGTCAGTTTGTCCTACTCAGGTCCGTTCAGGGTTTTGCAACATTTGGTTATTTGTCGTTCTTCAATGCCAGAAGTTTGAAAGTTTATTGACGTTTGCATATTGGCAAACCTTACGTGATTATAATTTGCAATCATGCCAAAAATTGGACAAATATATTTTTTAAAGTAAAACGTATGTACAAAAATATATCCCAGAACTAAAATTAACAATTATGTAGGTAATGAGCAATACTAAAGTACCTATATCCTGAAAGCTTTCGCTCCTAAATTGTATTACCCGATAAATTAGTTTTGAAAACTTCTCCAAATATGGCAGACTTTTACATGAAATTACTTGTACATCCAGATTACGTGTAACTAATTCCGTTACCTAACTAAAATCCAATAATTACAATGTTGCCCCACAAACGTTCAGAAAACACGGAAAACAGTTTAATGCGCGCGTAAATAAATCAAACGCGTCTGTAATTATGCGAAATACGCGATATGCGCGTCGTTACAGTACATCTGTATTAGAAAGTTGATTAGTATGCGCGTGCGCATGGAGCGCGGGCCGCTGATTGGCCGCGCGCTCGTCGTAAAAGTGTTCGTTACACAGGCGCGTTCCATCACCGCAGTGATCGATAACGTTAACAAGGACGACGATACTGCACTGCACTTAGTTTTGATTTTATTATAATTAAACATTCATGTTTAACCCGCAAGCGTGGTGGCCAATGCTTGTGCCTTCTCTTTATGAGAAGAGACCTTTGCCCTGTAGTGGGATCATTGTCTGTATGAACCTATTAGATAATCCCAACTCTGTATCCTCCCCGCACCTCAGTTATACAGCATCACTTGTCACCACGGAATATAAACCACATACAGTCGTTGTTCTAGCTGTCCGCACACAGAAACTGTTCATATTACCGTTATAACAGTTTTTAGTAATTATTGTAGGTACATTATTCTATCCTTAAACATATTGCCTAGCTCTAGAAGTAGCAGTACAATTGATACATCTAGAGCCTAGCTAGCTCCAGTATTACTGAACTTCAAGATCAAGACCACAAGCTAACACCAGTTGTCAACCCATGGTCCTTACGAAAATTATATTTGCGCACTAGTTGCTTCCTGCGATTTCGGGTTAAGTCAGTCCTGCTTCGCTCTTGTGGGTCATAGCGTGATGTTGTAGCTGATACTATTCCTCATGAATCTTGCTATCTTATACAAAAAGATAAAGTTCCAGAGATTAGCGTGTTTACACAAACCAACAAAAAATCTCTTTAGCTTTTTTATAATTATTACATTATGAATTGAATAATAATCATAACCCTCCTTATAGATTTGCCGTAGTTGGGTAAACAGGACCTCTCAAATTAACGTAGGTTTGCTTTAGTTATTGTAGATAATCACAGTTCACAGATAACAACAATGTTATCTCGTAGCAGAGTGCTACGCAGCTACGATTTCGTAGAACTAGTTAACTAATAAACTTCTTGGCTGATCGTAAAAGAACCATAGACTAGCCGAGCGAACTGCCGCGTGAAGTGATGGTGCTAACTTATGGTCGGCTTTGAACTCTTCAATATACCTACATAAAGTACCCAGAGATATATAAACTAAGAGATGTAGAAGTGCTACGAGAATCTAAACTAATCTCTAAATAGTATAAAACAATGTCGCTTCTCGCCGACTGTACACTTACATCTTTTTAACTTAGCAACGGATTTTAATGCGATTTTCATTTATAGTTAGAATGATTCAAGGGAAAGGTTTATGTCCTTTAATGCATCCGTGCGAAGCCTATTATAAAGCTCAAGCGTTTGTTTGTTTGAAGGCACTAATCTGAGGAATTACTGGTCCGATTTGAAAAAATCCTTTTGCGTTTTAAAGCCCGTTAAAAAAGGAAGGTTATAGATATATTACATCACGCTACGATCCGCGGGATCAAAGCAGTAACCAAAGTTATGAGTTAACTGACTTAAGTAATGTTCAGCTAGATTAAAATAATTTTGAATTGAAGGAAGGTTTAATACATAATGTAAAAATAGATACACTTGAGAAACATCACCTTCTATTTGAGTCAGTCGGGTACAAAGGATTGTCAAGGATCTACGTGAGCACTAGCTACATATGTATCTACCAATAACATCGTTTGTATGTTTTCGATTACGATAGTTAAACAAAATTAAATGACGATTGTTTCTCAATTATTTGTGGTTGTTTAAAAAACCACAAATAAATTGAGTCTTGAGTCTTTAAAGACTCAAGAGTTCCAGTGAGCTTCAGCACTCAATGACCCACTAACCTATGTAGGTGCCCCTCGTCAGACTCTTCCAGCTTCCTTCACATCACATCACAGCAGCTGACAAATTTAAATAGCTTCTCAAATGTTCACACCATCAAACACATTTACATCTAATATTACACAAATATTTCTTTTTTATATCAAAGCTTACCCGAAACAGTGTCATAAAAAACTTTCAGCGGTTTCAGAGTCAAAGGAGCGGCTATTAATTAATCGCTATACTGAAGACAACACGGAACGACATGTATTTTTATATTTCACATTTAACACAAAGGGCAAAACGTCCCCATCGCAATTTTAACGAACCATTGCTGCCTTTGTTCTCGGACATAGTTCGGCGTTTCAAAAGGAGAGAGCGATGTATTTCGAGCGATATTAAAGTTGTGGAGTTTCGCTCGAATTAATGAATGCTTTATATTCGTCTGTGCACTAGTAACTGTCAGCGCAGTAACGTCAAAGGCGCGTCGTAAATTAGCCGCCGAAAGAAAGATGTTTCCCGCCTTACGATACCGGTATCTCTTTCCCGCGTGTTGCCACTCGCATGTTGTTGTCTCTCTTCAGAACCAATTAGTAATGTTTCAAAGAAACCGTTCGATTTGATATTTGTAGTGTTGTGTTTAATTGATGTTTGAGTTATCGTTATCGGGAAGAGAAAATTGCAATCGTTTTATTATTTTTAATTATTTTCCGTAGCGCAATTGTAAAGTTTTTGGATTTATTAGTCTAACTGTAGGTACTCATACTATCGCGAAATTGTTACTTATTCATGATTGGAAATGAAAATCTCTGCATGGACACAATGGATACCTATTCAAACTTCTTTGTGTCTGTGATTGGGATATAAAAGATTGATATTTAGGTAACACGACATTGAACAATCCCAAGCTATCACATTTTATCCGTATCTGATTTAAAAGTATCTCTGAAGCCAAGGTTGTCAAAACAGTCGACATATTGGTAATTTATCTAGCTCACTAAGTGCCAAAATAATAATAAATATTAAACAAAACTTGGGAAGATTTATTTAACGAAGTGCTAATGTTAAAATATCGACATAATTGTTTTACATCACTAACCTGTCATGAATCTAATGTGTTGATGATCCCTCTCCGCCCGTTGTCGTAAATATCGCGCCATTCTCCTGTGTGTGTGTGTGTGTAGAGTGTAACAATCTGCTGGCTTGTCACTTACATTGGCGATTACATGCATGTCGATGCATTTGACACACGCACTTAACGGCCAATGTTTGCGCTGTTCTGAGCTACACTAATGGATATTTAGGAACCGTTGTTTAATGTTGCTTTTGTATGTAATTGGGCTATTACAACCTTTTGTTTATAAGGGAAGAATTGCAGTCTAATGAAAAACATAAATATTATATGATAAATATTAGAGTTGAATTTATAGTACGTCTACATACATAACATCACGCCTGTAATCCCCGAAGGGTTAGGCAGAGGTGTACCCATTAGTACACCCACATTTCGCCAGTTATGTTTTTAGTCCCATGTAATAGGGGGCGAGCCTATTGCCATCAACTGGGCACAAATCCATTACGTTATAGTACGTCTACCAGTCTCTACATTCAACTGATGCATAATCTACATTCTACATGTTGTGCACATATGTGCTAAGTTGCTAACATCCTAAGCACTAAATGTTCTTTTTGAGAGCAGCAAGCAAAATGCATGCAATTTAAAAAAAAAATATTTTGCCATGCCCTAACGTGGTCACTACTTATGTAACTTCATGAATGCCACAAATGTATGCTTTATCTAGTATCCTTTTTGACAGAGCATTTAGGAGTGTGACATGCATTAACTAAGTGTAATACGCACTCTCCTCAGCTTTTCCCTATTGCCCAGAAATAATTAAAAAAAACGAACCAGCTTTTCTTAGAATCGAACCAAGAACCTAAAGATCCCACTACACTTGTCCATAGGTCTTAATCTTTAAATATTGCAGAAAAAAGAACACAAACGTACAAAAAGTGTTGATTGTGTGGCGTATGTGACATTGTCGTACCCTTTGATGTGGCGTCAGCGCTCGACTGTGACGGACGTTCGCGGAACCAACAAAAACTGCGCACACGTGCGCTTGCGCAGCGAGGCCGATGTGTCGCACGATCAGTTTGGGTGGCATGCTGATTGTATGGCCCTGGTAGAGGGTACAACTGAAGGTTAGGACGTTAGGACCTTGTTGTATTAGGCTGATCAAAAACAATCATCAGAAAAGTAAATAGTATGTTTTGATTGGATGAAATTCAAGTACTTAGGTAGGATGTAGGTTTAACATTATATTATTTTAATAAAATAATATATTATCTGTACTACAGAATCTTAATACTGGATTGGTTAAATTCACTTGGAACTTCGATAAGATTCACAAAAAGCCCCATAAGATCTATAAATCAAATGAAGCGCCACTAAAAGACGACTATACATCATAATATTCATAATCTCTGTCCATTGCCCGCTGCTGTCGCGGTGGCGAGTGTCCTCAACACGTGACGAGGCGCTCCGCCCCTCACCTGCGACACACTCCTTGCGGCAGAGTCGCATGTCGGACACTAGACACAGCAGATGCTGCTCGAGCTGGCGTTATGCTTTGCCGCTGATTATCCAAAGCTCATTTTATACTAAAGCGAGTATTCGCTTTGATTTGACCAGATTTATTGATTATTTTTTGATTTGACCATATCAATTTGGGTCTTTTTTTACGATTCTGAAATCGAGGATGTCTGTGAAAGTTAGTGACAACGTGACAACCGATACGCCTGAATGTGATAACTCATTCATTTTTGTCCGTCTTCACACTACTCTCACGCTGACTTGCAGACACCACACTTGTAAAATGATGGGGTACATGTAGAGCACCTCGGGAGTCAAAATGGGCATAGGTTAATGTTATCTGTGTGTAAATAACCCATTCGTGCTGTACTGTATCATTAAAACCTAAGTATTCCAAAAATATCAAATCCAGCCGGTCTGCCGGCCAGCGTACCCTTGTGCCACAGGCGGCACGTTACACACTGTAACGACAAGTGCAGCGCATGTGTCGAGGCGGAACGCCACGCCCACCGCTTTGATGTGTCGCCGCCATTGGCTGCTACATTGTCACTATGTGACCACGGCCACGGTCCTCGGTCACGGGAGCCGCGGGGGCAAGTTGACCTTTTGACTTATTTATATTGAATCAGTAATGTGATCCTAAATTATGTCTCTATTAGGTTTGATTCAAGTTGCAAGTCAGGACAGATTGGAAGAGTGTGACTTTATTTTTACTTTTCCTTTATATTGAGTACTTTTTTTTTAGGTGGTAAAAATCATCAAATTACTCCTTCCGCCCTGGGCAGAAGGGACTGTCAGACTTTTACTGACTAAAAAAAACCACCCTGTTCCTTCTGTAGCCCTTTGCGTTCCGGGGCCATGGTATCCTGTTAAGACGTCCCGCAACCTTATTTTGAGTCCTGATATTATAATTATTCATGTCGATGTGGTACAAGGTTACCGTGTGCCACCATCCATTGGATATAAGAGGAGACAGGATACACAAACAAAAACTAGCTAAATAAAGTTGTCTCTCATAAGCCAAATTTTAAAAATCTTAATATTAATTTATGATACAAAATACTATTTTACTCATTTTTAAAACATTCTTCTTCTTCGTTAAACATTTGAAGTGAGAAAAATGATGTCTGACTTACCGTAAAATTTACAGTTTATGAGCGCTGTTTATGATGTTGTCAGAGTCGCAGACAAGCTCAATACTACTATAAAACTGCTATACAACTAAAAGTCGTATAGATTTCATACTAAGACGTCCTTGCTTGTTGAGATATTAAATTTTATGAACGTTAATAATTAATAATATTTCCTCAATGAATTATTTCATAAAAATCTTGTAAATCTTTATACATTATGACCTTGCATTAAAGTATAGAAATTGATTTATTGTTTATGTAGTTTAGTTTAGTTTGGCTGTCTCCGCACTTGGTCATTGTGTTGATCTATTTTTATTGATATGTTTAATATGGTACTCTGTCCATTCTATATTTGTTTCGATTATTAATTTTACCTATATTGTATTTGCATGCCGCTGTGTTGGCAAAACTTGCTGAACCAAATACTTTAAATAATATCATTATATGTAAGTGAAAAAGTGAAGTTTATTTATTACGGGCTATGGCACTCCAACGAAAAAGTCACAAAATCAATCATACATACAAGATAAAAAATAAATAAATGAATGTATATTTGTGTTTTCTTTTTTATCTTTTAATTTTAATCTGCCGTCTGTGTCTTTAATTATTTTAATTGGTTCTGTAACCGTTATAATTAAAGTAAAAACAAATAAATAAATGTACCATGTTTCTGGCAATTAAAGATATTCTATTCCATATTATCCATATTACAAATGCGAAAGCAACTCTGTCTGTCTGTCTGTCTGTTACGCTTTCACGACTGAACCGATTTTCATAAATGGTACCTACACAGTAAGGTAAAAGGCCCGTGTCCCTAAAAAAGGACACGAGCTACTTTTTATTCCACGACTTCGTCTGTGTCTGCGATAACTGACATTTACGCGGATGAAGCCGCGGACAAAAGCTAGTTTTCTATAATAATACAATCAGGCCGCGCAGGCAAGACATATAAGATACACAAGATAGACAAGAGCCTGAATAAAATAAGTAAGTAGTGTTTTCTAATGATAAATATAGCCTATGTTACTCAAGGTTGTAGCATTCTAATGGTGAAAGAATTTTTGAAATCTATCCAGTAAATTTTGACCTAATTCATTGCAAACATACAAAAATACTAAAATACAAATCTTTCCTCTTCATAGTATTACTAGATATAGACTTACTCAAATTAGGCATACCTACTGAAAACTGATTAAATATTTTCTTATAGGGCTATCTTAACGTACCCATGGCTTTAAACGCTCTAATACGCAATGTAACCAAATAAGTAAGGACCTTGGTAAAAACCCAAATAGAACTATATAACCTAACATCACGCCTGTAATACCCTAAGGGTTAGGCAGAGGTGTACCCATTAGTACACCCACATTTCGCCAGTTATGTTTTTAGTCCCATGTAATAGGGGGCGAGCCTATTGCCATCAACCGGGCTCAAATCTAGACTCCGAGGCTGCTACTGAGAAATTCCTGATGGAAAAGCCCAATAACACTTTGACCGACCTGGGAATCGAATCCAAGACCTCATGCACAGCAGTCGCGCTTGCGACCACTAGACCAACGAGGCAGTCGAAACTAAAGTCGAAAGTCGAGAACTATATGTACGTACAGAATACACTTTTACTTAAAATTCTCATTGTTATCTGAAACAACAATGAGAATTTTATTCTAATTACACGTACTTTTAAAATAAGTGTGTGCAGTCGTATAAATAAACTAGTGCTGTGGTATTTAGTCAGCGTCGCGGCGCAACAAGACAACGAGCGCAGCACATTAGTCAAGCATTTTGTTCAGTGCTGCGCTAATTTGTAGCACGACGAGCGAGGAGTGGACGCGCTTGTTTTGTTTGGCCGTACTTTGTCACCGATGTGGGCAGCTTGGCTGAATAATGTGCCGTTTCGTTCTCACTTTTTGATGTATTTGGGTGTGCAAGTTGTGGTTCCGTTTGTCTTGTTTGAATTCATGTCGAACAACGACAAGAAATCTGGTTTTATTCGCAACTAGCTAGCCTATACCCGGTAGTTTGCGTTTTCTGCGGGGTTTAAATTTTACTATCGGAACCCAATTTTCTTTTCAAAACAAAATTAGCCTAATTGACTCCTTATAACATCAGCTTTCTGCCAGGATAAGTCCCTTCAAAATCGGTTCAACCGTTTAGGAGATCAGACGGAAAAACAGACAGACACACGGGCCAAAACTTAAAAAATGCAATGGTGCCTTGTAAACATTCATATTTATTTTGTTTTGTAGGCATACCTGTGTGTCTACAAAAACAGTATTGCAAATATTACATTCATATAAAATTGGAACCATAGGTACCTAGTTTCTCCTATTTAACAATTAAATTGAGCAGACAGACAATTTAATGACGTAATTGAAACTCTCCAAATTAATAACCATACAGTAAATAACAAACAAGCTCCAATTAATAACCGTCCGTAACATCACCGCCATAAATCACCGATATCACCGACAGATCGCCACTCCGTTCATTATAACTCTCTCGCAGCTGCCATGATAAATGTTTTCTAACAGTCGTGAAAACAGACTGAAAATTATCTTCAGCAGTTTAGGGTTACAGTCATTTGTTGTTGAGTGTCGCGGTGTCACCGCGGAATGACGGATCGTGTCTACCAGAGTGACGGCCTGTAAGGCTGACGACTCGTACGACTGACGGCCCGTCACGGTGACGAGTCGTGACGTTTATTGGACGGATGCAACGGGAGTTGATGCGCGCACGCATGACAGCCGAGGTTGAAATAGTTCGATGTTTGAAATGGGATACGAATGTGTTTTGTTTTTACAAAAATATCAAAGTGAGTTGTCAGTTATTTTATTTTTAATGGGTTCTAAAGTATTTTGTGTAGAATCTTAAGCCTACCGCATATTACATGGTTGTCTTTCAAGTTTTAGGGAACAAGGAAACAATTGGTCTAATGGTACCTACTATTATAGGTACCCTTAGATGAAGTCGGTAAAAACGGATTTGAAGGAAGTCATAAGTACCTGTTATAACTATTAAAAACGTTTAGATTCTCAAAAAACTTACACAAAATAAATTCTTTATGCATTTATTTCCTTCAATGTAACTACAAATTAGCAACCCAATATAATAAATAGGTATCAAACTGGCTCAAAACTTAACAAGCTAAAGTTTTACGACACTCATGCGGCCGCGCAGGTGTCGAGTGTCAGCACAAAACAACGAGTGTCGGCGGTGGCGACATCAAAGTAGGTGTCGGGTGACACTCGACCCGATCCCTTTGACTTCATTATGAACTGCTAGACGTTTGTAGGGTTCCGTTGCTGGAGCTAGAGTTCCATAATCACTTCTTCAAATGATCACTTATGATCGTTTTAATTATCACTTACTATCTTAGGCACCAGAAAGATCAAAAACATAATTACAACCAACAGTCTGTACTCAGATACAAATTATTATTTTAAACTAGCTTCCGCTCGCGACTTCGTCTTCGTCAAAGTTAATATTATTATCCCACGGGAACCGTACATTTTTCAGAATAAAAAGTAGCTTATGTAGGTACTGAAATAAACAATTTACATTACAATATTATGAACTCGATCCAAAACAAAATTTTAAAATAATCCTAAAGAAAATCTATGTTAACTCTTGATCACAAAATAAACCAGCAGTGTCAACCAAACACTCTTTGCAAAGGCTATGCCCCATTAGCAAAGTTGGTTTTATCAGTGAACAAAAGGAACAACTCTTCTCTCCACCACTCTGTGACCCCTTGACGTAGAGTCACTTGTACCGGGATATATTTATATTATTGAAAGACTTATTATTAATTTATACTCTTGTATTCACTTTAAATAAATTATATTTTATACTTCTAGTTCTTAGTCTAGGCTTGACAGCCGCTGACACGCGGTCTGCCTCTATTCTAAAATCAAAGTCATATTTATCTCATATCAAATAGTTTGCATATGGCTCAACCAGCCAGGGTCTCTACAGTACTTAATATGTGTCTAAAGCCACATTCTTCCAACCTCTGCATCTCCTGAAAGCCAGAATGAACACTGTAGACTTCAATTATTTATATCCTGGAGCATGGAGTTTCTATAATCCTCGTTAGACCATGATTCCAACCGCCAATTGCTAAGTTTCTCGTTCCTTTGTCCACAGACCCCAGTGCCGGCGGCATGGGCAACCCTGGCGTGGCTGGCACCGGCACCCAGCAGTACGGGGAGGTGAACCAGCTCGGAGGAGTGTTCGTGAACGGGAGGCCCTTACCCAACGCCGTCAGGCTACGGATAGTCGAGCTGGCGCAACTAGGGATCAGGTAAGGAGTCAGCAGAGTTGTGTGACCAGGATCTGTGGGGTGCTTCATATAGATGCGTCTGTAATTGTTTAAAGCAGGCGCCTCAAGGCGACCAATGCACAGCGTGTGTATCTACCTAATGTTTTGTGGATCCCCATGCTAAGGAAGCAGTACCTAATGAAAGATACTTGCTAAGTGATATACTGCTTACACTGTACGGGTACCTAAATAGCCTCTAGGGTATGTAAGTAAAAAGCAAAGATACACAAAAATTGCCTTTTCAATTAACTGCAGTAAGGTTACAAACATATCTGTATGTGTATATTCTTAGTTCCTCTAAACTAATTTTGATGCAGTTTTTATGTGATGACACATCAATCAGCTGCTGAGATTCTATCTAAGCCAGTCATTCTCATGAGACGTGCAGCATACAGTACAAACCTGCGCTAATCGTCACAGTAACGCATGGGAAGTGACGTCACTAATCGCTTACGATCTCTATAACAACTTAATTCTTCAGATTGCGTATCATTGGCGTCACATTTATCAATATCTTATCTTATAATCCTCTGATAATTCCCTTCTCTCGTCATAGATATAACTCGGATGCATAGATAATGTTTTAAACAATATTCTGATTTTGATTATGACATGAGATCGTATACACGTTTTTACTGTCCTTCAGTTGAGTTAGATAACAAATTGCTATTCTATCAATATATAACGTTATTCGCACAGTATCTAGAACTTGTTGCGTAACAAACATTCTCTATTTCTGTACTATCGGATAATCGGCTATTACTTGTTATCAATAGTTTCATTACATAATCTAATACAATGTTAGTGTAGCCTCTGCTGATAATCTACGAGTTAAAGAAAGGGAACACAACGAGTAACAGTATGTACCTCAACATGACATTATAAAACTACTCACTTTTTTGGATATTTTTTTTTAATAGTTTTATTGAATTCGTTTTCAGTTCCAATATTTGTAAACATGTGAATAGGTACTATATTTTATGTCTTTGTCAATTCTCAAATTGTAATTTTTTACATCTTTACATTTTTTATGATAATTATAGTCGTTTTATAGAGTCGTTCGTCCATGTGATACACGTGTTATTCTGTATGATTCTGTATAAAAATATTGTAAACCGTATATTTTGAGAACATGTATGAAGTTTCTTGCACTACCTTGTGGACTACCAAGATTGCTTGTTTATGACGTTCAAAAGTGTCTTTTTAATGGTTTAATATTGGATGAAAGGAATTTGATACTTATTACTATGTACGTAGTATATTTTTATTATATCGTAATAAATATTAAACAAAAATAATTAAATATAGAATAGGTATGTACAATTTTTAAAAATGACAGAAAGGGGAAATCTCGTCGGGCATCAAAAAATTCATCCGCGTTGCTGTCAATGGGGCAAGTGCCCAAATGATTTATCTTTGACTTTTCATTATATTATAAGTATAGTTAGACGGATACTGATTATTGTTACCTACGCCTGACTCCATTTACTCGTCTTGCTTACAGCATTGTTAACCTCCCTCGTTTGTCGTAGGCCATGCGACATTAGCCGGCAGCTGCGAGTGTCTCACGGCTGCGTGTCCAAAATCCTGGCGCGGTACCACGAGACCGGCTCCATCCTGCCGGGGGCCATCGGCGGCTCCAAGCCCAGAGTTACCACACCTAAGGTTAGTTGCTAACAAATTAAGACTTCACAAACTTCTTCCTACCCGTACCCGTGCATACACAAAAGAAGAAAAATGTTTTTGTCTTGGTTTAGCGGAAGAAGAACTTAGCATCGTAGCATCTAACTTCTACTGAAATTCAGCAGAAGTTGGATGCTACCTTAAATATAAAATAAGACCCACAGTAAAATTGGTACATCTCCCATAGTCCCTGATGAAATAACAACTCTTGGCTTTACGAAGAGAATCATCCTAACCTTACTCCCCCAGGTGGTCTCCTACATAAAACAATTAAAAGCCAAGGACCCCGGCATCTTCGCGTGGGAGATCCGCGACCGGCTGCTGGCGGACGGCGTGTGCGACAAGTACAACGTGCCGTCGGTGTCCAGCATCAGCCGCATCCTGCGCAACAAGCTCGGCGGGGGCGCGCTGTACCCCGTGCCCCCGCTGTACCCCGTGCCGCCGCAGCGGTGCTGGCCGCTGCATCAGCCTTATGACTACTATGTGTATTTACAGGTAAGAATAATACATGATATTGCTCACTTCATTTTAAATTGGTGAGAAATTGTAAGTACAAATTGTGATTTAGGTGATTCCTATAAAAAAAACAACCAGTGAGTGTCATAGGTGTAAAGGGTGTCATGTTTTCACATATAACTGTCATAGAAGCGTACAGGCAAGATATGGAGATTTGGCACTTCTCTTTGTTCATGATCAATCTTTCAAAATTTTACATGTATGCCCAATGATAGTCGTTGCTAAAAGTTACTTTCCGTTGTCCCCAGGGTCGACAGCACACAGCGGGCAATCCCCACGCGCTGCCCCACCCCCACCAGCAGCCCCCGCCTCCCCACCACGCGCACGCTCACGCGCTCTGACACGCACACCTCGCCACCAACCACGACCGGTGATCACCACCCCGTGGTGGTCACCATCACCGCAGTGACTAGTGATCACCCAGTGAAGTGAAGTGCTTAGTGGTGCGAGTGACTGACACTGTTCTCAATGATACACGTCACGACTGAGATTATAGACTAAGGTATTATGTGCTTGTTATATCACTGTACGTCGAAATCATGAGGAGAGAAATATTTAACATTAATACAAACTCATTAAATATTGAAATAATTGAACATTCAAACAACTATACAAATATAAAAATATTTTGAGGGAAATGTTGGTGTAGCACTTATCTAAATCCGGCCCTGGTGTTTCTAATGCAGTTCAATAAGTTCAAAGTTCGGCCCTGGTCTAAGTGCAGAGTGATATAAAAGTGAAAAATTGATCTTATAGTAGTGATAAATAAAGGTAGTTGTTGATAAAAAGTATTATATTATTATTGTATATACGTTATCACGTGTAAGATACATAGATTTTATATTATCACGCGAGGCTTATTATCACTGATTTGGTGTAAAAAAAGCAAAGATGTTTAAATAGTAGAATATTATCATTAACTCTGAAGAATGTGCTGGCGAATGATAAGGATGCGTGCGTACTTATAGCATCATTTCATAATGGTCTAGAATATTAATTTAAAATACATAGGTGTTATCGTGTGTTTCATATTTTAAGGTTTTTTTGTGGCATCACAATGGTCAGCGTGCAGAGCCGTCGGTAACTGTGCCGACGGATAAATGTTAATGTTTCTCAATATTTCGTATCAAATCAATTCAGGTCTTTGTATAAAAAATACAATGATTCCTGTTTGTATAGGAACATATCAAAATATTAGTAAAAGTATTTCGAAAAATATTTTTATTAATTGTTTTGCCAACTCACACTCTGAGAATAAAGTTGCGTTAAGTTGTTACAACACGTGCGTATTTAAATAAAGAGAGTTTGTGCTTCTACTCGTAGTCTTTTGTTATCATTTTCTTTAATTTCTCTAAAACCCAAGTCGTGATATTAAGCCTCAAGTTACTGTAGATATGTATTAGTTTATGGTTTAAAAAGCAACACGAATGTTGTCGAGTATTTAAGTATGGGCGCAATGATGTAAATATTTTAAATAAATATGACACAAATGTACTTATTCTTATAAAACAACTCACAGGAATAGCATTTTTATTTCTTAACTTCAATCTTATAAGTTTTCTCTAAAACACAGGAAATGTACCAAGAAAATGTCAAGTTATCACAAATGATTTTTTTGGGAGTCAATAGTTTGTTTAGTTTCATTTTGGTCTAGAAGTCTAGACTGTAGAATATATTGACTTTTCTGATTTAGTAAATGATTTTTTTATAATAGTTGTAAAACTTTTCATGCAACGAAATATGTACAGAGTTTCATCTGATAAGTGAGAAATGATAACTCTAAGAGAAAATAAAGCAAAAACTACTTATTATTTCGTACAAAAATTACTGTGGAAGTGTTTCTGTATACTGACAGGTACACTTCCACTTTTGTACGCGATCTACTCATTGACATTGTGTACTTAAGAGTACATTAATCTCAATCAGACTTAGGTACTTACTTAGTAAGATTCATATAATTCCTTTGCTTACTTCTGCTGCGTTGTTTTATTTCATGCGATGGAATCACAATGAAGTCAGGACTACCATACTTCCATACATCCAGCAGACCCTTACCAAACAAAACTCCATTCGGATTATGTAAATAAAAATAATATGCAACTGTGCTTATCTTCTAATTAATATAGGTATTTATAAAAATAGAAATCTGTACAAACTAGATGATAACTACTTGATATTATTTAAAGATAGCTTTATTGGTCAAAGTATAGAAAATAAACTGGTTTGTTCATACATTACACCTCTTTGTGTTATTTATGCTTTTTTCAGAACGTTTCACGTAGTCTGTGTTGTTCTGTTGTAAGATGTTGCGTCGCGCGGCTCCTTTGTGTTTCAAAATGAACCAAAATAGAATATGAAAAGAAATCAATATCGAGCTCCGAATGTAATGTGTTTCAGTGAACAAAACGAAAGTCCGGGCGGAATTGGTCGGTCGTCGTAATAAACCGTCCATTGATTAGGCCGCGCTCAGCACCGGCCACAATGGCTCCACAAATAAATCCTCTATTTTCAGTACCGCGTTGTGATTTAATTACGTCTGTACAACGTGATATTTCATTAAAAATTCAGTGGCTAATTGAATGGCGCGCACAATACCGGCCGCCGCACACATTCGCGTCCCGAATCGACTTTACAACCGAAAACAATAAACGAACGGATATTGGTCGCGTACAAATATTCGTATAACGTCCCCTGGACACGAATTACCAATTAAATCCCTGCTTTGTTTCGAATTTAATACTACCTAATCCGAAAATTTTACTGTATTAATAACAAAATTTTATGATCGCGCTCGAAAATGCGCGGGAGCAAAAAATAAGATGGCGACGGCCGTGCTGTTAAAATGACATTTGACGCCGCTCCACGACCGCGATTGCTGCCGCCCGCGCCGCCCGCAGTCGCCCGCGCCGTCCGCCGCCCGCCGCCTGTGCAGGGCTGGGGTTTCTGCTAAATTGTCAGGAGTTTGTTTATACCTAGTAAGTGTGCTCAGAGAAAAGCTGATGAAGAGGTGGGTTGTCCAGGGCGGCCCTGAACTATCCTGTAACACATTAAACCTGTAGTAGCCCAATGAAACCACCTTGCCTTAAGCGTTGATAAAAGTTCAAAATGATGTCAGCCACCAACATAACGTGTTTTGACAACTTGCATAATATCTACAAGTACAACTACTAACTTAACCATTCAATAACAAAGCAATCGTTTCGATGAAAGTAGAAGACTTCGTCCCCTGACTAAATATTCCAGATTAAGGTCAACTGACCTCGTTCGTCGGCGGGCAGCCCTGCAAGAGCTGCGTGATGAGAGGGGCAGAACATAATTAAAAGTGCAGCAAACGGCTTGCGGCGGCTTTGTGTTGCGCGCGCGCCCACTATTGTGCCTTATATTATAATGTGTACGTGTTGCCGTGAAATCGTGTCCCACAGTCGGAGCCGCAGTCATTTTATATTAGGTAGGTATAATATTAATCTAAAGTTCCCAAAAACGTAGACAACATGGTGGCTTGGTAGTCAAATTCAAAGTCCAATTCAGACTTCAGTCTGATAAAAAATATTCTGGCCAAGATCATTGCTTTCTTATCAGGTTTTACCTAATTCATATACCAGTCTCTATTTGAGTTGGAATTTACTGTGATCAGAAAATAAATAAATATGATTTAATTTGTTTGACGTTTTATTTGATTCTAGTGATCTAAAGACCTAAAAATCTCTGCTTGAGCTGTAAATGATTTGAATAAGAATTACCTAATTAACATAACATTACGCCTGTAATCCCCGAAGGGTAGGCAGAGGTGTGCCCATTAGTACACCCACATTTCGCCAGTTATGTTTTTTAGTCCCATATAATAGGGGGCGATCCTATTGCCATCAACCGGGCACAAATCCAGACTCCGTGCTGCTACTGAGAAATTCCTGATGGAAAAACCCAATAACACTTTGCCCGACCTGGGAATCGAACCCAAGACCAAGCACAGCAGTGGCGCTTGCGACCACTAGACCAACGAGGCAGTCGAAATTACCGAGAATTACCTAATAGTGGAAACAAAACCATGTCAGACACACATTTATTTAATCAATAAATATATTTAAAAGACTAGCTACCTATTCACCCGCGGTTTCACACACATTAAGTTACGTATTTGGTTAGTTAGTTATCCGGGGGTCATGGTATGATATGGTATGTTATGTAGCCTATGTACTATTTCTCAATTTCTCAATAATACCTATATAAAAAGAGTTTTTCCGTTTCCGTTTAGCTTTAGCGTGTTTAACAAAGCAGAAAAAAGCATTAGTAAATTAATATACTAGATAAAATTAAAATATTAGTGCAATAGCTAGCATGCAATGGGATATAGATTAGATATTAACATCGCTGTCTGCATATTTAGATATGCAAACATCTGATTGCGATAACGATGATTTTATATTAATTGAGATTTGGATTAGAAGATACTTAAGTACTTATATCTTTATAGGTAGGTATATTTATAGGCTTAAGTTGATAATAAGAATTAATTCTAGCGTTGTTTGGCTTTGGAGAGAATGTGTTCATACGTCTGCCTAGGTATTAGCTAGAGAAACTTATTTAGTCATCTACATTTCGTTGATAAGTTTATTAAAAGTTAAAAAGTATGACTTTATAACGGTAGAACTAATAGATTATAAACATGATGTAGAATCCTCAAAAAAATAAAAATAAATATCCCAGTATCTTCATTGATTTGAGTTTGATGCCTTTAAAAATATAAACTTTAGCCTACTGTACCCAGTTATATGTTTTTCAGAAATATTATACATTAGTCGGGCCTCTTATATACCTAGTGGGCTACTATTTTATACCCATATAGTAGGGTTGGCAACCCTGATTGTAAGGAATGTAATCACACCGTCACCGCGTCTTTCTCGTGTGTGATAATTCGCTTGTGAGCCAATTTAATCACCAAAAAAATCCTTTTGTGCGTGGTGATCACGTCAGTTTCATTACCGTATATATCACTGTAAGTAATTGTCTGATAAGAGGTCCACCCCAACACGTGGTAACACGAACAAGATAATAAGAGCTAGGTAGCTCAGGTAGTCAATCAGATTGAACTCATCATGCATACGAGATCATGCTTAATGCATACATTATTTTGAAAGTAAACTCACGCCTGTAATCTCCGAAGGGTTAGGCAGAGGTGTACACACACATTTCGCACGGCGAGCCTATTGCCACCAATTGGGCATAAATCCAGACACCGAGGCTGCCACTGAGAAAATCCTAATGGAAAAACCCAATGGTGTTATTGGGTGCTGCTCGATCTGGGAATCAAACTTAAGACCTCATGCTCAGCAGTCGCATTTTGGGACCACTAGACCAACGAGGAAGTCATCGTAACCTATTCGGGTGAAAAAAACCACGCAAACGATGTCGAATCCCGAAGAAAATTATAGGACTTTCTTCAACTGAATAAGCTATAATAGCTCTTAACAAAAACATGAATAAAGTAATAAAAATATAGCACATGATCACACGACCACCTAAACTTCTACAAAACCCGCGTGTGTCTACTGTATCTTTATTAGCGTATTTGTGGGTATTTGTTATAGTTTTTGCGTCAGTTGAGCGTGGCGAATGGTCAGATGTCGCGCCGACACGTGCAGCTCGGCGGCTTTGTAACGCGACGCGGCGCGGCGCGACACGCCCTGCTCGGTGACGAGTGGCGCCTAAGGGTCATAGGCAAAAACTATTGACCGGACTTGTAAGGTTACACAAATTTACTAATTTACAATAAAAAATATTTGATTGTAGGAATGTGATTTGCGGAATAAGTTCACAATAGTTCAATGACTCGAGTTCACAGTTATTTGTTGATTAAAATAAAATTATGCTTGGAGATAACACAACACTATATTAAACAATTTACTTCAACTAGACTCAAATCTTTTATTGTATATGACGTTCAAAAGTGGCTTATATTGGCCTAATTGAAATAAATGATTTGACTTTGACTTTGACTTGACATATTGTGACTATGTCAGAAGCCAGAAACTTACGACCTTTTCCCTGAATTTAGTGAAAGCCTGTCAGAAGATAGTGTTTAGCCATTAATTATCTGTTATCGAGAAGTTGTTACTCCTTATCGAGAAGAAGCACTGTAGAAGGTCCCAGGCATGGTTCAGAAGAAATGTCATATTGATGGGAAAAACCATGTACTTAGTACCTAAATTTCGGCTTCGGTAGTTGCCGTTTTACACCCGTCATGGTCTAATCTGAACAAGCCTTGTTCAAAATTAAGCCTCAATCACTTAGGTATGGACTTCGGAACTCCTTAGCACTTTTTGGTTCAGGTGAGTACCTACTTATGTGTGTTCAAGCGCTCAATGTTTATAGGGACCACCTCCGCAGCCGGCGCTGGCCGCCGAATTACGTAGAGGTTGAAAAGATATATATCAACTGCGGATAGCAGAAGTGATTGTACTAAGAGAACCTAGAATGCAGACACGAGTGCAGCTTTTAATTATTCGTGAACAAATAGGAGAGCGAGTAATCATCTATACTTTGGCTGTAAAGTAGATTTAATTAAGGAAATCGTTCCAGCGAAACGAGCCCGGGTCTTGGAAAACTACGTCTCCGACATGTAGTTTAAAGGAGATGAAAAAAGGGGTAGGTGTATGCTCTACCCCTTTTATTATTACTTTATTTATTATGTTTAATAGGTAGACATAAATTAAGTGGAGCTAATAAAAAAAAGCCTAACTTTTTACACAATTGTGACATGAAATATTTTTATAATAGGAGTTAAAAGTGTTTACCTTTTAGGAGCAAAACGTTGGAGTCTATAACTTGAAATTACGCAGGTGCCGGTTTAAAATTAGTTTTTATTTATCTGGCTGAAAGAAGGTATACAGACCTTAGAAAAATTTAAGTTTTTCCTAGGCATCTATTCTATCTATTTCTAATATATCTAAATTTACTTAATTAAAAATCAAAACTTCTAAAGACTTTCGTTAAAGAATTTCTATAGAATTCAAAGTATTTTTCATAACACCACGTCCGTCATCCCTGAAGGGTTATTCAGAGGTGTACCCATTAGTGCACCCACATTTCGCCCGTTATGTAAAAGGGAGCGAGCCTATTGCCATCAACCGGGCACAAATCCAGACTCCAAAGCTGGTACTGAGATATTCTTGGTGGGAAAACCCAATAATACTTTGCCCGACCTAGGAATCGAACCCAAGACTCTACGCAGTCGCAAATATTTTTCAGTTCTCCTTATTCACTTTGAATCATTAACGCCATCTAGTGTCAAGCGGCTAAAACGTTATCTGTGAAACAACTGACGTCTCACTAACGTTGCATCTATTCTACGCTAGATGTCGTTACCAGTTTTCTAGCAGACGCTTCATTTAAAAAAAACAATAATTTTGAAACAAATTTAAGAAATATATTTCTTAATTAATACATTTATTGTACCTACGTATTGTTTTGTAATTATTATCAAGTTGCTATCGGCTTTAATAAAGTAGTGAACCGGACTAGGTGCGAGTAGGTACGCGTGTATCGGTCAAATGCGATTGAGCACCAATCTTGTGATATCATTGTTGTTGATTACAATTCATTTACGAAAGCCTTTTTGCGCACGACACTAGAAATGTTAGTGTCGGGTGAACTAGACTTAAGGAGAAGTTTGCTACAATTGTCTTATTGTATCCAAGTTGCTATGTCTACAGTTCAATAGAGTAATTAACACGTCAATATGCAAGCAAACGCATAGGGTAAAACTTTCAATGATGCCATCATATTACGAATAAATCAACTAGCTGGTGTTAGAATAACAAATAATAAAACACCTATTTTCTTAGAATTTTCCTCAATAACTAATCTTTATAATGAGTCCTATTTAGCCTAGGTACTTCTTATATATTCATTGTTAACTAAATCACACTTGCTCGTATATGTAGATGGTGCTTTTATTTTATTTCTGTACAAAACTATTTTCATCTTTTTCACATTTAAACATCTCCTTAAGTGTTTTGCGCGCGGCACCACTCCAATTCTTTATCAACAGCTTTGGTATCAATTATTATCATTGATGGAGTAGGTACGCGCGACTCTTCGGGACAGTTCGGGTCGCTACGGCAACCTGCGTGTGCGCCGCTATCTTCGTTAATCTGCTCAAATTCCTGTTACCGACTTATAATCACAATGAAATTATTTTAAAAGATTTAGCATAAGTTTTAGAAAGCATGATTATTAGGGAATCTATTTAACTACGTAGGTTACCTAATGGTGTACACTTATAACTTATTCTATCATGACGTAAATCGTCATGTTAAAATATAAATGAAGGTAAATTAAGTTACTAGATAATTAAAAGATAACATAAATAAATAAAAACTTCAACTACTGAAACATAGGTATTTCTTAAGTAATTAGTAAACTAGATAAAGTTTAAAATTGACTTCTTGTTCGCTGCAAAGTTGGTTGCAGAAAAACATCAAGTAGATAGAACTTAAATAAAAATATGTCCACGTAACACAGTGTTATCTTGTCTCTTTCAAAAATCATTAGAGATTATATCTACAATGATTCTGAACGAGTAATCAAAAATGTTAACGCTTTTCAGTAATTTTCAGTTAAATTATACTTTTAACATTTATCTAAACAATACAAACCCACCAACTAACAGGTACACTCAATCGATTATGTTCTATAATATGATTATCTAATAATAAAGTACTACTATGTAACATACTATCAGCACGTTCGAGAGCACTCCACAATTAGCTTCCATGCTGAGTGCGACACTCGAGTCGATGATAGTGCCTGGACGGTACCTGTTCAGGTGATTTATAGCCCGTAATACAATGTTATGTTACTAGCCACTTTATCAAACTGCTGAGCTGCTGATAATGACAGATTTGCTAGAGGTTTGAGGGACTGCCCGTAGCATCTGTCATCGTATGCTTTACCTTGCTGGAAAATCGATTTGTAACTTTTGATTTGAATTCTAAAACGTTGTTTCTTAAGTTATTATGAGCATCACAACCGGGTTGAGAGTTTGGGAGAACTATTTTCCGTTTTCTATTGGTAGAAATCAAAACAAGAATATTGGAAGCAATTATTAAATTGTTATTGTTATAATTAATTGTCTTCCTCCTGTCCCTATTTCGTGCTAAATAAGCTACGTGCAATGTAAACATTGCACACGGCTGAAATATTTGCGCGTGCGCACCCAATCAACTATCTTTGAAGTATTAAACTGTATCAGTACAAGCAGATTGTGTTACACTAATGAATCGTATTCAACAAGTTGCTTAATTACTGAAAAAAATAATTTAGTTAAAATTTTTTTTAATTTAAATAAAAAATAGTAAATTTGAATCAACATAGTGCTTTAGTTACTATCAGAATTGGACTAAGTACCTGAGTAGTATTTAGTGACTTTCAATACTATACAAAAAAGAGTGCAACTTATACCAAAGTAGGTAGTTGTAATAAAAACCACGGTTCGCTTGTGAAGTGTTTTACAAAATACTTTGCGTATAATACATGCATGTAGCGCTCATCAAAATTTATTTATTTACACACACACAATAATATGTGAAAGTATTTTGTAAACTAAACAAGTTCGGTGTTATGAAACAAAATCATTAATAAGTGTTTGTGAGACAGGATTTGCTCCGACCCTCGCCGTCGTCAAGGACAGCCAACATGATGGATATAAAAACAAGTCCATCAAGCTTCGAACACGGTTTGTATCAATTTGTTTCATATTCCCTCCCACTTTTTTAGGCATAGCTTTATTAAAATCTAGACTTTGTATAAGATAGGAATATATTTTAGCAGGATAGTAACAATATGTGTTAGGTACGTGTGTCATTTCCAATCGCTCTAATCACTTGACCTTCCATTTTGATCAGGTGAATTTTATTTTTTGCTCGATTTGATGTCCAATGTTACCCCGGTTGGTATGTCGTGCTGATATGCAGCAATTTAGATAAAGAAGTGGATGTCCTAAGTAGGTATTTATAATAATAGGTACTAGCTTCTGTCGCGACTTCGTCAGCGTCAAATTTGATAATATATCCCAAAGGAACTGTAATTTTTTCCGGTATAAACAGTAGCCAGATTCCAGATCCGTTCGACCGTTCTGACGTGATTGATTAACAAACATCCATCCATCTAAATAAGATGTAAGAACTATAAAGATCCTGTTTGGTTTAGACATTATAAGTATCCTGTAAAACCCCGTATATTGATAAATCTTAAGATTTACCAACATTTGGTTGGTAAATGTAAGAATTTTATAATAAAGAGACGATCTTTCGGGTTTTAACCATTAGAGTTTGGTCCAGGTACTTAGTTTTCAAAATGACGGTTGGTAATGTTAGTTTGTGAATAAAACAATGAGCACTTCATCATTTATATGTTACTGTATAATAACCACACTAAAGTAGTATGATGACAGTGTTGCATTTGCATCAGTCAATCAGTACCTAAGTAGGTGCTGACGATAAGGTCAATGTCACAGCAACCGGCACCCGGGGGCGATGTGGTAGCACATGGTGTGTACCTAAACCACCCAAACATAGTAACGGGTGGGGAAATACATCGTACAGTGTACTTGTACCTGACGTTGCATCGTTTTCCTTAAAACTGTGTGAATGACGTTTTTAAGTTAAGGCGAAGATTATGTTCAAAACATTTTTTACTTTAAATTCAATTTAAAATATGAATGTCTACGTATCTTGCCAGTTCCGAAGTAAATAGTTGAAAACTTAAGTCTGAACTTGTTATTTAAGTAAGCACCGAAATAAGATTATTCAGTGTAAAATGTATACCAGCTTTTAAGCAAATCTGATATACCTACTTTCATGCTGTAAAAGTTTCTTCAAAATCAGTTCAATAGTTTAGAGCAATAAATAAGTCCATAATCCGACACGCACTTGGCCGATTTCAGGTTACCGTGATCCTTTTTTTAAGGTTCAAAATTTGGAAGGTTTGCAATTGGATCCATAGTTCTTTCATGACCTTTTTGCCGAGAATTACTGTCTTGTGTAGGCTAGGTGTGTTCATGGACCATACATGGCGTCAAAAGTCTTAAATCTAACTGCAGTACGTAACTTAGCGTTCTATGTATCGAATCTTTAACTCCCGAAGATCATGGAAGAAACGATTGCACTGACTTAAACATGCGCGGTTTACGTTTTACGACGTCGAAACAGCAGAACTCTTTGTTCATACATAGCTTACTTATGTACGTGCAGTAGTTTATGTGCGCGGCTATCTGATTGCGAACACACAAAGTTTACGTTCATTCCTATCGATGAAGCTGTTCTTGTACACTTGAGGTACTTAGATGTCTGTTACGGAGGTAATTAATGTAAAACCAATTAAACGATTGAATGAATTTATTCATTGAATGTAAGTAGTTATTATGAAGAGGCAATAACCGAACTTATTTAATGTGAACTCTTAGCATAATGCTTATTTGGAAGTCATTTGCGTGCAATAATGCACGTTCGCAGTCTGTTGTCAGGACTTTGGTAGTTTTTCTGATGGAATTAGGTAACAGGAATCAAACAATCACACGAGCGCCGGATCACGATTTGGTAGTTAATGTAACGTCGTGAGGTGAACTACATGCCTATGCCATGTCCTGTGGTTTGGAACTTGTGAACAATCAAACCCTGAAATACCAAATCGACAAGATCTCTGTGAGTACCCTCACACATTTAGGAAACTCATAGTCCGAAGGGACGGCTATCAGACACAACCAGGAAGGTAAGGTGCACGATCAACACCTTTACGAGCTTTCCGAGGCACGGAGGTGTCACACCAACGCCAACTTTCAAACTCCGGGCTGGTACTATGAAATTCCAAAAGGAAAAACCTAATAACACTTTTTGCCTAACTTTGGAATCGAACCCATCCTAAGGTTCTAAGCTCAGTAGTCGCAGGGCAGTTAAAAAATAATTCTGAGTAGTGAGTAGTCTGAGTAGTGAGTAGTGACTTGCGACCCCTGGGTTGTCCGCGCTGTGCGTAGAACACATCCATTCAGGTGGAAAACCACCTGTTAGTCTATAAATAACAATTACATACGCACATATAAAGTTCTACATTGCCTATAGAAACTAAATTACAAATTCAACAAATCTAAATACAAAACAGATCAATATATAAAATAATGGGCGATGTTTCATGGGTTTTTTGCATCCAATAATTATGCAGATAAATGCAAAAATACATCGATATTTTTAGCCAAGTTGCACATTAGCGCCCACCGCACGTATTGTTCGACAATACGAGGCATATTTTAGCCTAGATTTATTTCAGCTGCCTATTTAGGCTCATTATATTAGTTGTCTAGTAGTTTTTGGACGGTTCTGATCGATGTGTTCTTTGTCATGGTCGCTGGTCTGTTTGGTCACGGGTGGTCTGTTGTTGGAGCGCTTTATTTTGTTGTGTGGTTGGAATTAAGTAGCGAGTTTACGTGAAGAGAATTTTGAAATACAAGAAAGAAAATATTTTTTGTCTTCCCATGCAGTCTGCAGACTGCACTATCCACTCTTGACCCCCGATGACGACATTATGGAACTGTTCTACATTGAACACAACCAACATGGTTGGGTTAGGCTAAGAGGGACTGGGAGCCTAAAGATGATAGATGCGCCTAACAGCTCAATTCACAACACACAGCATTATGTTCAAGTATGCAAATCGTTTTATAACCATGTTTATCAAGTTAATTGAGCGGAACAATCATTTAAAATCGCCACTCATCATCAATATCCGAATTATTTTTGTCACTACAATTACACAGTAAAATAGTGTAAATTGACAACATTGTAGTAGGAATCGCTTCACTTCGGTAACGCTTCAGCGAAAAGATAGTGTTATATCGGTATAAAGCAGCTTGGAATAGGGCTAGACATCAGTGGGTGCAGGGAGACCTCGCCGAGTGGACGAACTAGTTACTGGACGTAAGGTAGGGTTATTTTCCGAGTGCATTTTATTTTGTTCAGTCGCCTAGGTCGAGAGTTTATTATTTTAAACAGGTTTCATTCGATCTTGGTTATGGTTAAAATTAAATATGTTCAATAAATGTTTATCTAGATAATTAATTATAAATATGGCATTCCTATCAAGATTAAAAATATCAGTCGATGCTATCAATGTTATCGTGCGGTTTAGTTTCCTATCACGGCAAAATTTTAACAACTCTAAGCTGCACTGCTCTATGCTGTACTAGATGTGGGTTCACCCTCCGAGGTTATTTAACAGTAACGTTAAATTGCAGTCGTTGTTCTAAGTCCACGGTCTATTATTATCACTAAGATAAGCTATCGATTAATACAATGACAGCTTAGTACGTAATGCTGGGATTTTATTTATATTTTTGTGAAAAATAAAACCCCTTTGAGCCCCGAGGCTCTTGAGATCGACTGGTCAAAGAGGTATCAACAATTTTGCACAGTACATCAGCCACAGAATAGTCATGGCCTTTCTGTGTTAACTTAAAACAGACTTAATAACAGACTTTTCCCAAAATTTTCTCCAAACGTCAGGTTCTCTGCAATACTTCTACTTCTACTAGTCTTTAAAATTCTATACAAAAATATATAGCTAGGGAATCTTTATCCTATCTGACCATATTAGGTATGCAGTAGAAGTCGTGATTATTGTTATTATGGAAGTCGTGAACTATTTGCTGCGCGCGAGCAAGCGAGTAGGGAATTTGATCATCAAAGTGTTGCGCCGATTGATTGACGACTGTCTTTCCTCCGTTCGATAAAGTCGTGAGTTATTAGCGAGTCTTGTGGTGATATTTATACTTGTAAAACAGATGATTTCGTAGATAGGTCTACTAGCTTTATAAGTTCACGTTGGTGACCCAACATCCTTTAGCCCGTAGTCGTTTGCTCCTGGTTTGTTTCTCTCCATGGTTGATGCTGCCTTACTTTCTACATGTATGGTGGTGCTCTCAATTAAGACTGATAATTTTCATTTTTGGAGTTGGCCTAGGACTAGACCCTCCCCATAAATATATGTATACACAAGTAAGAACTTATGACCTTTCGTCAATCTCTAGTTTATCGCACTAAGAAACCAAATACGTAACACAAACATCATTAACCGACATGATAATCCAAACATAAATACAAACAAAATCTCATTAATTTTCGTAACGTCTTGACTGTGACATAATCTTAAACTCGTATAATAATACGACACGAGTGAGTTACGTCACTTCCTTGCGCGCGTTCTCGTTAGCATGCGGCGCGGGCGCAGGCTAAGACATGTCAACCGTGCTTTACTTGTTTATGGCTGCAGTTCTTATCTGTGGTAACGGTGAAGGACAAGTAATGGGGGTGGGCGTGATGTAGATAGAAGACAGATTATCTCTGGGTGGGTTCAAATATGTACACTCGTACAATTTGCTTGGCTGAGATAGTTCTAGGTCGTTGGATGATTTTTTGAGCAAAAATTCAAGCAAATTTTCCATTAACTACCCTTATGCCAGATAATTTGTGGTTGGTTGTCAGTATGTCTTCTTCCACACCATCTCTACTAGATGTCATCTCAGAATACTACTGAGACGACTGCTTATTTAATTAGAGTATGATCTGGATAGTACTTAACCTCTTTCTAGCCAAATCATTCACACAATAATCCATCGTTATCTTCACGGCACATTCCTTATTCCTCTGCCTCACATGCCTACACCGACGAACAGAAAAGTCCCGAAATTTCCAAAAACCTTTTCGTTGGATCCGGTCTTTGTGTTTTCGTGTAGAACATAACACCCTCTAGTCTGCGCAGCGTCTCTCGTGTGAACACTAGCTGCTCTAGTGTCAGCCGACGAGTCGTGAGATCCCGCTCCACAATCCGGTTTCCTTTCATCCCAAACCACGCTCTTGTGTTCGTTACATCATGTTCGAGACTTACTTATTATCATTTTAAAGTTCTCAGTAGACTTGAAATATAAAACCATATCATTCTTATCTATCGACTACAAATTCTCCTGAAATCTAAATCCCCTAATCCTTAACATTTGCTGGTGCAAGGTCGTGACCACGTGACGTCATCAAATCAGTAACCTATCAACCTACCCTTCAAGTTAACCGCAGTAACCACGTATTCCGTATGGTTGCATAGGCAATGAGGTGGAACAGATAACAAGTTAGTGTCGTAACTTTGTAATCGCATGCGCAGCCGGTCCGTTGTAACTGCGCCCGCGTCATTCCGCCATCGCAACCCGACAACCGCGGACGTTCGCGCCGCTTTTTGACAGCTGTCAATTTGATCGCATCTTGTAATTACGCGAGTTTATTTATTGACATTTTTTTTTAAGAATCTCAGTTATCTGTGATAGAAGTTTGTTGTTTATTTGGAGTTTTTCGGTGAGTTGTTGCGACTGTTTAAAACTTAAATACTTAGCTCTAGTGTTAGATTATGGCGTCCTTGCAAAAAAATTGCTGTTATTTTGGTTATGATTGCGGTTTTTACAACGAGCGGTGATGAATGAATTTTTTGTATGAAAATAACAAACTGGTTTTCGGAACTTGTAACTAGATTATTTTATTATTTTTAAATTGACTAAAAGAAATAATTGAGACATTGAGGTTCCCGAGTCTCCCATGGGGGATGCAACGTTGTTTTATAAATGGTTCACTATTGACAATGGCCTATTGTTAAGCTTATTTCTTGACTTGTACAATATGGTAACAGTTAAATCATATTTAGGGGAATTATGTTGCAAGAAGTTTTCCCCATTTTGTTATTACGAGTGGCTCAATTTAAGAGAACATGATTACATGCGTAAAAACCGAACAAATCATACATTTGTATGAGAAATAATTTTATGATGCATTACACAATTCAGCGGTAGTCATAGAAACGAATAGTCGAAGTGAGCGGCTGTTGCGCCCGCGCCGGCGACCTTTGGGGGCAACGCTGGGTACTTGTTAGCTAACACGTAAGTCACCGGTACTACTACAGGTACACACGTTTGTTTATATACAAACTTACACATGCAGGCTGATCTCTCGGTAGACTGACCATTGAGTTCAAATATCAGTTTTTTTTTTAAAGGTATAATGTACAAAGTTTTATTAAGATGAAGAAAAAAACAAAGGCTTTTCATAAATAAATAAATGAGTGATTTGATGAGACAAAATAGGTTCAAGGGTATTGCGCTAGTCATGTATCAGTTGTTGTAATCAAAACACGTTTTTGACCCTTATCCTAATCAGGTGACATGTTGATCTGATAAGTAATTAAAAGCTGATAGCTTTCGGATAGTACCTATTAGAGTATTTATTTAAGGAAACATACACAACATTACTGCAGAAGTAAAACTAAGTAATGCACAGTAGATATCTACAATCATACACACTATCTGCATCTCATGGCACCTTGAAAGGAAGAGGATGAGTCAATTTTAAGTAGATTACTTATTCATATCAATAAGCATTTTTTTGAAAAAGCATAAATTACAATGTTGAAGTGTTTGTTTGTTTTTGGTTTGAAAGCGCTAATATCCGGAACTACTGATCCGATTCTGAAAATTCTATCGCTTAGGTATATTAAACTACGTTATCCCGTTATCCCTAACTGCTATAAGGCCAAATTTAAATTGACAAAAATATTGGACATTCATGCGGACGAACTCGCGGCTAAAAGGTAGTATTGTTATAAACATCAAGCATGACAGGTGGTTAGTATCTGGAGCAAGATGTCATTAGAAAGGAAGAAACAGTTGCCTCTCGTGTTGAACTTGTTAATTCCTTTAGTTGCCTGTTACGACAGCCCCGAGTCACGGGGGGGTTGCATTAACGTTACTCGTTTTGACTTGCCGTAACGAAAACGTAACATAACGTAACCACCCATGTAACATACACATAAAGTAAGTTATTTTGATCGCGTGAATAAACTACATTAAAATAGATACTACGATTAATTTACATGTTTGCATAAAATAACTCAATTCGAGACGAGGTCGAATGCAATTTGTTGAACGCGATTACCGTTGAATTTTAATTGAAAATAACAAAATATTATCTTTATTGCGTTCCTTTGTATTGTAATTTGAAATTTTATCTAATTCAGGAATTTTTTTAATGTTGTGCGGTATAAACGTAGAAATAGCACCTAATTACGTGGCTTGATCTTCTTGGTTGCAATTTTATATTGATTAATTTTCATTTGAAGTGTAACTTTGTGTCATAGCGTAACCACGGTCTATAAGAGATTAGTATCACGCACGATAGCTCTCGCGTAGTTAAAGTTTTAGTAACTGCAAGTTATAGTAGAACTAGTGATAATATTATAAAGTAAGTCCATTCTCTCGTATTCAACTACAAACATGATCATTGTCAGGCTTAGACACAGTTATTTTGCTGCCGGTAATAGATAATCTTACAACTGTAGTTAAATTCATCGTCAAAGTCAAAGTCAAAGTCAAATCATTTATTTCAATTAGGCCAATAAGGCACTTTTGAACGTCAAACACAAAAAACAAAATAGAATTGAATCTAGTTGCCCCTTCCAAAAGGTAGTTTTGTATGGAGAAGAATGGGCAAGAAACTCCATACGTACTCTTTTAAAATCAATGTTTACAATATTTGTTTACAGAATCATACACGACATGGCACGTGAAAGCAATGTATGTACCCTATAAAAAAAAACTAATTAATCATAATAATTAAAAGGCACAAATTAAGAATTTAAAAGTTAAAATATGTTCAAATATACATAGTTTTCACGTGTTTACAAATATTGGAACTACAGACGACCACTCATAACATCTCAACCAACATGAAATAGTGTGTGAGTCCGCGCAATCTATAACACACTTCAAAATCAATAATCAAAAATAAAACAAAATTAAGTATTAAGAAAAATGAAAAACAAAAAAAAACAAAAAAAAACATTAGTAACCAGTTTGATTTTGTCTAGAATGTATCATTGTCCCATGGAGCAGGACCAGCATGTTTCCAAGCATTCTTATCTTGATTGTAATCCTCTAATTTGTAATATGCTTGTCTGCAAAGTGTACTTTTAATGTGTGTCTTAAATTTCCTTTCATTTAATTTTAATATATCAGAAGGAATTTTATTGTAACATTTAACACAGTACCCCATAAAAGATGTATTTACTTTAGACAACCTAAAATATGGTTGAGCTATTTTATCTTTATTTCTAGTATTAATATTATGTCTATCACTTATTTTATTAAAAAGTTTTAGATTTTTTCTCACATACATAATATTTTCATAAATAAATTGGCAAGGTACTGTCATAATATTAATCCTTTTAAATAATTCCCTTAGAGATTCGCGACGAGGTAGATTATAAATGGCTCTGACAGCTCTCTTCTGTAAAATAAAAATGGATTCAAATTCGTATTATAAAACCTAATTTGGGACAACCCGAATGAATTCGTTAATGAAATGAAAATATTTGAGTTGTGTTGCGTGTCGAGGTAATTCGAAGAAGTTTCGGTAGATAAACCACGGACCTAGGTGTAGTTTTAAAACCTGGAACATTAATTTTGTATAAACAAGTAGAAAACCCATTACCTACCTTTTCTTTTTCACTCTTCTTTTCAACATCTAGTCAGCTGGAATTTAAGTACTAACTTTATATAGTTTAAAAAAATACTTGGGATTCTAAAAAACACCGTACTTTAGAAAATTCAATGTATTAAGTATTAAGTTTTCCAGAAAATATGATCAACTTGTAGTAAGTAAGCGTGGTGATCAATGATCGTCTCTATTTATTCATTCGAAGAGTGATTTTTGATCAATGGATAAAGCATATTCTTTGTTCATATTTCTATATATATTAGTGACTGACAACCTTATAGATAACACAAAACTGTCGCAAGCTCTTCGTCCACTGAATATTTTCAGCTGTACAAACTTTTAATGAATGCACATTACACAGTAACTAACTTTGCTTAATGTCGCGCAATGATATCACTGTATATCTGATTGTATTTTGATTTGTTATTGGAAGTACATAATTTTATCTTTTCATTACAAAGGGCAAAGCAAAAGCAACTTTGAATTAAAAAAAGGTTAACTAAGTATTGCTTAAAATATTATGTATAATAGGGTATTAAGGACGTTGATTTAAAAGCTAATCATGGTTAAAAATTGGGACTGACTGTTTAGTATTTTGTGAACTTCTGAAACTGACTACTTAGGTATTAGAGTTTTGAATCATCTTGTCAATATTACGCGCGTCACACCTCGGGGATTACCTTCCCTACTCTAGGAGGTACTTACTAGTCACCAAATAAGAATTATCTCAATAATAAACACATCATATTATTCTTATTAACAGATCTCATTAAATATAAGTTAATTATTAAATATTGTTTTTTTTTTTTTTTTTTTATTTATTTAGTTGATTGATTTGTTTCATATCTTAATAAGTTTTAATGATCTCAATTGTACCTACTTATGTCCCTAATTATAATTTACATCAATATAATTATGTATTCACTTAATTACAATGTTTGTTATAATAATATCTAATAATATAGTTGTTGTAATTTTTATAAAATGTTAGATTTAATATTATATTAATTTTAAGTTGCTGTGCCCTAATAGGGTCCATAATGTACTTAGCTTAAAGCCTGTTTGTAACATCTATAACACATATGGAATGCAAATAAATACTTGAAATACTTGAAATATTCTATAGGTGGGTACATTAGCACCAACGACGCAACACTAAACCATTGCACCCGCCCCTTAAAAATATTCGCAGAAAAACAACCTCGATCAGTCTCCTTATCTCAAAAAACATTCACTGTATTTTATTTCACGGATAAAGATATCTAAAGGTCTAGTTCGTGTTTGTTTACTTTATTATCGCTAATATTTGAGTGTCGTGTGATTTCCGCTATAAATACGTCGTTACTTTGATGAACGTTATTCGAGTAGACAGTATAGCCATGCCCTGTCATTATACATATATTTAAGATCTGTAAAAAATATTAAATACTAGCTTCTGATTTGATTATGATCCTACGAGAACCGTACATTTTTCCGGGATAAAATTGCCTATGTGCTGTTCTAGACAATAATCTATATCTGTACCAAATCTAAATCCATATTCATATTTATTTATTTGGATACTATAATGTGTTTATAGATGTTACTTACATAGGTCATAAAGTTAAAGCTAAAGTACAGTTATGGACCGTGTTAGGGCACAGCAACATTGTATTAAATTAATTAAAAATAAAAACTTAAAAATAAAATTAAAACACTTGCAATATCATAACGTAAACACACATTACTATGTGTGCAATTCCATACAGCCGTTCTGACGTAATTGTGTTAAAAACATTAATCTATTAAAACTTACACATTTATTATAAAGTATATTGTGAATGTTAGTAAGATTAAGCCGTAAGGATTGATGGATGGATGGATGGATAGATAAAGGTGTCAAGATCAAACGACTGCTGCCTATTTCTTCCATGAAACATTAATTAACAATTGAATGAAAGCGTAGGTCAGGTTGACGTAGGTAACCTTCCTAGATTTACGATGTAGTACACATTCTCATGGATACAGCTCATACAGCTCATACAGCAAGCTTTTCCCACGGCCTATGTGTATCAATATTTTCCGATAGTTTCAATTTTGTTTCCACTTGCAATGCTTCCTTAGCACAAACAGCGTCCGCATTTTCGTAAACAAACCAAGGGATGCATTCTTTTGTATTTGCCATTAAATCTGGTCAGTATGCTGGCTGTTCCATGTGTAATGAGATGATTAACAATATTATTTTAAAATTTTAAAATGGTCTTCAATAGCTACGTATACGAAACATTCAGATTCCTACAATCATTTTTTTGTAGGTGTCCTTAAAACTGTCAATCTAAAAAAAATGATAACAAAGGTGTTATAACTTCCCAATTATTGTACTTAGTGATAGGTATTACAGGGAAACAAAAAAGTGACTGCTATTTGTATATCTTTGACAGGTGTTATGTATATGTGGGTACTCGTAAGCCTAAAAGTAAGACAACTAGTCTTACCAATCGTGTTTCCTAGTCACTGGGATGTATTGGTCAGATAAATATTAAGTCCATGGTATACTCGAACCCAGCCGTACTAGGATAGCCGACTCTAACGGTAAACGAATCACGATCACGATCACTTAACTTTTCCTCGACAAAACTCAGCTTCCTTCTAGAAAAAGTAAGAGCATGTTCTCATCATAGACTAAGTACAGATATCCGCTGTGTGGCGTCACTGGTCGGTGACACGAAGATTGTCGACCACCGCCGATCACGATCGGGATCGGGACTCTTTATTGTTTTAAATTAAACAAAATGGGACACGGCAATCATGCGCACTGAGCTGACACTTCATAGGCGAAAAGATTTAGAACATCGTAGAACAAAAACTTGATTAAAAAACAGTGTCGTATCAAAGGACCAAGTTTTTTTTACACCTAATAATACCTAATCAAACGGGATTTAAGAAACGTCTGTAGGTCAGAAAAGACACAACTAAAATAAACCGGTGCCGTTTTTTAAAATTTGCCAAAATCCACTTTCAAAAAACACACACATCCATTCATAAGAGACCAACAAAATCTTTTACTTAGTACATTTTTAATTGATAAAAACCTATTAGCTAGATCCATGTACAATCTACATCTATAGGTAAATCTTAAAAACCTAAGTGTAGGTAGATACTATAGAGAACCTTAATATTTAAAAAAAAACTATGTTACTATCTTACATAGATTTTGTACAAAATAAGTAGACGAATAGACGATGCATGTACCTAGACGACTTTTCTGTTTCAACAAATACCTATTACATATCTATACATTTGTAGAAACAGGAAAATTCATCTTATATCTGACTACCTACGTGCTAACGTAGATATGATTTTATGACTTACCTGTTAAGATTTTTCAATAAGGAAATTAACTAAAAGAATAGTACAGTAGGTACGTCCCCACGTGCCGTGACGGACAAAAATGCTAAGCCAAAAAATGGTCGTGATTTACAAAAAAATAGGAATAAAGACTCAATTTTTTAAATATTGTAAAATTTTGATTGGCAACATTATCAATAACTAATCATAGCAGCATGCATGAACTTGTCACATTAGTTAGGCGTTGATTTTCAGAAACCAGGAGTTCTAATTCTAAACAATAATCAAGATTAGTAGAAACTAATCCAAACACCCACAGACTCCGTGAGTCACAGCATCTTGTCAGCATCCATCAATTTTGTGTAATTGTCCCCGACGAGACCTCGTGGCCCCCAGTTGACGACTCGAGAAAACTGATTGACAAAATTATTTAGAGTTTATTTTGACAGTTATTTCGTGAGCTATCCTCAAAGTTGAATAATTATTGATTGTTTGTGAATAATCATCGTGCGACTACCTAGGACTGTTAGCTTCATTCCGTAACTTTTTATTTTACTTCTAAATATCGATTAGCAGTGTTGACTGCACGGGTTCCAACGCGCGTATTTGCGCTAAAATATTTGACATTATTGTATTAATGGTAACCTGATAAGAAAGTAGGTGCAGTTTAAAAGAAATTGAGTAACTTCAGACCTTTCGAATGCTCCGTCAAAAGATGTTGGCCATGAGTTTAACTACTTTTGCACTCCACCGAGAAATATCGTTGCACCCGCGGGCAAAATGTTTCACATAATTATCATGAGACACAACAAATCTTTAAGTTCTTTTATCTGAAACTCGGTTTATCTTGACAAATCTGCGCTTTACACACGACCTCAAAGTTTTGGAGGCAGCACTAACTTGTTGTCTTTCTCTCAACAGTTACTCAATCTGATATGACATTACAAGTTACTTACTGATAACGAACTGATAAAATTAGATTACACAGTTGCGAGCTGATACAATACATTAGCAGGTATCTAATAGCCCTTCATATTGTCCTATCCTCATTCATATTGTCCTATCATGGGGCTTTGTAGTAGTACAATATTAAATTCAATAACCAGTTCAAATATTTACAATATCACATGAAACTGATTTGCTAATGTTATCATTTCACCGAAGCTTGCATGAAATGGTCAAAATAAAGTAGATAAATGTTATCAAAACAAAGGTTTCGAGTGGCAGGTGTCGTCTTTATTTACTAAATTCATTTAAATAATGATGACTACGTAAAAGTTCATATTACTTACACTTTGTCTCGTGTTTTGAAAATAACTCTCAAGATGGAGAAGCTATGACTCTTGTGCGTTATTTACTGAATTCGGATGTGAGGACCAGCATTAAAATAGTAGTTAATGGAATAAGTCATGTCTGATAACCACTATTTACTAAATGGACACTTTTGAGAAATTTATAAATTGTCAATTTACGCTCTAGTCAAAAACGTGACACAAATTTTGGGTCATTTTATAATTTGGTTAACCAATCTGTACAAGATAGCATCAGAAGAAACGTTGTTTGACAAAAGTACAAGATAGTAAGATGTCTAGGCATCATACTAGGTACGCTAAGACGCTGAGTGAACCATCCGCAGACTCGCAATAAACCCACGATTCCGGTTCAGCAAACCAGTTCACAACAGATAGTTTTCCCTGTTGTAGCTATAACTGGCGGCTGCGAATGCATCATGAAATTGTAGTGCATTCTTCACCGTACGGTATCTAATAGGTGTACAATTTTGGTCTTTTAACAGCTGAGATTTTTTGCGCTAATTTAGGAAATCTGTAAGATATTACCTACATAATTATATTATAGACGTTTGACGTCCCCCGACCATCATTAAACTTCTCTCATTTTCTTACATTTGCCTTTGGTTTAACAATTGCTGGAATTGTTCTTTCCAGTAATACCTTCATTTCTGTTAGTTTCTTCCAAAATACCATTTTTTAAATTTCGGGGTCAAATAGTCAAAGTTGTTAGTTCTAGACTAATATCGTTACATAAACGTACGGTAATAGTTATGCATATAGCGGCCGATGTAAACACGATATCAGCGGAGTACCCGGAGGCACCCGCGGCGTGCAGTCACGGCGCGTTTCATTGGTCACAGCCACGCCACTACAAGTACTGCTAGCTATCACTTAACACCATGTTTTTCACTGCTATGGTGACTTAACTAAGGTTTTTAATTAAATGTTTTGCGTTAATGAAGTGCGAAGAATATTTTGTTTCAAATTAGACGTAGAGGCTTTTAAAGGTCAAGCTGAGACTCGATAGTATTCGTTTCACGTTAGAGACGCTTTTATGTAATTCGTGATGTTTTAGATATTATTATAAAGTATTTCAGATCCTAGCAATTAAATATTGAAATAATTATTAATTAAAGTAATGTAAAAAACGTTACTGGCAATTGTGAAAATAATACTATTTGTACTAAATCTGTTAGCGACTGATATTTTAAATATGTTTAAATTCTGATGTTTATATCAAGTTATAAACAATTTAACAAACACCCAACTCTTGTCTAGACTACGTTTCAGAAAAACGGTTCCAAAATCTATGCCAACCAGAAGCAGGTAGGTAGTAAAGGTCAACAGCGGTTGACCAGATCGGTTGTGCAACGGACCTTGGGCTTACCACTTTTCACTTTCGTGGCCCATTGCTAGCTGAAAATTGCTCAAACAATACCAGTACTGCAATTAAAACTAGGCTTCAATGTCGCAATGTTCTTAACAAGTGATTATTTTATAAAAGCCCTTCATACTTACCAAAACTTTAATCCTGACATGTTGCAAAAACCTGTGAATCAACTTTTACTGAAACTTATGATAATTAAAAGAATTCACAATAACTATATCCGGAAACGAAAAAGAAACCAGTCAGATTTCACCTGTAGTGGTATTGTTTGGAACAATACACCGCGATCTGCGACTCATCTTACAACATCATGGCGCTTGTCTAGAAGGTGTGTCACTAACAGGCGTGTAGCGTGAAATGGCCAAACATGTTTTGTTTCTATTTTCTGAGTTTACAATTCGTTTCTTAATCTTTTTGAGTAAAATTCTCATCAGAATTTGGTGTGATAACCTGTTCGCGGATACGTTCAATCGCAATCCGCTCCTTCTTCCAGAGCTTTCGACAAACCGTTTAGTTCTAAGAAATATGTTTATAAGAACCATATTCGATGGCCAGTGACATACCTGTTCCTGAAGAAATTCGAGATAACAAAATTTCTCATAGTAAAGCTTCGCAAGCAACACACTGATACCCAATGCCCTTTCGAAAAAAGGATGTTTGTATATTGTGCTACGTGAGTGTATCCGCTAGCCGCCGGCAACAGGTGGCGCATGTCAAAGGTCACCCATATTTACAAAGCACTCGTCACCGACAAAACAACAAGCACATAACAATAGTGACGGCAGGCAAACACGCGGGGCGTCGTAGTAAACATCCGTAATACTATTACTTACCTATACAATGTTTGTTAAACAATCAACGTGTGACAGGTGCTTAATTTTGTGAATGTTACGGAAAGTGTGGTGTTAATGACATTATCGTACAAAGCGTGAGAAAAAAAATGAAAATCCATAAAGTTTGCATAATTATCGCAATCAAACGTTAATGACGAAAGCTATGAGATGTTTTAGATGGAGGTTTATCATTCCAATAATTACCTTATCTATACTATTATCTTTTCATGAGAAACTTTCGATTTTCATCTCAAGTAACAATTGCTCAGCTGCACGACCTTGCAATGTCAAAAATAAAGTCATTCTCACCGGCCATTGCCCAACAAGTCATTGCTACATAATGTCCATGACGATGCGAATTGAACACAATAACGTGGACACAATCAATGTTATAGCGACAGGTTTTTTGAAGAACAATGTGCAATGAATGAACTAATTCTCTGAAATATTGGTCCTTTTCTCCGCGTTATCGCTCAAAGAAGTTGTGCCTACCAGAAGTGTTGCACGTCAAAACAATTAATCGCGGTTTCAGTTAATAAAGCAAAGCGCGCCGCTGATAAAGCAATTGTTAAAAATACAAGTGTATATAATATTATAAGAGCAATCTTTCAAGCGAGTAAATTTAAAGCGTCCCTAATTTCACGTTGTGATTGGCTCCATTGACTATTACGCCATTTAGAAAAACTCTTATTTATTTGTCTATTGTCACGGAAGAGGCGAAACAAACCTAATGCAGATGTCTATGTATGACTGACTCTTTACAAAGATTTCTTATACATATATGTACCTACAAGTATAGTTATTATTTCCCATAAACCTAAAAAGGGGGCATTGTATTCATCCTTAAGAACAACTTTTCCTAAAGGACCAATCCTAAAACCGAAAAAAAAAGTTAATTCATTACCTACTACATGTTTGCATAACTCAATAATAATGTAAGCAGCAATTTCAAGTGATGTTTCTTCATGATTTCATTGTTGATTCTGTAGCAAAACATTTTATTAAAGATCCCTTTTTAACAAAAACAAAGTTTGTATTACAATAGACTTAAAGCCATGATCAAAAGATACGTAAATAATTAATCTCTAGTTACTCTCCTGCTTTGATGCGTTTTAGAAATTGCTGATAAAGCATGATCAACAATTTTTGAAACGCAGTGAGATAAACAGAATGCCTTCTAGCCAGTGTTCTGCATTTATATCCAAAAGTCTATAAACACTGAAAACGAGTACCTACCTAGTTACTCTCTACACAATAAACATTTCAGTAAATATTTTAAAGTTTAAACCATTAGGTACATTCCTAGGTACATTTCTATGACTTTAAGTTCAATTGTAGCCGACTGTCTTACGCGGTGTGATAGAATACATAACAGTCCTGATTATGTTTAGTGGTCGTTATCAGAGCATGAAACGTATCGGTGCTGAGAGCTGGCGAGCTCATCAGCTGTGACTGTGGTAGTTAACTAGTGATCAAAGTAATAGCAATCTTTCTTGTCCAAAAACACAAAAGAGTCTTTCACAGTCAGGGCTGTCATCCCAAAAAAGGAGCAAGAATTCTTTTCATTTTATCTGTCGCTTTTGAACACTGCAGACCGGTGTAGACCAGGGGTTAACTAACTGTCTACAAAGAAAAAATGTCCGCTCCCCCTGCCCAGATAATATAATCTTAAATTACTATCAAAGATTACACAGATACAAGAAAAAATAACATTAAAGATTTTTTTTTTTGAGTTTATCGAAAAATGTTTAAATGCCTAACTTTTAAACTTACGTATGCAACTAACTTTGAATGAAATGCCGTAGGTAACTACCACTTAATCAGAAATAAAGCTCTACATATAACAATTCTGGTGGTCCCCTCTTTGCCGGTCTCTGACCCCCCGGTGGCGTGCCCCACACTTTGTAAACCCCTGATCTCTGATATAGACCATTTATGTTTCTACTTTCTACTAAACTGGCACAGAGACGGGACATTCGCCTCAAACACGAAAGGTCACGATGTCCCTTCCCGTATTAAGAGTATGGACACATCCTAGTTTGGTCCTATGACTTTTAACACCTGGGTACTTTCTCAATTCCTTAAAATTTTTGAATGTTGATGGAATTATTATGGTTGAACGCAGAGAAAACTTTGAAATAGAAGAATAGAAAACCAAGACCTATTGAGTTTGCATTTTATGTTGGGTATTTTTTTATGCAAATATGCAGCCACAAACGATTATGTTTGCTTGTATTTGCAATTGTGATTCTTTTACTGGGTAGGTAGGCACCTACTTACTTCCATAATTATACTGAACAGAAGGTAATCATGTTGTTATTATCACAAATGCACACACCCCCATGACGCACAGTGTGCACACACACTCATAGAGCACATTGGTGCACTAAAGTTACCCAAAAACTCAACTAATTGGTTTTAAGTAGGTAGGTACCTAACCCAAATAATCACAGTGAAACGTGGATTAAAAAAATGTTCTCGTTTTTTTTGTAGGACACATTTTACCAAAATTGTCGCCAATTTTCCAGTCTAGCACCGACAATAATAGTCTCGACAACAATAGTCACAAAGTTGATGTTTAAGTATTTAAATTCAACGCGCGAACAGTCCATCCCGTCATGCGCCTGCGCATCCTTGACACTGCACGATCCATAGAAACATGAACATAACAGCAATTCGATGATCATTCACTTTATTTAAAAACACCTGTTTTGAATAAAATTTATGTTATTTACATACAACGTCATAATATTGTTGAAACTAAACTCTAAGTTGCGACTACAAAACAGAATCAAACTCCGTTCGTTACAGACTACGAACATTTCTTTTTGTTTCTCCTGACATTGACTGCTAAGTAGTAATAACTGAAAAAAGGTGACTTATTTGCTTTTCACTATGTCCTTTTTCTTTTCTCCGGATGGAAAATTTCCGTGGATGACCTGAAAGTAGAGAGGGTCTGTCAGACTTTTACTGACTAAAAACTACCCCAGTGTACCCTTCCTACAGTAACACCGGTAATCCCGGCTATTACAGACTGGATTACATACAAGTTAGGTATGTTATGCTAAGTTTCTAAAACACATTTTGTAAAAATATTGTTATTATTTAATTTCAAGGTGGTTCTGTTATATAAGTACCTGCCGCATACCTAGCGTGGATCACCTTGAGCGTAGATGCGCAAGCGCCGGTATACTTTGAAGTAACTGACTACTTTTAAAGTTGTATTGTTTTGCTTCTCTCCCGCTCTTTAGTTGTCTGACACTACAAGTTCCATTCAATGATCACTTATTAATATGTAATTAATTATACAAGGTCACATCAACTTGCGAAACTTCACAGATCGATATCTAATGGATTTATAACAAAAACTATGATTTACTTACAATTTAAAGTGCAGCTACTTACCTACATGTACCAAGGGGTTAACTGGTAATATAGTAATTAATTAAGCTTGTAAAAAATTGAAGTGGATACGAAGAGTATGAAGTCCGCGTCCGAAATAAAAGACTACCGGACAAAGTTATTTTTTAAACAACACCTCCTCATATTGCAAGTGGATGTAACTTATATCTTACATCCCAGACATTTTTCTGAAGCCGGTTGTTTACAAACATACAGAAATGCAGCCATTGTTGCACCTAGCACGCTATGTCGGTCACACACGAGGCACACGTGTCCAACAAGCTCACTACACCTGCACGTGGCACGCCAGGGGAACTACAATGTGTGAGTACTGCGTTTACAAATGAGAGAACACCTGTGTTCTTTAAAAATCTCCATCTGTGAATTTACGTGGAGTGAGCTTGAGGTGACATCAAGCCACCGTTGTGGGCACGGTAGGCATGCACACAATACAAAGCCGAAAAAACAAAATTTAAGTTTGAGTTTGTTATTAAGTTACTACTTACATCTAAATAAAATTGTTCAGTGTTAAATGTCTCCAGCTTTTGATTAAATCTGATATGCTTGCAAGCTGTAAAATTTTATAAAAAATCGGTTCAATAGTTAACGAGTCTAGATGGGAAAATGACACGCTTGATTGAGTCTAACTCGCACTTTGCCATCCTTTGTTATTTTATGGGTGAGATGTCATCACACCATGCTTAGAATATTGACAGAAGTTGCCCAAATAATATGCTAGGTATCGAACTCAGATCATGTGCATAAACATAAACATTATTTCTGTTTCAAACAATACGCCTACTTAACAACCAACAATCCGACACATTTAGGAAAATTGTTGTTAATCCCAACAGTATTAAGTAGATATTTATTTATGAATCTTCATAAACTCCCAAAACGATAAAATATAAATGTTTTAATTGTAGCAGGATAAGATGATAAAAATAATCATAGCACTGTTACAAAATAATATTAACGATTCGTTCCGTTCTCAAAACTACATTAGAGTATTTTGAGTCTAGTTATGTTGCAGACGAATGTATTGCGGGGGATGATCCTCGTATCGATTTATTTTGCCTATTTCATTGAATAGTCAAAAATTACCTGAAAGTAACAGATTGTTAGGATAATAGCCTTTTGGTTGTTATCCTAACAACCTGTTCCTTCGTAGTTGTTGCTGTAATGTATCCCACCTGTGAGCCGGTGACTTGTAAAGCTTGTGGTGACCTGCTGTTAACCTCTAACCTTTAGATTAGCTGTACTGTGTACAGTTAGACGGAAGTGCAAGCGATGTGCCTAGGCAGGCTATCAATGGTTCAGAGGTCTGTTTTCCACCTTTCGAGCAACGACCAAGTGCAAGGCCCTTTCTTTTTCTATAGGTGAGTAAAGGCACTGGTATCAACAGCCGCACATGTCATCGAAAAACTATAGCCTGTCCTGTAAGCAAGTCTTGGGGGGCTGACTGCTCTTGGTGCATCAAGAGCAGTCAGATCCCATAGCTCCGTTATTCTATGCCTATTGCTAACCATGTAGGGTACTACACCTCCAGCCCACACATGCGAGCCTTTCTCTCGGATATCTTATGGGCCATTATTTGCGAGTACAGTCGCAGCGGGAACATTCGCGACGCGCACCGAAACAATTGCATATATCCGGTAGGGTGTGGTCTCAGTGCGAGAGGTCCCAGATGACTTAAATAGGAAATTTTCCTGCCTGCTCAAAATATAGCTGCAAGTGCACCAAATATAACCGATGGAAGGGGGCATCACACAAATTACATTCTAGACACCCGTGAGATGTAATTTTTCTTCGGTTATTAATAAAAAAACCGCTGTTCATTACAAAAAGTATTGCAACACTTACATGTTCAAAATGTATGGAAGAGCTATATTTTATTAATTTATCTGACGATAAATATCAGTGCTAGGAAGTCTAGAATCATTTACTAAATCCATGCTAAAAGTCTTCGTTACGATGTCCATTCCACCGTTAATGGTTTACAGTAAAGATTATTAATTTATTAGGTACAAAGTAAACATAAGTGGGATCCTAGAGATATCCTACAAAACTAAAAATACTGTAAAAGTAAAACAATAATCATGTAGGTATGTACCTACACTGCTAATTGGTAATGTTAACCAATAATAGCTTATTTACTGAAATTACAAACTTGGTATCGCTATTGTACGACGATAATACCTAAAATTGATTTTGAAACAACATCGATAATGGAGGAAACATTCATTTAAAAACAATTACTGAGATCTGTAGTGCTACGGTAGACGAACGCTGAATATACTTACTATTGTAGATAAAACTAATAAGATGACAATGAGAGAATAATAAACTCATCGAAACATCTTGCATTTTATAAGGTCCTTGTAAGTGCGCCCGCGCATCTGAATGCACTCTACTGATTGTTCCAACTCCGCCGAGACATGATAGCATCGCACAATTTAACTATACGCAGCTGGTGTATACTACTCATACTAGGTATACCATGTACTCTACACCTCTGCCGGGTATCGATAACCTTCTGAAAGACATGCCCGCGTCTTGTGTTTGGAACAAAATTCAATAATTCAATGTCTAGCATTTTATGACACAATCTCAGATTATCGTGATCATTTCCGCTTGAAATTTTACAGAAAAATGAAGTTTATAGTTCACACTTTGAGGTCATCCTAATCTACGTAGAGCATATTAACAGGTGACTGATGCATTGTCATAAGTTGTTGTCTATTGATGGGAATTGCAATTGGCAAAACTTTTCCATAAAAATACAAGACTTATGTACATATTTTTATAAATAACTTTTCTAACATATTTTGTCACACAAGTGTTTCGCAACGAATCCCAACAATGCTGTACAATCATAAAAACAACAGAAATATCAGTTATTTTACATACGGCACATTTCACTTTGCTTATCGTCAAAATTCGTTACTGCGTCTGCGCACGGTTCTGTAATATTTTATGATAGGTACCTACTCATACTGACTAGAACTGGGTCAACATGTGGTTAATTAATGTAATTCTTTTAATTAATTAAAAACTGCTTCAATTTTATCGTTAAAATAGTCAAAATGGTAGGTAAAGAAGATGTCGTTAATCAGGAGGTATATTAGTAATTGATAGTGTAACAATTTCGATTTTGATTTTTATTTGCGTCTCTTGATTGATGCATTTTTTTATTACTAGTTTGCGTTCGATTATGTGTGCAACAGTGCAACAATATGATGTGTAACTCCTATTTCTTAACTTAACCCCTTAACTTAGTCGAATTTAATCAATGAACTCTCATCTCAAAATTAACCAATCAAAAGGCAACTTGACACGGACAAGATAACTGCGTTTACAATAACGAGCTTATCTTAAAAGAAGGACGGATGAAAATCGGAGAAGTACTTACGTCGTATGATCTATCGGAGTCAAGGTTATGCTGCTGCTAGTGGTTTGCGCAACGTTTGCACCCGCGCAGCCCTGCGCCAGTGAAAGCCAATCTTGCACAACCGTAGATCTTAGAGCAAAATACGTATGCCTCGAGTAAAGTGGAAAATTATTATGTACTTTATGCACAGTCACTGTTAATTAAAGTGCATAGAGATTAGAGACTACATTCCTGATCGAGCTCTGTGAGAAATGTACTTCTCGTGTTATCTACCTGCTTATTGTAGAGTGAGCGTAGCATAGACAGCTATCTACTATTAGTAAAGAATAAGAGAGTTTTATGCAATTGGTCAAGATTCCCTTTAAGTAATATTATACATAGATACCTAAATGTATCGTCGATACGAAAATAAGTAGAAGATTTTAATTCATCAATGCCATGGATCTAAGGAATAAAATGTGAGGCATTATATATTATTTTATTTTTAGAATCTCAAATACAAATGCCTTTTTCTGTATCTACGAATATCAGTATTTCTATTTAAATCGAGATATAGTATCTCACACACGCGACAGGTGATCATTAGATGACTCCCAGCGGCCAGCACTACACACCACACGATCAGTTTTGACAAGATCTTATCGCGTGGGTTCCCTCAAGGTTCCTCTATCGGCGTTAGCTAGTATCAGTAGTCGTCCATAAGATAATATTCCAAAATTTATCGAAAAAAAAGGCAGATTTAAAATATCAATAATTTACTTCAAGTAAACCATTTATAGGCGCTTTTTAGTTGCCCAGGTCAGTCACAAAGTTGAAGCTCACTGATAATAATATGGAAACATGTAGCGGTAAAAGTTATTGGTGATAGACCGTTGGTGTCAACTTAAATGCAATGTTGATGAATTAAAGATAAAATGTATAATCATGCACAAAGGTATTTACGTTAAATGTAGCTCTGCTATGAAGCAGTTGGTATGTCTTAGTGAAGCTATGACTCACGGCCTTTATTAATGACAACAAACTAACGACCTGCGTGTACTTTACCTGTAATAAAATATCGTCTTTGTGATTCACTGCTGAACCTAGCCGTGTGGATACAGCTGGTTTGTAGAAAAACAATCATTTGAACAACGGAATAGAAATAAGTCAAGATTTTGTTTTGTTTAACGAAACAAAAGAAACACACTACCTTTAGTTTTGAAGAAAAGCATATGTTTTTCCAACAACTGTTTTAATTTTATTTTTGCGTAACTAATAATTTTTGACAGTTCGATGCAGTATGACAGAAATGAAGTACACAGAGGCACGAGTGTGAGTTTACGTACGTGTACGTAAACTACACACTCGTCCCTTAGACAATACATACCTACTAAGGTCTCATAAATATGATAAATTTTTACTATAGGCAAAAATTAGCTACTTTAAAATATATTTTGCAATTACCATATTTTTTTTGTAGGTACGTTTGTAGGGAACAGCAGGTTTTTTTGTGAAGGTGCATTTTGTACGGCAATAGATGACTGACGGTGACCTCTGCTCACCCTTATTTATTTATAAAGATATGTATTATTTGTATTATTTTAATACAAATAAAGCGTCGATAACGACAGACTATCAAATGTGATAAGACGAGGTTTAGCGTGCTTACGATGTGCTCAACTGCTCACATACGACTTAGTAGGTACTTATTTAAATCATAAATAGATAACCCAAATAGTTGATTTTATCAGTCTCAGAACGTCAACTGTCCATACAATTGTAATTATGAATTTCTTTTAAAGAGAGGCATCTGAGAGAAGTCACCGTTTTCCTTTTATCTGTAGCAAGTACAACAAAGAAAGACTTAATGTTATGAATTTCCGATTTGTAGGTATCCTGTGCATATCGTATGACATTCTTTCATACAAATGATTAGAAAGTTAGTTCACACATCGGAAAACTACCAAAACAAATAAACTAACGAAAACTATCTGTTCCAATACAATACAAGTGAGCAGACTTTCAAGTAATACGAACATGCAGCACGTCACGTCGAAAATGTTGGTTTTTGATAACGAAGCTGGCGCAAACATCGCGGTTTCACACGAATACCAGCGCGAGTTTTACATTTGGTTCTTCGAATTGTAAAATTGACACAATCTAACTCATTATGATTTCACTGTTTTTGTTATTCGCTTTAGCAGGCAAAAGAGATCTACATTTGTTTCAGCTACATCAATTTTTACGTAAGGACAGTTTTGTTTAATTTCATATCATCATCATCATCATAAACTCACGCCTTTTCCCATGGAGATAGGCAGAAGCAACAGGACGCCACCTGCTTCGATCCTTACATACTCCTTTCGCTTCATCTACGTTCATACATCTCGTCATACAAGCACGCCGATTACGAGTACTGCGCACCTGACCTTTCTGAAGAACCTCACCAATAAGGTCAGTGTAGGTTTTCCTAGGGCGACCCCTCCCTGCGTTGCCACTCACTTCTGCCATATCTTCTTAGATTGACCTTTTGTGAATCGTATTTCACTCATCCTCCAACATGTCATCTTTTTAAATCTAACAAAATTACCTACAAGTTATTAATCTCGATGAAGACTGAAAAAATGATAATAAGAGGAAAATAGTGAGTTTCCTCCAACACCTACATAATGAGTGTTATTTAGTGGCAAGCATGTCATTATGTGTACTATAATGACTGTGACATCACGCCACATCAAACGAACTGCAGGACACTGTGTCATGAATGCTGTGTGTTGGCTATTGTTGGTAAACTTACCTGTAATGACTAGGTACTTAGCAACATACCTACAGACAATGAGAAGTTCCCGAAAGTTTCGGTTTCCACGGATTTTCCTGAACCGCTTTCAGTTTTCAGACGTGTGATAAAAATCAGCCAATAGATTAATGTATTCTATAGAACGGTTTAAAAAATTACGGTTTTCAAATGTTTTGTCGTTTTTAAAAGAGAAAGTAGGAACGAAGTTTCTTGTCTATTCTTCTTTATTCCGAACTACATTTTGAGGAAGTAAATAGATTCAATTCATTTGAAACGAAGTTCCTTAACGCGGCTCGTCACGTAAGAGAAATGTGTTATGCCCCCGCTACCTTCCTTCTCTTTCTCTAACTCTCGATCCAGACGGGGGTTCCCGTCGGTTGCGGGACGTCTTAAACTCTTAACAGGATACCGTGGCCCCGGAACGTAAAGGGCGACTGAAGGAACAGGGTGGTTTTTTAGTCAGTAAAAGTCTGACAGTCCCTCCGCCCCACCCTGGGCGGAAGGAGTCATTTGATGATTTTTACCACCTAAAAAAAAAAGACGGGTTCCCGGACCTCACAATTTTTTATATAATTATGATGTCAAAAGATCCTTTTTAGTCCTAATATCTAGCTTAACGGACTACCACGGCCCTTGTTTTTAAGCCCCTCATAATAAAAGCACAGTATTTACAATAGATGTAGATATTCAACCTACTAACGAAACAGCTAAAACAAAAGAAGCACAATGCCCACCGACTATAACGTGCTGTTATTTACTCAAATGTTTAACAAGCGTCTGAAAGTTACAAAGAGTTCAATTCTACTGAAAAGCGGTACCAAACGAGGTAATGCTAATATTATAATTACATATTTATTTAGCTGTTCAACCAGAACCCCTAACTGGTTCTTTGAACTAACTATTATCCTCTGACGTATATTTGGTAACTGGAGTTATCAAATGAATGAAGGTCAGGTAACGCGTGGAAACAGTTACCAGTTTTGGCGGCAAAGCTTAGCTATGTTTGATTTTAAATATTCTATGTAGTTAAAATATTGAATACTCTATTTAGCATATTAGATAATTCAAATAAGCATTTGTTTACGTTATACGGAAGGTTTTTTTGCATTATTTTTATCAAAATTTGTACATAATTTTATATTTTTAAATAAATCTTTCTGGGCAATATTTTGATTAACAAAGCTACGTTAAATATACCTATTAAGATGGTATTTTTCGACCTTCGAAGGACAGTGACGACGCAAAGACTAACTCAATTTTAATCCAATAGATTTCATTTTACACACGTTAGGACTAATATAATTTTATGTTTGTTCCAGACAGTCCTAAAAGATGGATCACATGGACCACAGCATGCACTCGCACACCGGCCACGATTCGCACGAAGGGAGTGACATGGACCACATGCACGACGACCCGTGCGCACACGCATCGCACGGCCATGCTATGGTGGTGAGTACATAGTATATACCTTCATTATCAGCAAGTTAAGCAACAAACGCTGACTGTCAACAAAGATACTGCATATAATAATTCGCCAAAGTGTTGAATCTTAGACAGTAGTAGAACTATTCGTTAGTCCCCCATGCCCCCATATCTTTTTCTTAATTGCCGTGTTTCGGTGTGACAGGCAAAAAAGGAACTTCAGTTGTGTCCCTCGGATGATATCGCCGCATATAGACATTTGACCGTGTGAAGGTGAACCTTACCATGAAGCTTGGCCTGTCATTTATCATTTTATTTATTTGTTATTTATTTATCTACATATTATGTCATTTATTTATACATATAAAATGCTTTGTCTTGAATGACTGACTGACGGATTAACGCACATCCTAAACCGCTGATCGTAGAGACCTGAAACTTGGAGAGTGTTCTTTGTATGACGTAGGCAACCGATATGAAAGTATTTCTCAAAATTCATTCGGCCAATCTCAATGAAGACTAGCCGAGTGCGTAGGAGATATTATATTACACAAGTGTATGCACGAAGTGATGAGCACTTCCTCGCCCTCTTTGTCTGACTGGATGGCCATACGACACAACCGGTGAGAGATCAGGTGCGAACCAACGGCTTTACGCGCCTCCGTGGCACGAGGATGTTACACCACCATCCTCCAAACTCCTGGCTGAAAAACTGAATAACATATCCTGCGACTAGGGAATCAAACTTAGGACCCCACGCTCAGCAGTCGCGCTTACGACCACGAGACCAACGCTATTAGTTGGAACTAGCCACTATCTCCACAAACAGTATCATGTCACTACATCACAAATTGCCACTATCAGTTCCTTATCACCTGCGGTTGGCTGCGACCACTCTTTCCCATAGATATCGGAACTACCTAGTCAACGGTTTGCGGTGAGCGGAAGTGACGTACCAAATGTATGATAATAAGTATACTTTCTGTGTGTAGCAATTTACCAATGAACCTAATATTTTATTTAAAGTGTTGCACGTGACGTGAGAGACGAGTTTATTGCTTGTGGGTAAAACCGGTTTCATACTTGATAAAATACTGAAAATGGCTGCGACTGTATGTTCTAGCAATATAACTGATACGTTCGGCTTGTGAAAAGCCACTTCAATGTCTAGTAACGACCTCTTCGATTGATTCTTCATAAAAAATTTCTTTATTGAAATAAAATAAAACTATTGGTATACAGTCCCAAAAACTAACTTTCATGAAAGTGTACATAGGCAACGTAGGCCACAGAACGGGAGTAGAGCAACAGCACTACAGTGTGAATCAACACTAATTATTGCCATAAAGTCTACCTATTCGTGTCCGAACACACCTGCACTATTTATGACCCACTTTCCCCTCCACGATCTGCGAAGGAACTTAAAACTTACATTATTCATTCTTATTTTCCTGTTTCTAGTCATTCCAATTGTTTATAATTTATGCACACATCATACATTGTAAGTTGAAACAAATTTCCCATCGCTCTTTGTGTGTCTAAATATGATAAACAGACGCATTCCTTCACGATTTAACCGAAACAGAGAAATTCGTGTCTGTGTGTCAGCGTGTCTGTTTGTCGTTGTGATGGCGCGCGCGCCGCTTCCTGCGACATTGTTTTGGCACCCGGTGATGCCTCTCTCCGATGTGTCTGGCATTCAGGCTGTGACATAACTGACATACCTACCTTAAGTTACAATTGATGAATAATGCAAGTGGTTTAGTTATTACCTATTGGTTTTACTCTCATTCATTAATTACAATTTCCATGACATGGGACTCCTTGATTAATACGCGTTGTCAGTTTTTAAAATTTAACACTTCATTTTGTATAGGTAGGAATAGTTCAGGTTACGCTAGTTCACTAAAAGAGATGGCACTTTAAATGAACAATAAGGTAGAATTTCACAGATTAGATTATGTAATAAATAAGTAGGTACTAACTATAACTGAAGACCAAACGTTTCCACCAACTTGTTCACAAAATGATAAGTAGCCAGTTCTGCGATATCCTGTGGAGTTCGGCAGTAGCCTTACATCGTGGGAAACACGTGCCTAAATATGCTAATATCGTAAAAGAAAACGTCTGCGCTAACCTTGATGCAAATAAAATAATATTGAGAATTAAACAAAAGAATCAGTTTAGAATATTGAAAACATTTTTATTTAAAAACATGAGTTAGGATAGAATTATCCAAACCGTTGGACACCGATGCATCCAGTCTAGGACTAGGACACAGGGTTTTGTGATCACGACAAGTTACTTAAAACGGTAATTTAACTTCTAATTTTAAAGTTCCAGCGAGAATTGTTGCAGTAGAAAAGATAAATACGAACAATTTATGGCAGGTATTATTGGACAAACCAAATTACATTAAAAAGATTTATTACCTATTTCACTAATTCTTGATATTCTCGATTTCCAGTTCCACGCTGGCGTCTGCCAGGAGATCCTCTTCAGCGGCTGGATGGCCACCAACGCGCTGGAGCTATTCGGCTCAGCGTTGGCCATCTTCTTCGCAGGTGTGCTCTACGAGGGTCTGAAGTACTTCCGAGAGGCTCTTCACGCGAGGGCCTCGGCTTCTACCGGCGACTCCAGGGTCAATATTACGAAGAGCGAGTGCGGAGCTAACGGATCTTGCGGCGGAACTGCTGTTGTTAAGTAAGGAGATTTTATGTAATTGTACTATGAGGGTTTGCGAAATCGTATCTACACATTCTATGCTGGTAATATGAATATCTGTCCCTAAAATGTTCAATAGCCGCCTGTTCGTAAGCCTTCAAAAATCTTACGAGAAGGCAAAATCCTTCTTTTGAGTTCGCAATCGAGCATAAAATAATGGTCAAGTATTGAACTTTTAATACCTATGTATAGAATGTGATTTATTACACTAAGTAATTATACTTACAAAAGTGACTAGTGAGAGTAAGTTGAGCGGCCTTGGATCTGCGGCCGACACGTGTTAATTACACATCATCTCTTGCGTGTGCCCATTGTAGCAACAGGTTTATTCGATCTATAAAACTTCCAAAGGTTTCCATTAATCGACAAATTGTGACCGAAGACCAAACGTGATCGTTTCAAAACACCAAAAATGACATAATATTTATCTGACTCGCCAATAAAGTGATACAGTAGTAATTTCACTCACCATATACTAAGGATACTGACTCACACATACACCTTCTAATTTCCAGATACACGATGCTGTCTTCAGGCCACGCGATACAAACGCTGCTCCACTTCGTCCAGTCCACTGCCTCCTACACCCTCATGCTGGTGTTCATGACCTATAACGTGTGGCTGTGCCTGGCGCTCGTCCTCGGCCTGGCTGTCGGCTACTTTTTCTTCGGCTGGCGCAAGAACACCGTGGTCGACGTCAACGAGCATTGTCAATGATGCATAGCACCCTGGGCTGGCTTCAAACCTACTGTATACATTAAGAGGTTTTTTCGACGGTCTGCACGCGTCTTTTGGTTCGCACTCAAAAGCGCCACCAACTTTGTTCGTAAAGTCTTAGTGAGACAAAATGGTGTGAGACTCAGTCGCAAACGTGTAGCCGGCCTTAGTATTGGTCTGTGCTTACTCTACTCAAGTACATATTTCTTCAAAAGTTAGATTTGGGTCAGGTGAGCCAAGAACCTTGTGACTCGAAAGTCGATTGCCGAGCAGTAACGTTGTCTCGTTATAAAAAAGACTACTTGTAAAGTGGTTCTGCACTAAAATTACATATTTGTTTTCATCATGTCGTAGGATTCTGGATTTAAATATTATGTCAAAGAGGGTAAATACGACATACCTAGTCCATAAATGTCAGCGTGTGTGGTCCAGTGTTAATCTTTACGTGACTCCATCCAATGAATTTAATGACGAAGTCTGTTAATAAAACAATAATTAATTAATTAAAAAAGTATGTCGCAATGGGTTACATTGCTATATAATAAATAATTGGCGTATTGACAGCCATCCTGATTACAGTGAGTTTTGTAAAAACATAAAAACGATGTTGCGAATTTAATACCTGATAAGGCTGCCTGTGGATTCCATTTTGTAGATGTTTGCAATATTAGTGGTTAGATTAATATTATTTTAAGATTGAGAAGTATTTTAAGTAAATACCTATCCACTAGTTCTTGCTTGGTTAATGCTTTTAAAAATGTAGCAACCAGATAAAAACCTTGTTGGTAATTAAAAGTATTTTCCAATATGGACTACTTCTTAGATTTTTTGTACAAAACTAAGTAAATTTTAGTTGATTTGGTTTGTCATAAAAATAAACTTTTAAGTAAGTAAGCGAGTATGATTATTCAAGAGTATGTATTAGGTATGTGATATTCAATTATTTTTTAAGTACCTATAGTGATAGCATGGTTTTTTTTATTTTATTTTGTGATAAAGTTAAGTTTATTGATGCTCAAAATTGTTTAACATCTACAGCCCGTACCCCACTGTTCATAGTGAACCTAATAATGTATAAAATCAAAGAAGTTTTCAGGTGGGTATATAATTACCTAGTTATTGATATTATAGAATTACAACCTACATATAATAATTTTAATAAAATAATAATTTAAGCGAAACCTTATTGCATCAATAGTTTCTTGCCATGTCTGGTTACACATTGACTTTTAAATATATCTATTTAAAAAACTGTTAAATTGTTTGTTTTTTCGATAACCTATCTGCATTCTACAATACTCATCAGGCTATAGGCGTGAAGCGTCCATTACTATTTATTACCGAGGGTTGGGTATTCACAAGGAGCTTTTCTTCACAATTTTGAAATTGGTCCTACCGATAACGACCAGCAGCGTCCAGATTTTTTACTGAAAATGTAAAGTCGCGCGCGAACGCTTTCCCGCATTTTGTGGTTTTTCGACAGTGCAGAAACGAAATTCTCGTATATGGAAAGTTTCAAAAGAAAAGCAGAGCAGTTAGATGTAGTACCTACAAGAAAATATTAATAAAAATGCCTCAGTTTATCATGCCCTGTTTTCGTAGAATTAATCCCGATTTTTTACTTGAAGGATTTCAAAAAAACCTGGCAACGCTGATAAGTCGGTAGGTACTAGCGAGTGCTACCTAGCTCCTACTAATACATTTTACGTCCTACTTAGGAACCTATCATTTGCAGGTGCAGAGAAAGGTAAGGTAACAGGTGGTGCGTACGTGGCGTGGTAGGTGCTAATTTGCATGACAAATATTAACATCAGTGGCGGGCCCATCTAAGGCCCAAGGGAATCAAGCCCCCCAGTCCCCACCCCAAAGCATTCGGTGAAAAATCTTAAAATGAACTTGATAATATACTAATTAAACTTTGCAAATATTATACTAAGTACGTAGGGTATCATTGTTATCAATTAAAATGTTGTTGACAAATAAAAAACGACAATCCCTGATCTGCCACTACTAGTTGACATGCTATGAAACTTTACTTTACTTTAATGTATTGTAAAGTATCTAATCCCCTATATTTGGTAACATCCACAAGTAGGTGCCTACTTAGCTACAGTAAAGCCTTTAACTGTTCTGTCTGTTTTTTATTAGGTAGCTAACACTTGAATAATTATGAAAGTACTATAGCTAATTACAGCGAAAAAAACTCAGAACTCAGTTCAATGACTTTTCTGCATAGAAATTAGACTGGGTGAGATTTAGTAAAACGCCTACACGTTTACTCATAAAGTACTTACCGACGTTAAATCTTCAGCGATGACGACAATCTCTTGGTAGGTACGTAAGTATAACTGTGAAACTTATAACATACCTAAGTACATACAGTCTACGGCCAGCAACGAAAGTAGATTAAACATTGGGCAATTAGATTCAATTTCTTTTTTCTTTTTGTATAAGAAGTTGTAATTTCGAAACCCTGTATCTTCCAATTTAATTCTAAAACTAAGACTGCATTTTATATGCTTTATAATGGCCTAAATTAAATAAATTATTTGACTTTGACTGTTAGACACCTTTAACTATTAAATAGAGTTTATTTATAGCTTGATAAGTAGCTAGGTACCTACGTAGGTAGGTATCTATAATTACCCATTGTCTTTATTTTATATCTGTTCCGTTTTTTTATTCCGAATATAGAATTATTAATCTGTGTACAAATCGTCTTTTGTTCTATCCATTCCAACATAAACGAGAACCTATTGAGTTCCTACTAGGCAGAATGAGACATGATCAATGGTGCTCACAATATGAGCACGCTCACAGTATGGCATAAGTGAAGGAATTCAACAGGAACTTAGCACGATAATTTATTAAGTAAACATTATTGTATAAACGGGGTCGCCAAAAACATCTGGCGTCCGGTTCTCTAGCGTCCGATTAGTATGATATCCGTATGTAAATACATATATACTAAAACTCTAAAATAATAATTGAAGTCCTGGTTTAAATTACTATTTGTTTATAGATTTGTAAGATATATATAATTTCATCGATTAACTCATCGTTACCTACCTACTTAGATAATTTTATCAATGTTATCAATGAATCAGGGGCGTAGCTACCGCCGTATCTGCCGTATCAATTATACGGGGCCCCTGGCCTACGGGGGCCCCCAAAGTGCGTAAGCAAAAATTAATAAAAACTTCCCAAAGAAATTTCTCGAAATTAAAACTGATAAAAAAAAATTAAGAACTTCTATGGGACAAGGACGCCTGTCAGACCTGTCACTATTGTCCATAGAGGCAGAAACTTAAGAAAACTAAAGAAGTCATCATCAGCTATGAATGATTTAATTAATTAGTTTGCCGAAAAAGAAGCAAGGAGAGTTAATATTTAATTTGAATTGTTTTTAAAAATATGACAGATAGATAATTATGATGAATAAATATTTCTTTTAATTTTATGGAATCATTTTTTTCTTTTTTGAGAAATCTTTACCCTTTCTAAGGGCCCCCAAACAAATTTTTATACGGGGCCCCGCCAAGGTACGCTACGCTTCTGCAATGAATGAAAGTTGCTTTCGTGGTATTGCTAGTGTGTTGTTATTTGTGAATGTGTTTGTGTACGCTAATACCAATACGTTCAAAAACTGTTGATTGGACATAACCAATGCTAATTTCAATGAAAATCAATAAAATATGCTAGTAATTTGAACAACTTTATTTAACATTAATGAACATACCTTTATTCCTATATTAAAGCATCAAATTTGTTTCATAATATATAGAATGCTATAAAAGAACCAAAACATTATTTTACACATTGAACATCTGAGCGTAGTTTCCGAACGTTTCGAATGTCATGTCAAGTAAGAAGTGACGGGTGCCCCATGTTTTGCCTTTTGTATGTAATTTACTTGTTGATTTTACTAAAAGAATTTAATGAGAATTTAGTGAACAATAGTTATATCGCCGCAAGGACAGCTATGTTATAGTTTTGTAAGTGCACAAAGTGTTGGCGACTCAACGTAACACTTCCACGACCGCCGATTGTTCAGGTAACGGGATTTATTTATGACAACGTCGATATTTTCTTGGAAACATTTTACTTGTTTGGTTTTTATTGATTGTAATCTCTTCGTATGACCTTTGACTCGGTAATTAGTAGCTGTAATTGCAAATAATCATATTTGTGTACGAAACGATTGTGGGTCATACTATTTGGGCGACACATCACATTTCGCGAAGCGGAACTAGTGTGCACATGACAAGTGCACGGCAGGCGCGCTGGCCTCATGATATTTGAATAATATTCGACTTTGTAATCAAATAAAAAATCTGTTCGCGCTATTGCCCTATAAGTCCAGGCAGAATAAATAAAACATTGTTTTCTACTTGAAAAACATTTTATAAGAGCTAATTACGATTCTACATACTGCCTCAAGTAAATATACCTAAATTTAATCATTATCATCCAAATCCTCAGACTGTTGTTGTTCAAGAACATGTGACTTATAGAACTTAGTGTAGATGTTGTCCCAGAACAACAGACGGCGGTTGGTAGGCGGCGCAATCATCCCCAGGCTGGTGCCGAATTGTAGCTGTGGCACCTCTGACAAGTGATAGTTCTCTTTGTCGGAGGGCACTGGCTGCCAAATGACTGGGATTAATGTTGAAGTCAGCGGTGTTGGATCTCTGAAACAAAAAGTAAATTAGGTACATATTCATTTTAAAAGTTGTAGAGCATTTAGAATGTTCATTTTGTCTCGGTCAATGTTAATTTTACCTTCCTAATTTGTTTGCCTGCTAGAATTAAGAATAGGTAATCAATTAAGCAGTAATTGTGGGCGGCTTTACTTTAGTAGGACATGTGAGAAGTGACAATCTCTAGTACTTACTAAATGAAACAACTATGATGACTGCTTATCTAAAGGGTTAAATAATATAGTAGGTATAGGTAGGTATAGGCAACATACCCCAGTTTTATGAAATTCTTCAACAATGTCATCAGCTTCTCTACAAGAAAACTAGTTTGATCTTCTTCTGTATATAAATAATCCAGTATTGTATCAAAGCTACTTGATGCCAATTCCTGAGAGGTCTCTGTTTCTCTTGGCAGAGAAAACTTCATGACATATACAGAATATGTATTTTTAGCTGCAAACAGCATCGCCATTTTTATTGTAGGGTACTCGATGAATATGTCATGTATGTAGTCTGCATAACTCTGGGCCACATCCCCTTTACTAAAGTCTTCACTGAAGTAAAACTGCTTCACAATCTCCGCAAGTCCATGTCTGTCGTTATGTTTCTTAAATTCTAAATTGTTTGGCAATAAGTGTTCAAAGTTCTCTGGTGGATTCTCAAACTTTTCTGCAGCTGTTCCTATGATAGACATTTTGTCTTTATGTGTAAATGTGATTAGCATCGGCACTTTATAGAAGTTGCCTTCTTTCAGTTTTTTTAAAGGATCTAAATCTATGAGATTGTATACATAGTCTGACATATTTTCGACACAGGGAAGGAACATTTCAGAAATACTAGTCAAATCTTCCGCTGAAGCTTCTTGGTAGAAGCTGTGCAACTCATCAGGTTCATATGAGCCTTCATAGCCCAAGGAGCTAGCTCCATTGTAAGCTACGACAAGGGGATCATATGTCATTGAGGAGGGAGACAGAGCTGATCCTGATTCTAGAACTACTCTATGTACAAATCCTTTAACCAATCCGGACAAGAGGACCAGGTGTACTGCTGCGGCGCCAGCGCCAGTGCCGTACACAGTGACGTCTTGAGGGTTCCCACCAAATTCTGCAATGTTTCTGTGCACCCAATACAGGGCTGCTATCTGGTCTTTCAGACCGGCGTTTCCTGGAGCTTCAGAAGTGCTGAGACACAGGAAGCCTAAGGCTCCGAGCCTGTAGTTGAAGGTAACAACCACGAAATCCTCGTTAAGAAACACGGTGGGAGCCTGATATGCGCCCCATCTGGAAACAGATGGTTTCCTCGTCTTAGACGCATGAAACTTCTTGATGACTAATAACATATTTTTCGTATCTTATTATATTATTTATTATCTTATTATTACTATTATTTAGATCCGTTTTGGATGTTACATTCTGTACATGAATATTATACCATTCTAAATATATCTGCTATTTACAGACATCGCATCTATCTGATCATTAGTACCTATTTAAGTTTTGGAAAACCCCAGTTAGTCACTAATGCCGGTGCCTTTCTGCCTACAAGTTTAAGAAACTCATTTGAAAACAATGTTGTAAAACATACCTCGATTCTGTTTATTAGTATGTGTTGTAGGTGGCTGGGCCTTAGTCAGCTAAATCAGTCAAATTGATGGTTCCTTAGATCGATCTAAGTGATCACGTCATAATTTAAAAAGAGATCGGTTTTAAACCTGGTTGTAGAATTATCGATTATCGCAACTTGACTGTATTCCTACTGTTCATTTGTAATCGGATCCGATTACACCTCGGTTTACTGCTAAACTTTTTATTGTCATACAGTAAATTGAAGATCAACTGAATCTTAAGCATGTCCGCGGTCCTTAGAATGTTAACTTTGTTACCTAAGTAAACATTCCCTATAATAGTGCGCCAAATAGGAATCATATTCTCAATCGTAGGATTAAGAATCGCGAGCGCAGTCGCGAGTATCATTCATCCGATATAAATAGTAACGTATTTAGACCACCATCAAAATATTCTGTATTTGTATAGCCAACATAAAATCGCGCATCTTTGCTAAATAGCTATAAATGTTATACATTACCCGTTTTGAAAGTCTCCATCGTGCACAAACACGAGGACTGGCAGCGATGACGCGTGCTCTGGTGTGAATACATTGACGACCAAGCAGTTCTCCTCACCATCAGCGTTAGGTTGAATGCATTTGATCTTGTGAATGGCTTCGAAGACGCCGTCCCATTCAGGTGGAGGTTCGGGAGCCTAGAGGAATGGGGCGTGATAGGTACTTTCTAGGTCATTGTCGGCAATGACCTAGGACAGCTGACATGGTAGTAGGTCAGTATTTACTTTCCGCATCATTTACTTAACACTATCATTAACGCCAGTTTATTTATTACTGGGAGGAGCTCTCCTTTACATGGTATTTCATTTGGATTGTCATGAAACTCGCTTGCTAAATAATCACTAAACATACTCCTAAAATCAAATTAAGTTTATAAAATGGTATACGGACACGGGGGTACTGATATGGGCAGGTAACTATTACTTCACCTAGGCAGATAAACACAAGAAATAATACTTTATTCAAAGTATAATTCGATACAAGAATAGATAAACTATTACGTACTTACCGATTACATATAAACTAAAACGGGATGTTCGGACTAAGTAATTACATTATCAGCGGCAGTAAACCCGCACGATAGCGATCTAATCTACATAGCACCAAATGGGCGCTGTCTATCAACAAATGGATCAGCTGACCTTAAACCTGTCGCGACGCGTGGGTGGGCGCGCGTAGGGGAGCCCGTAGTAGGCGAAGTGGGGTGGGTCGGGGGCGAGGTAGCCTCGGGCCGCGCCCTGAGAAGTGGCCACGTCCCGGTGCGTCCGCGGAGCCGGGGTCGGGCGACCCACCACTACACACAGCACCATGCTCACTGTGGGCACTACACCTACACCCCGGAGCCTCATGACCAAACTTACCGAGCTTTGGAGTCAGAGTGTGTTGCGTCCGGTGACTGAGTTTACGTGTCGGTTTCAAAACAGACGGCGTTTAATCAAAACATTGACACGTCAAATGTTAGACTATTTGTGATTGTGACTCAATGTTAGGAATTCCTAGACAGTTTAATACCAATAGATTCAAATTGTTGCTACTTAGGCATTATTTAACTCAGTGAATAAGTATTTTTTGCTATTATTCATCGCCATACCAAAAACTTTTTGAAAAGCATTGAGTTAAACGCACAATATTTTTGTTCATATTTTTTTTCAAATATAGAACTCAATTTTGCTAAAGTACATGGCTTTTATTAAGGTGACTAAAAACTAAGTATGCTTAAACAAAAGACGTAATGGCTGGATCAGAAGAAATGCCAAGCGGTTCTGAAGAAGCTGATAAAGAAGACAACTTGTAGGACGAGCACTGTGTAGACGCCGGGGGAAACTCCGAAAGCTCGACTTCTTTCGATGAAGTGCTCGTTGTAGATGTCAGTCCATAGGCTCATACGGTCCACATGCAAGCCTATCTGCAAGGACGTCTCCTCTGTATCGATCGATAACCACTGCTCGCGCGCAGCGGTCGCTTTCTCAAATTTTGTCCACTCGATATCTTCGGTTTTAGGCGTTCTGTAATTTGTTAAAAAAAGCATTAAGGTAGCTCGCATAACTCACAATCCAATATCAAGTTGCAATGTGATCAATATGATTCGCGTCAATAACGACAAATATGTATATTTATAGAATCATAATTTATTATAATTAATAAAAAAAAATGGACAACCGACACTAGAACCATTTGTTAGTTTTTAAACTCAACACTGGACAAGCATTTTTAGTCAAAGTGTATGTGTATATGAAGATGTATTTAAGTGTCGTCTATTGTTAGTAAAAACGGGCATAGCAATAAACTAAAATTGGCCAAGTGTTGGCTTATTGGTATGAACAACCAATAAGCCAACACTTGGCCTTTGTTGACCATAAATACGAAACAATAGCAATTGCCAGCAATACCGCTTTCATATTGCTGAAACAATGTTGCACACCTTTGTTTCCTAATGAATACGCGGCTTTAGCGTCATTACATCTGTAACGAAATGACTTACTTACCCAGTCTTGAGAAAGGATGTCCACAATTTAACCAGCTGTTCAATCATGTCGCTCTCCTTTGTCCCTTCAGCTGGCATGCTTCCTTCTTGATAAAACAAGTAGCCAATGATGTCCCCCCTGACTGCACCATCAACCTGATTCTGAATAGACACCAATTCCCTGTTTAGGTCTCCGACAAAAGAAAACTCATAGAAGTACACCGTCGCTCCAGAATTGACAAGGGATCGTGCAGTTCGGATCCCAGGACCAAGATATGCCATATCCGTGTAATACAATGCTCGTTTTTCCACATTATCCAAGCATATAGCATTTTCACCAAAATATAGAGCTTTCACATTGTCCCCTGTTTTTATTCTTTCATCGTTTATTTCAAATTGTAAGTCGTTGGGCAGTAAAAGGCTGAAGTTCGTATTAAGTTGTATTATGCTAGCTTCTGTATGACTTAAAGATTCGTGCACGCCTGCGTACTTAGCCGAACCTATCATAAACGTGATCTTAACGTCTTCTTCATGTAACATGGTCCATGGAGTTTCCACCATGAAATGTACTCCATTATCTGTAGTATTGCTTTCTATGCAAGGTCTCCAAACTATGTTTTTTGCTGCTATTAATAAGTCTTCCATATCTTCCTCTTGCAATGATCCTTTTATGCTATCTTTTAAAACAGTCGAAGCAAAAATAGGGTTCCTGTCTAATGCCCAATGTGAAAGAACTGACCCACTTTCTGTGATAACTTTATTTATATAGCTTTTAGACATAGGGGACAAAGCTAAATATCCAACTAAAGCGCCCGCCGTCCCTTCGCCGCTCACGGCAATATTGTCAGGATCTCCACCAAACTTTTCTATGTTTATCTTTATCCACTTGAGTGCTAAAGCTAGATCTTTTAAAGCGGCATTCCCTGGAGCTTCGTCATCTTGCAGACACAAAAATCCAAGTGGTCCTAATCTATAATTAGGTAAAATTAGAATTATTTCCTGTGAGACTAGATATTTAGGACCGTATATTGCAGGATCGGCACTTTCATTTATGAAATTTCCTTCATGAATGTGCACGAGGACACTTGCTCCGCTTAGCTCAGCTTTCGCTGGTTTAAAGATGCTTAGGGTCAGGCAGTCCAACACGCCGACGTTTTTATCACCTTGAAGCTGCGGGCAGCGTTTGTTATGATCTTTTTGGTAGTGGATAGTATCCTCGGCAACCTCTGGAAATACTGGAGCCTGAAAAAAACAAACATTTAACTTATTTTTAGTTCCTCATAAACCTAAACAAAAAAGGCAAAACAAAGGGGGTGGGTGACCCCCTTTGTACTCATAATTAAAAACAACTTTTACTTTGTATTTATCAGGTTTTTTTTGCAATTATAAGGTTTGTCTCATAATAATATTTGTTCAAAATAAAGATTGCAACGACCTCTTTTCAGGCTTGTGGTAAACAATTGTAAAACATCCAGTACCTATAGTTATTTTTGACTGCAATACATACCTCGAAACGTTTATTGAAGGTACCGTACTTTATATCAATGTAGCTAATTATGTTGGGGTCCTCCCGCCAGACGTGTCCACGAACACGTCCAGTCGATGTTTCTATGATTGTATCATCACCACTTTCTGTTTCCGGAGAGCTGTTATCTTCTCCGGCATCTTCTGGTATCGGCGGGTCGACTGCGCTTTCATCTCCGCCTGGATCGTCGCCCGATCCAATTCCTTCATCTTCTTTTTTAGTTAGGTACCCTCCGCGGTTAGTTTCCATTATTGCTGGCTCTAGCGTGGCGTCTACGGTCTCGTCTATGTATTGTTTTTTACTTGTTTCCAAACCAGATTGGCCGTGGCTCGTCTGAGTCGTCAGGTGGTCGTGCTCCACGGCGACGTACAACGCCGACGTGGCTACTACCAGCACCCCACTTATCCATATCATTATCTCCCACCGCATTATTCACGTTTACTTTCGAAGGCTTCGATGATCATTCCTATTAATAAAGCACTTTATTAAAAGACTTTCGTGCAACAATTCATTAACTGAATGTTTAATTTGCAAAGTATAATAGAACAGGTCTTATTTTACTAACGACTTTCAAAATAACTGAATACCCAATCTATCAATAGCTTCCGCCGTATCGTCGTCGCTGTAACACGAATGATAGTGTGATATTACTGTCCTGATTGATCGATTTTTACGCAATATATTAACAGTAATTACAATTGCAAACTTAATCCCTGTCTCCTGTGGTGGTAACAAAGAGTGTGTACGTTTGTGAGGCACTTTAATGAAGCCTCGTTTTAGATTGGGCACGGGCATGAACTTGGACAAGACTTGTACAGTTCCTGAAGCCTCGCTGAGTCCCATCCCCATCTAAGGGTCGGTACTCAAAGTAAAGGAATATGTGTATCTGGGACAAGTCATCTATGTCTTTGTTCAGCGGTGGACTGCGATAGGCTGAGTTAATTGATTGAGTTTCAGAGTAAACCAGCGTTAAAAATAAAGGATCCTAAAATCGTGCCATTTATCTTAAAGGATAAGCAAATATAAAAACAATAATTATAGTTTGCCTTTAATAGCAAGCCTCATGTAGACACCAAGTAAACTGAGGATTGCACACAGAATCATGTTATAGTATCACCCAAAAAAAAAGATTAACAGAAAATGTTTCAAAAGAGAAATCTAATAGAAAACCTGGTTGGGGTCTACCATTGACACTATCGGTGACCCCTGGCGATAACATCAACATTAGAATCTTATTAACCTGCGGTGAGCGTTTTAAAGAGATCACAACCACCAGCAGACCACCTTGAGGTGTATGGCAAGACGCCGATGACGTTTATAGACAACTATGTAGAAACGTACCTTTTCGTGTTGGTGTGTTACTGGTCGCTTGCTCTGAACACACGCAGATGCCGCACTGACGAACACGCGGCGGGCTTGAGAGATCGATGACACAGGACAGTCGTCGACAAAACCTATTGTCTATTTGCCTTAGTGTAACAGTTGTGGGACAAAGAACATTCATTTTGTAGGTTGCAGAAGGCACTATCAGTGCTAATACCTTATTAACTTAAAAAATAATTGAGAACTGTAGGTACATGCACCATCTGAACTCCGAACGTTAAGCATAGTTAGAATGAAAAAGCGCTTGATACTATGTTGTGGTGCTTGCAACTCGCTATCTAATCGGGGATTAACGAAGTGAGCTGAGGTTACTCCAAGCTGCGCGTGTATGACCACGCTTCGGTTTCATAACGGAACAGTAACTCCCAGAAGTAACATGACAAATTAGAATTATTTGTGTCTCATTATTTTCTAAAACGTCAAAACTTCGTCTAAACGGATAAACTTTTGTGTCTATCATAACGAGACCATCCTGCATGAACTAACCTTTATGTAAGTAGGTACCGCATGCAAGGATACATGAGTGAACGTGCACTATTTTGTAGGTCCTTGAGAGGGATTTTATGAATATTGTCATTCCAGAAGCGTACCGCCTGGGCACGACCTTACTCTGCATTGAGTCTATGATTTAAGGGGAAATGCTTGTTTTGGAACCGTTCTCTCTATATTCTAGATATTATATGTGTTTGAAAAAGTTATCGATTGCGGTTGGTAAGGTATTCGTAGAGCTACCATTAACCATAAAGCTAATATCAGAAAGCGAGATAATGATGTAGGTTCTTTTCTACAAAATGTTTTACTACATAGTATTAATGACCCTATTGTCTATAATTCTTCACTTGCATTCCGTTTATTTTGAGGATACAATTACTTTAGGGCTTTTGATTTTGGTGTTACCAGTACTAAGATTAGGGTACTCCTTATCAGAGTTCAGTAATACCGTTTTTATCTGGCCCTTGAAGCTTTGATAACAAAAGCTCTGCTGTTTATTTTGTGCTATAGCGCCAATAATATATTATATATGAAACATACGGGGGAAACTCAAGGTTCACTAACTGTATGGACACCTTTTTTCCACAAAATAGGTTGTCGAACAAATTAGAAGTATTTGTCATGAGAACTAACACTGGTAAAATTCTGGTTAGGATTTTCTTGATATTCTCTCTCTCCCGCAATACACTACTAGTCCATAGACTTCGTGTTTTCCAATAAAAAGCTTTTTTGCTTTTTTTTAAATAAAAGGAAGCAAGCAACGTGAAATAAATAATTCTGCGCGACTCTTTAAAGACTTGTGTATAAAAAAAAATAACATAATAATTATTTTTGTTACAGGTAAGCAATTAGCAACGAACCAGGAATTTAGTAAGATCACCTCACACCTTTCACTCGATTTTGGTAAGAAAAAAAGGTAATTACACAAAAAAAAAAATATTTTCACTGAAAAGTAATATATTCGGAACATAGTGATTCTATGCGCCTTCGCCTTACTAGACGACTGACGTCATAAGTATTGCGCCACTCTACGATGACGCGCTCGCGCTAGCTCTGAAACCAAACAAGTTTATTATGAATATTAATATGCCGCAGATGAAGCTGTGCGCTCTTATGAAACAACAATAGAATTAGATTCGTAGTATCATACTCTTTTGATACCATGTTAAATGTGCTGTTCAAATGACTACTTGCGACATTTTGCATCTGAAAGGTAGTGCGAACGGATTTTCATACTTCTACGGTTTAAAAATATATTTAAAAAAATGTTTCATTACTCCGCCATGTCGTAGATGCTATCGTGGAACTGGAACACGTCTCGCTGCGCGTTCGTCATGTTGATGTTGTTGTATATGAGCACGGGCTCTTTGATCAGCTGGTAGTTGAGCTGCTTCTCATCCGCCGCTAGCCATCCCGATCGGTTGTCACAAAGTGGGTGGCTGTAAAACGAGACAAAGAATTATGGGAGGAACTTTTATCGCTTCCACCTACAAAGGATTCAGCATCTATTCATATTAGGTTGAATAAGCTACTTGATAACATATATGTAACTACATAAATAATATTTTTTCATACTTAATTATTTGTTGAAATGGCTACAGTGAAGTAATTAAATTATTTATACGTTTGTTTCCTAGTGAAACATTATGTAAACGATATTTTTAAACACGTATAACAGCGCAATATATATATTTGACACCATACTTAATTAAAAAGTTAAAAAAATAACCATAATCCACCGGCAATTTCATAATCAAACCCAAATTAAATAATATCTTTCATTACCTGCATATCATAAAGTTGACGAAAAACGTCGTCATCCAGTGCTTCATGAGGTCGTCTCTGGTTCTAGGGGGGAAAGACTTTTCGTCTGGGTCCATTACAGAGTTGGTTCGCATCACAAATGTCTGGTCTTCAACGTGGGCGCCTCCTCCTTCGTACGTCAACATCCGACCGAACTTTACAGCATTAAAGTCGCTGTCAAATGCAAACAGGTACATGTAAAGGGGAGCGGCTCCTAGAGAAGCTCTCCACTCCGCCAGCTTGAACGCAGGGTATGAGAAAAATGAGTTCGTAAAGCATGTAATAAGCTTTTCTACTGTTACACTCTCGTTGAAATATCTACCCATCACAATCTGGGACAGGCGAAGCGCCTCGCTATCGGACACAGAATAAGTTATATTCGGTGGTAGAATCATTACAGGATTTTCCTCTATAAGCCCGACCATGTTCAAATATTCAATTCTTGGTTTAAAATATTCGCACTCAATTCTTGTAGTACCTACGATCATAGGCAGGTTGTTCCCTCGGCCTTGTTTTATAAGGTTTGCTGGATAGTCATCCAGGATCCTCGTGACTCCAGAATGTACCGCTTCAACGACAGGAACGAAGGAGACTAGCCCAGTCTTGAATTGTACGATCCGGTTAGCCTCCATGATCTTTTCAAGAGGCATTTGTATGAGTTGGTCGTGGATGTCGTCAGCGTCAGTGGAGTTTATGCCCACGTATCCCAAGAACATTGTAGCGACAGTTTGAGCGTAGGCAGGTGATGCTGTATAAAAACCACCGTTGCCTACACCACTCATCAATATCACACTAAAACAAATTATTGTATGAGACATAAAATGAACATACATACGGTACGCAACGCAGTCGGTAAGACCTAAATATTACGGGTAAAGTTTACCTATTTATTAGTCCCACAGAGGCTTCAGTTAATGATACTAAATGCGCAGCAACAGAGCCGCAGCTCTGTCCAGCCAGAGTGACGTCGTCAGGGTTTCCGCCGAAGGCTTGCGCGTTGCGTTGCACCCACTTGAGTAAAGTGATAGCGTCTCGGAGCCCATTGTTACCAGGTACCAGCGATGAGTTCAGGGATAGATAGCCAAACACGTTGAGTCTAAAAGTTGAATTAAAATGCGCTCTTAAATCGATGTCATGATCTTTATTGTTGATTGAAGGTCACGACGCGGTTAATTTGTGCAAGTGTTTTTAAAATATACGGAAGTAGTATATATGTAGGTGAATGTACAATTAAATATTTGCCAATTACAATAACAGCTTTTCACTTAATACCAAGTGTCAGAATACAAATACCGACCTGTAATTAAAAGTGATCACAATAACTCCTTTGCTGACTAAATATTCGGGACCATGAATGTCTGAATCACCCGAACCAATCTGGAATCCTCCGCCATGGATGAAGACTAAGATTGGGAGACCTGTTTTTTGACATATGTCATTCTTTGACACATCGAGGGGAACGTGTACGTTGGCCAGAATACAAGACTCGCTCATGCCCAGTGGCCTGGCCAGACGCCCGTATATCTCGTCATACTGAGGGCATATATGCCCCTCCTCTGTAGCTAACAAGACACCGTCCCAGGGATCCAAAGGTTGTAATTCCTGAAATGTATAATTGGTACGTTAGCACCAGATATTTCTTGGTATACCTGTGTACCAAAAACAACTACTTATAAAGTCACACAAGTGCGCTAAGGTAAACACACACAGGTCACATACGTGACAAACAATGCACCTTGAACCGCAGCTCCTTCAATGGCTGCCTAGCGTACGGGATCCCCCTGAAGCTGGCATACTTGATGTCTTCCTCCGCGGTTCTGATGCGCCCACACACCCAGCCCGAGTCGATGCGCGTGCGCACGTCGCAATCTAAACTTGTATCATTGTTTGCAGAGAACGTTGGACTTTCTGGAAGTTTAACATTAAAAATGTGAAGTCTCTATAAGTTATTGGCACCAGAAATAATTAAAGACGTAGATCAAAGATTTCAGTTGGAAAAAAGTGATCTAAAATATTTTTGAACACATTACGGTAGGGTGTGCCGTGCTCCGTAAAATACATACATGATATGTCGTGACGCTTTTTACTAAACACACGACAATGATGTAAATCTGCCAATAGCAAATACTTACATTAGATACACAAGAGACGACGTTACATGGCGCCACGACACCACACCACAATAATGTGTCCCGGGCTATAAGGAATCGTTACCTATAGCTTGCTATAAACGAGGCAACTGCGCGCTTGTAACAACACATAATTAATTAAATTGGCTTACATGGGGCTTAGGACAACAGTACTCTTTTTGAGGAGCCTGACACAAAATTATGATTATTACTATAAACTGAAGCCTGTTCACTTTCAGGACACCCAGCGTTGAAAAAGTACAAACAAAATAATGTGCTAATAATACATAGCTATACGCTATACAAGTAAAGAAATGACAGCAATAAAATTATATCCACTACTAAATGCAATGACAAGACTCATAACAATCAAAATCAATGATTAAATAATTACTTATAGAAGAAATAATTTAAAAAATGACTTACCGCAACAGAAACATGTTGTCAAAAAACAAATAAGGAAACAAAAATATGTTATCATTTTAGTGGCAACGTGACGATTAAATCATTTAATGATTTGGATCCTTTTATATAAGCTGTCACTGACATGTTTACATGCACCTAAGGACCATTACACACTGCAGAAACAAAACAACACCATGTCCGACGAAATAATAAACTGTTACAAAAACCGGGCAGCCAAAACCTTGTATACATTGAAAACGAATACACAATGTTTTAAATCTTATGATCTAAAACCAATAAATTTATTAGAATGAGAATACTTTGATATACTACACTACTTACTAATACTACTTACTACTATACTTTGTGCCCGGTTGATGGCAATAGGCTCGCCCCCTATTACATGAGACTAAAAACATAACTGGCGAATTATGGGTGTACTAATGGGTACACCTCTGCCTAACCCTTCGGGGATTACAGGCGTGATGTTATGTGTGTGTGTAATACCTTGATATATAATGTTCAGTCACATTAGAGTCATATTAGTCTATGTAGATATTAGTCAATTATGTTTTAAAGTGCATTTTTAGTAAATATGGTAAACGCTTCGAACTTTATCATATTTATACCAGAAATGCACCATGTAGATATAAATTTTGTATTTTATGTGACAGCAATTGTGTTAGCGACATGCTTTACAACTTTTAAAGGAACATTTATTATTCATTTTAATAAAAAGCTAAAACAAGTGAGAGTAGAGACCTGGGCCACCCACGAACTTCTTGTTTGTACCTGTGTGCAATGTTTGGAAGCCTAACAGGCGTCATATAATTAGACATCACCTTCAAATCGACTCCGGGTATTATTAGGTAGCTAGTTTTTTATTACCTACGCCTTTTGTAATCAGTTTTTTTTATAACATAATAAATTATGTTCAATTATACCATAATGCATGAGCTCAGCTGAAAGATAAATTGAATCAATATTTGCTGTTCGTCGGTTTTGCAAATTGACCAAAATGCAATGTAATGAAATTACGCTAATTTTGGTAATTTTACACACGTGTCGTTAATTAACAAAGGTAACGGTTATGATAGTCATTATTTGTGTTTTTCGGTTCTAAAAGTTGCACTTTTTCAGTAAGTTGTAAACGACCCCCTAGATACATAAGATCGCACACTATAGTGCCTATGAAAAACGACATTATATAATACGTTAATTAGTCTCATTTAATTTAGATATGTGAGATAAACTTTGTGTACATACATTTGTTAGGCAAAGAACATAAAACATGCTGTTTGTCAAGAATCTAATGTTGCGAAGCATTTGTTATATAAATAAACGTCACATTTATCAATAACGATATTTAGCGTCCTGTGGTCTCCGATCCAACCTGTAATCATAGAATCCCCAGAGGGAAGTATTGCTTTTTTCAAGATTATTCAATATTTAAATAATTAGCAAACAGCTGCTGCAGCTGTGCATCTAGATACACGACGTCCTGTGTATTGTGTTTGTAATATTAAAATACTAGGTACTATATGATGATAAAGCAATATTAAAATACTAGGTATTTTAATATTGCTTTATCATCCACGTCTCGAAGATGCCCCAGACTCATTGATAGCCCAATGATAGTCGGTTCTTTAACGATCCGGATGCCTTAGAATTGGGTCCTAAGATTTGACAAGTACTAGAAGGGGCAATTAATACCACGTTAATACCATTGAAGACGCCACCGTGTCGTCGTCATCAATGACTGCTTCGCACTGTAGTAGGTCCTACCAACTTGTCTGCAGCGAGTAATCGATATCAGTTTAAGGGATTTATGTCTTCATTGTCCTCCTCACTTGAGTCACCGTCCGGTATCTCCACGAGGCGGATCCGTACCGTGATAATTTGATTTGACTTACCTAATTATTTGGTATTTAGTATTGTCGTCAGAGTTGCACCAATTGATTACTTAGACGAGTGTCGTAACTCGTGACTCGTACTGGATCGTGAAGGATAGAAAGAAAAGTGATCAGGGGCCCTAACACCATCTCTTAAAACAATTGTATTTTAATATTACTTTGTAATTTCTGTTGTTGGTTTTTTGGAGGCAATGCAATATTATTATAATATTGTTTTAAGAGATGGTGGTCCCCTGTACGTAGCAGTGGCTTTTGTTTAGATATTTTTTGGAACTGGTTATAGGTTCGATTATTATTTATTCGAAATTTAATACCTATCTTATAATATACACAAACATTATTTAAATAATGCAATACCTACTACGTTAAGGTATCGTCAATTTTTTTGTGTGTTTTTTTTTATGTTGTACCTTACAAATTACCGCAATTTTCGTAATGATCTCTCACAAACATTGCGTCATTGTTATTGTTGAATGCCTCGGTGGTTTCGTATTCGCAAGTATGAGGCCCTTTTTTAAGGGATTCGATACTTAGGTTTGATTAATTCATCATCAACTTGAAACTTGGTTTAATATAGACAGACGTAAAAATTAAAGGGTGCTGTTAATTTTAATAAGCCGAAAATCTGACAGACGTAAGTGCAGATTGTCGCCTTATTAAAATAAACAGCACCCTTTAATTTTGACAATTCATCAATATTCATTGCATCATTCACGTAGACGAGTTCAAATTTTTCGAATAATATGAAGTAACGGATGATTTTCGAATGAACGCCTTATAAAATCTATCGGCTTATGATTGTGTGTTACGCTCAGCTTAGAGTCTTCTGCTACCTTCAGGCCCCTATATTTTTGATTCTCCATCGGACCATAATGAAGCAGGAAAATCTCTCTTATGTATCAAAAGTACAGTCTTAATAACGCAAACTATGTATATAACGGAAATGTGTCAAGGATCAACAGAAATTATAAGAAGTTAATCTCTAGTTTCCTTTATTTATTTAAATTATTAGATTGGATTTGTAATTGGTATAGCGTGCGTCTATAACAGCCAACGTAAAGCCATTGTATGAAGTACAATCAGTGTCTTTGTAAAAAAGGATAGTGCTATAATATCCTACCGATCAAATTTCGCTCATGGCGGTCAATCTCAATGGAGACTAGCCCAATACGCAAGATATATTATAGTGCACAAACACAGGTGCACTCCCTCTTCCCTCACTCTCATGGTTCGATGGGACGGCAATCCCACACGGCCGGAGAGGAATCAAGTGCAGGACGGAAGGTTTTATGTGTTTTCCGTGGCACGGGATAGTGCTAAACGACCCATAAAGTACCATCTCTCTTGAACCAGAACCGTAATAGCTCCAAAACATCTTCATAGTACGGATCCAAGCATCGCTTGGAGCAGTACGCCCAGGTTTACAATAACAAAAATATCGGAACGTACCATTTATTGACCTCTTACCATTTATCAAACTTACTGTGTGATAAATAATTCATCTTAAAATAACGCCAAAGTATTACATCAGAGTACTGCATGACAAACTTACTAGGATATCTAAGTTCTTAAAAATTGCATAAAACGTTCACAATACGTATTTACAAATTGATGCAATATTCCTTGTTGCGATAGAATTTCGCCTTCTACCGCCGCGTAGTAGTGAGAACATCCAACGAGGAGTTTCTGGAACAAAGTTATATGGTTTCTCTTTATATTTTAAGAGGGCTTATAATGTTGTAGTGACAACAATACACAATTAGACTAATTACAGGCTTCTACAGATACACACGATTAGGCGATAACAGTGTTACTTAGCTCATAGTCTGTCATACTTAAGTCAAATGTAATAGTTGATATGGACAGATACAGTTTAAGTGCGGTTAGCTGTCCATATCAACTATTATATCTTGTTGTAGGAAAATGTAGTAATCATGTGTTTCTTTGTTTTCTTTGTCTTCTTTTTTTGCATGTTCTAGAATCTACATAAATTTTAGTAATAATGATGTGTGGATCAAATACAATGTTAATTGTTCATGATAAATAATAAATAAATAAATAATAAATAAATGCTTTCGCTTATAGCTTTGTTTGCATTGGTTCAGAACTGGTCAATACTGATTTCACAATTTCAATAAAACTACGAGCTGTTCTTAGGAAGCGTTACGCCTCTAAGTAGTATGTATAAAATAAACATACAAGTTGTCGTGGACGCAAGCCAGTAAGTAGTGCGCTTAGCTAATTTCGAAACAATTTCAGAACAGTTGATGGAATTACTTCTTATACAACTAATTTCTCCATCGCCGGCGCTTAATACACCGCTTATGACATGTAAGAAGCTTAGGCTAGCTTCAACAAAAACAGCTCTGCAAATAGTTTATAATAAAGTCAAAGTCAAATCATTTATTTCAATTAGACTATTAAAAACCACTATGGTACGTCATTTCCAAGAGAGAAAAGTAATTCATGTCATTGCCCCTTCCAAGAGGAAGTTTCGGTCAAATCTGTACATTGACCTATGGAGTAGTATATTTGACACAAGTCAGCTGATAGCTGAGTTCAACGTTGTTATGTCTCATCACCTGGCAATCTGGTTGATCTTGTCGTAGAACTTGATCATGTCTCGTTGGTGTTTCGTTGGTGGTGTGTTGTAGTACACGGCAGGGTTTTGGATATCCTGATAGTTCAGCAGGTGCGGCTCTACTGGGGGCCAGCCTGGCTCGCCACAAGCTGGCTTACTGTAACCAAAACAAGTGTTCACATTTGTAATACCTATGCAGAGTTTCACGAGATGAAGACTCTTTCTGGGCATTTGATGGAATATGAAATCCTAGTCTAACAACTAAACTAGACAAATCGCAGGCTTCATGTTTTTAAACGCTCGAGAACAATCCACATTTATATGAAAATTTGAAAAAATGAGATAATACATACTTGCATAGAATAAAGTTGACAACGAACTGAGTCATCCAGTCTTTCATTTGATCGTCTCTGTTTGTTGGCGGGAAAGACTTCTCACTGCCAAGAACGGCATTTTCGCGGAAGATATAAGTCAAGTCTTCAACGTGAGTCGTGCCGTTGTACTGCAGATTCAGGCCTGCCTTCACTGCGCTGAAGTCACCCTCGTACGAGAACTGATATAGGTAGACTGGTGCGGCGTTCATTTCGGCTCTCCACTCCGCCACCTTGAAGGACGGGTACCTGATGAGCACATCACTGCACACATGTATATAGTCATTTATATTCAGCTTTCCGTGGAAGTTCCGCTCAATCACTTTTCTACCCAACTCCAGTGCTACATTGGGAGGTGTTGTAAACGGAATTCTGGCTGGCAATATTAGGGAAGGATTCGCTTCAATCCGGCGCAAAAATTCTGCGTATAGCAATCTTCTCCTAAAGAATTCACACTCAATTGTTGTGAAACCGACAATCATTGGAAATTCCTTCCCTCGTCCTCGTTCCATGAGTCTTAATGGATCATCGTCTATGATTCTCTCAACTCCTGGGAATTTAGCTTCTATTACTGGAAGAAAGGAGACAATCCCACTTTCGTATTGAAATACGCTGTTAGCATTTAGAATTTTCTCGAGTGGAGTATTGACGAGATTGTCGTGGATGACGTCTGGATCTGTCGAGTTGATGCCTAAGATTGAAAGGTACCTAGTGGCAGCTATGCTGGCATAAATAGGAGAGGCTGTGTAATACGATTGGACTGCCGTGCCACTTATTAAGATAACCCTGAAATAAAAAAGCATAAAATAAATATTATGATTGAAAGTCAAAGTCAAAGTCAAATCATTTATTTCAATTAGACCATTAGAAGGCACTTTTGAACGCGATAAAAACGTCGTCATCATTCAATACGTCCTACCTTCTAAAAAGTCCTCTGGCCGCATTAGACAAGGATAACAAATGTGCGCAGGTCGCACCGGCGCTCTGCCCCGCTATCGTGACGTCATTGGGGTCTCCTCCGAAGGCACGAGCGTTCCTCTGCACCCAGCGCAGCAGCGTCACCTGGTCGCGGAGACCAGCGTTCCCGGGGATTTTAGGAGTATTTAGCGAAAGAAAGCCGAACACGTTGAGCCTGGTTATTATTTACACACTGACACTCAGTTAATCTAATAAAATAGAAGTAAGATATTGAGTAAGATTTGATTATTAGCCGTTTTACCTGTAGTTAAAAGTTATGACGATTATTCCTTTGCTAACGAGGTACTCCGGTCCGTGAAGGTCAGTGTCTCCTGATCCTGTTTGGAAAGCTCCTCCATGGATAAACACAAAGATAGGAACACGTTTCTTAGCCTGTTTGTTGACATAACCTGTAAAGTATTCATCATCGTCAGCTCTGTTCACTGCAGGGAGGGCTTCCAGGGGTACATGAACGTTCGCGTAGATACAAGATTCACTCATGCCCCTGAAGGGTTTGACCAGACGATCGTAGAGCTCATCGTGTTGGGGACAGACGGGACCCTCCTCGACGGCGTCCAGGTGGTGAGGCCAGGGTCTCACCGGCTGGAGCTCCTAGAATGTTCGGGAAAAAGTAAATATAACCATAACAAAATCGCCGAGATCTGCTAATCACGCCAATAGATGATTGGCAGCGTACCTTGAACCGCAGCTCCCCCAGGGGCTGCTGAGCATATGGGATGCCCCTGAAGCTTGCGTACTTCACGTCCCATTCTCCTTGTCTGAGCAGTCCGCACACCCATCCTGACTCGATGCGCGTGCGCACGTTACATCGCAAGTCACTGGATAATGATGTTAGGGTAGCTAGAAATTTTAGTGCAGAAATATTTTAGACAACCGCGGTATCCTATCAGAAAGCCAATTTATTTATTTATTATGGCACTCCAACGACAAAGTCACAAAAACATACCCAATAATTTTCATACCTATGTTAAAAATCTAGTCGCAATCTCATCTCACGACAAGGATAACAAATAATTCGACGTATGAGAATGATATTAATAATTCCTTAAAATCAGCTATACAATGGATGCAGGAAAACAATTTGAAAATAAACTTAAAGAAAACGAAGGCTATACATTTTACGCAACGGTTACCTAGCATGAACCTTAACATACAATATTGCAATGAAAACATAGAAGAAGTTAACACTACAAAATTTCTTGGCCTCCAGATTGATAAAAATCTTAACTGGAAAACACATATTGAGATTTTATGTAAAAAACTTAGTATATCCGCATACGCTTTGCACACACTTTCATTCACATTATATACGGATGCTCTACTTACAGCGTATTATGGTTTAGTAGAATCCCATCTACGCTATGGGCTTATATTTTGGGGTAACTCGACGGAAAAAGAATCAGCATTCAAGTCTCAAAAAAGATGTTTACGGGCGATGTTTAAACTTGACAAGACCGATAGCTGCATGCCTTATTTCAAAAATTACAAGATATTAACCCTACCGTGCTTGTACATATTAGAAGTAGCTGTGTTTGTTAAGTCGAATCCACATTACTATAAGCGTCTAGCCGACATATTCCCACGCAATAGACGTGACAATGATCAACTTTGTCTCCAATCCGCTAAGACAACCCTAATGCGAAAAAGTGTATACTGTATGGCTCCAGTCCTTTTTAACAAAGTACCTAAAAGTTGGAAAGAACTACCTTACTCTATGTTTAAAAATAAACTACGTACTTTTTTGACCACCAGGGCATATTATAGCGTTACTGAGTTCCTTAATGAAAAAGAATTTGTCTTAACATAGTAGATTCATTTGGAGGTACTTACACAATAATGCTAATTTTACTCTTTAATTTTATATAATTTGAATAACCCATTAGTAATTAAGTATGACAACTTTAAATATTTTGTTATTTTGATTTATTTTTGTTTGAGTAATAAATTTAATAAGTTAATAACTTTATAACATTAATAATAATTGTTCGAATTTTGCACGTCACGTAGTGACAAACATGTCTGCACTTAATTCACTTTTATTTTCATCTTGTATGCATTTTTTATGTATGTACACACACATGTTTAAGCAAATAAATAATCTTATCTTATCTTATCTTATCTCAGCGACAATAGCTCTTATTTATGCACATTTTTGAGAAGATATTGATCTTGTCAATTAAGAGCTATTTTACAGAGACAGATACAGATTAGAATGTGAACCTTCTTAAAAATACGGGTATTGCCCTCCAGATATGTATCCGTAGTCACCACCGATAGATATTAGAAGACGTTATAGTTTGTGCTTGAGAAGAAAAAAATGCAAACAGCTTGCGACCCGATTCTTTTGTCGTCTTTTTTTTTCAACGATTTTCACTTTTAACTCAAAAACCGTTTTAATTATTGCTGACTTCAAACTTACCACAACTGAAATAATTGACGAGCAACACTACACTGTAGAAAATCATTGTGTGCTCAATTAACATAACGCAATAACATGCTTCATTCCTACGAGCTATATAAATACTATTGGATTAAGGCAATGCGTTACATTATATTTTGCACGTACCTGACACACGTACTGAACTACGTTGTACTGTTTTACAAAAGTACAGTTCCCTGATACCTCATCATCCCCCTAGCTGAATACCAGTATTTGACACGGAGCGACTGCCTATCTGACCTCCACCACCCAGTAACTGGGTAATACGATACCCCTTGGTAAGGTGGTTGTCAGACTTTTGTCAGGATTCTGACGAACCGAACAATTTTGCCAAAAATCCACGTATGACAGCCAGGACCAACGGTTTTAAGTGCTTTCCGAGGCACGGAACGATGTCAGTGATGTCTAAGATAAACTAAGAAAGTAAAAAAACTTGAAAAAGTCACATTGTTACTGCAAAAATGTTTGCCTGAACAATTGTCGGCTGCGCTGCATATCGAGGGTTGGATAAACGCACAGAACACATTTTTGTATGAAATACAGGTTCTAGGTCTGGTTGTTTGTGTGTTTGTAACGATACAAGAGAAGTTCACAGTGTGGTGCAACGTCTTTAAAAAAATATATGATAGTTAAACGCCTTAAATCAAATTGGTCTTACAAATAATTGAGATTTGGCAGAGCGTGTTAATAAACTGAAATTAAAATGATTCATGATTATACCTGCCCTGCCAAACTATCAGTTAAAAAATAATTAAATCGGAAGTAGCAGAACATACATAGCCATGTTTTGAGTAGTTTATAAAGAGTTATTTTTATTTCTGGACGTCTTTATATGCTTTAAAAGCATATTGATAATTTGATTGTGTCACTTGCCCACTTTTTAAATGAATAAATAATAAATGATTTTACAAAGTTCAATTTTTAAAGCTATTATTGTGCTTGTATTTCAATATTCCAATTGGGGTGTCTACCTGTACGTAAATGTAAACGTCGTTCAACTAAAGAGTTTTGTGTCTGAGTTCTTAAATAGATATTTATTGTAACATCTTTATTGCAAGTTAATTAGCGATGCGGTTTCTCGTATAGTAGTACTTGTCGTAGATGTCGTCCCACATGCGCTGTGCCTTCGAGTGAGGATAGTCTATCATCTTCAGCTCGGCGCCTATGTCCAGCATTTGGTAGTTGTCGGGACTCGTCACCTTCCACGTCACTTCGCTCTCCTGAGATGGGTTTCTAAAAAACAAGTATCTGTTTATTTGAAATATTTTAACGATTTTAATTTATAATATTTACATACAAAAACAAATCAATAGTGATGGTTATTTAGATATTCTGGCAATATTGATATACAATGCAAAGTTAATCGTACGAAGCTTGACGCATTTGCAAATTGTATAATATCAAAGATTCTTGATATAAATAGTAATGATGGAAAAATTATCGATATTAAAGATCAACGAACATTAAAACTTTGACAAATCTACTAACTTACAAGTGCTTTACAAAATTCGTCCATAATTTCACTAGGCGTCTCTGCACAACGCCCTCCTCTCCTTCAGCACTCCCTTCATAGAACAGGTAGGCCAGCTCGTCAGAATGGGCTGCTCCTTTTTTCGGCACCCCAGGCTCTGATCTAACTCCAAGGTCACCGGAGTAAGAGAACTGATAATAGAAGACTTGGGTTGTCAAGGAGTGATGACGGACGCTGCGGTGGATGTGGCTCGAAAAGTAGGCGTCCCTGCAGATAATGAACAGAGCTATAGGATTTGAGATATTTGATAAAACCTATACTTAGTAAGAAATAACAGTTAGCATAGCTGGCTTTACCTGTGATACGCTAACACAGAAGTCATGGTAATATTGTTCTTGAAGTACATGTCTTCAATCAGTCTTCCTGTTTGTTTTCGTTCCCTTTCATTCAGAAACTTCAAATCATCAGGAACTAAAAAACTCGCACCTCTGGACATTCTCCTGAGCACATTAGCCTCCCTCAAAATGGATACGAACACATAAGCTTCATTGTCATTGTATCCAATCATCATTGGAACTGACTTACTCTTCTTACTTGATAATACGTCATATGGTGCTTCAAATAACAGTCTTTCTTCTTTCTTTGAAGGGTTTTCAACACACATTCCAAAAGGAAAATAAGGGACGTTAAGTTTATTAGCCTTGGCTACTATATCCTCAATTTTAGCATCAAGCAATGATTTTACAAATTCTTCATTGAAATCAGTCATGGTCCCCAATGCCTTAGCTCGTTCTTCTGCGTCATAGTTGAAAGACCAAGGACATAGAGCACTTCCACTCTGTAGGATAGCACCATGGTACAGCCCATTGGCCATGGGGGCCAGTAGTAAAGCCTCTACTATGGCTGCGCCGAAGCTTTGTCCAGCCACCACGACTTTCGCTGAGTTTCCTCTAAAAGCAACGATGTTATCACTCACCCATCGTAAAGCTAGTACTACGTCCTTCACGCCAGCGTTGCCTGGTATTTGGTCGTCTCCTAAGCACAAGAACCCTAAAGGCCCCAGTCTAGAAAGAGTAAATTGCCGTTTCGGTTCAGTTGCTAAAAACTGTTCTCAAGATTAAAATAAAAATATGATTAGTAACCATACCTATGATACACGATAACTACAATGATTCCCTCCTGAACCATCTTCCCTGGGTTGTAAGGTCCGCTGCCTCCTGTGACCCACACCAGCACAGGCCAGTTGCCACCTCCTGCCGTGGGCGTATGGACATCCAACTGAAGGCAGTCTTCAGCATCAGAGATAGGCGAACAAGTCAACGATCTGGAGTTTCTGGTTTCTGACCAGAGGGGAGCGAGACCAGCTCTCTGAAACATTTAATGAAATAACACCTTACTACCATGACGTATATTTAAATTGCTGTTCATGGGTTGTTTGATAAATGCCGAATTGTCATGACTTGAATAATACGCTCATAAATAAACAAACTTACCTTAAACCTGCCCATAGTGCCTGTAATATTGGCATAAGGTATCCCTGTATAGGACACGTACCCCTCCCGCACCACCCCGCGCAGCATGCCCTGGGCGATGCTGATCACGTTTTGTCTGCTCATCATCAACATTTGTAATATCACCACTAATTTATACGGCAGCATGTTTGAAAACACAAATGAGAATCTAATTTTTAATTTTATTATGAAATCCAGTATTAACATAAAGTATAATATTGTAACTGGTGTACTTCAACATGTGAAAAGCTGTCCACTTTGTACAATCACTCGGTCCTGTGGTCACACGACACAGCGGGAAAACCCAGCACTTTTACACAATGCGTATTATGTTAGGTTTTTCAATTTTGTAATGTCATTAACTGCATTCTATGCAGTATCGCTTGAATCTTTCCGTTTATCTGCACTGATGATTTCGTTTAGGGTCTGCCTTCACTGAGCCTATCTAGGTATATCATTCTGATCAGCCTACCTGAAGGGCAGTTCTACTTACTAAATGACATTCAAATTCAAATTGCAATCCAGTCTCAGTAACAAGAAGTCCAATTCTTTTGACGTTTCACATTTAATCGCAATCTCATCTCGAAGAAGACAATCTATCATCATCACCAGTAACATGTAACAATGCAGGCAAATTAGTTTTTTTTGACAAATTAAAACTGGAATTGAATGCAATCGTTGTTTAACTCACAGGAATGGCCCGTCTACTTGGCATCCTCTACTAATAGTTTCTGTCATTAATTTCAATTCAATTCAATCATGTCTAACACACCAGGTGATTTGGATTAAAAATAAATAATCTTTCAATATTAACTTTTAAAATCAATGTCCTTCTGTGGAAGCTAAAATATAGAGTAGAAGAATGGAAGAGTTTCAACAAGTCCATATAGTGATAATGATAACACGCAGTCAACCTATCAAAATAAAATAACAAAGTTCCTACTACTGTAATAAGACCAGTGCGAATACACTTGGTATGCAAATTATTAATTTTAGTCCATTCGAGTGAGAGACGAACCTTTAAAAAAACCCTTAAATAAATGAACAGTCTATTGAAATAAAAATACAATGTCCACGTCCGTCCATCGCAATTATTTTATTGAAACCATGCAAGCTGACGCCACGCGATCACACGATCATTGTACTCACGGCGCCATTGTGCGGGAATGCAGAAATTACATTAGAAAGTGAAGTATTTACAAACGTTTTGTGAACTAATAGTAAAGTTGACTTAAATAATAATACGTTACATCAGTCGCTTCATTACGCATCTGGAAAGCCTGGACGCAACAGACATGCTACACGGACAAATTCTTTTAAACTGAACACACTTTCCAAAGTTACTGAACAATCAAAAGTTGGTCTTGTCGAAGAAAGTTCGAAATACATATTTATTACAATAGTATAACTTCGATGAGATTACTAATAAAATATTGCTGTGAGCTAAATAATCGTATTTTGTACAATAAACCTAATTAAAATACATTTTTCATCAATTTTGATTCAGTTTAAAATTTCTGCCTCGCCATCCCTATAGACCTGTACAAACTTATTATCTTTATAAATGACTTATATTAAATTAACAATAATTATTTGCGGGCGGATGTTCTGATCCGAGGCCTAGTTTAGTTTTATGAGATCAATCCTTCGAGCTCCGAAAGCTCAACAGTAGCTCTAAAGTATCCCAGATCTACTCTTGAGCTTTACAAAAGCTTAACTTTTGTTACAATTGCTTCGTAAAACGAGACTAGGTCTAAAGACAATCTAGCTGTTCCTACCACTAAGTCCGTATTGTTGAGCTAAAACAATAATGTAGTCCTTGTTGGAATAAAACTAAGGATTTAACACTAATCTAAATCATTTAAGACTTATAATTGCAAACATCATTGTCCTAAATAAAACCTTCCAAAGTACAACACAAAAGATTATAAAATTGGACCATATAAGGCAAAAAAAATTACATCAGTTACCGACTAGACTTGTGACAAAACTTGTTCTAAATAAATTAACTCTAAATTATAGAATCAGAAGCAACGCAACAACATCCCGAGCAAATGTATCTGACGACATGATTGTGTCACATTTAAATACACTCAGACGTAGGCTGAGATAAATAGACGTTACTTGCATATACCACGGCTATTGGCTAAGCCGTACCACAAAGATGGAACATAGCACTTAGCTCAAAGCTCATTTTAAGAAATATTATTATCTCGGCCCTAATGTTATTGGTCAGCCACATCACTGCTCCATCAGAGACACTCCACTGTCAGTCTTATATTTACATCCACGTTTAGTTCAATCTGTTTATATCAATCCTTTTCTACTGACCAAGCTGTCGAAGAACTCGATGATGTCTTGTTGTCTTGCTGTAATGTCCTTGTTTGGGAACATCGCAGGAGATTCTATATCTTTGAACTGGTGACCGTTGTCTGCTGGCCATATTGAGTTGTGGTCATCGCAGACTGGTTTACTGGAATAGAAGAAATAACGATTTATTGTTGTGGATATTTCTGACTTTTTATACCTGAACTAGACTGATGTAGTAGTTTTGCGACTGTGTCTGCGTAAATTTTAATGGATCTCTAGCTTTTTTGATAATAAAATATAGTAAATACACTAGGAGATAACGTAGCTTCCTTTAAGCGAATTAATTTTAAAAATTCGAACCGGAATTTTGAGATTAGAGCGTTCAAACGAAAAAATATATCAAACATATTCTTCACACACTCTAGGGAGACCTGCTAGAATTGACCAATCCCATAGTTGAAGCGGAAACTTGATATGTAACTGACAGTTCACACAATGTGATTGGTAAAATCCTGCACGTCATGTCTCCACTCCTTTCTTCTCCGCTTTAATGAAGTATTCTTAAGACAGTATTTTTCAAATAATTAAAAACATGTATCGATACTCATGGAGCTATCATACCTGCACGTCATGAAATTGACGAAGAACTCTGTCATCAGGTTTCTCATGCAAACATCGTCAACACTAGGCGGAGTCGATCCCCGTGCGCCGAGGACAGAGTTCACCTTGAACACGTAAGTGAGGTCCTCAATATGGCCGACTCCCTCGTAGTTCCGGCCGGTCACCTCCTTGATGACATTGCTGTGACCCTGGTACGCGAACCGGTACAGGTACACGGGAGCTCCACCAGTTTTCGCGCGTTTTTTTGCCAGCTTCAACGCAGGATACTCATAGAAACCGTCGGAACATAGCTTCACAAAGTTTTCCAAGTTAGTTGTACCATTGAAGTATGTTCTATCGATATTTTTCTCCAGATCTATCAGGAAATTTTGTGGGGTTATGAATAAAACCTTAGGCGGAACTAATAGAGCAGGGTTCTCTTTTAACTTCTTAACTAAGTGGAACTGTTCGAATCGTCTGACGAAGGTCTCGCATTCAGCACTTGTGTATCCAATGATAAGGGGAATGTCCTTGCCGCGGCCGTTGTCTACTAAGATTTCTGGGTCATCTTCAATGATCGGTGTGATTCCAGGTAGTGGTGACTCAACGGTTGGCACGAAGGTTGTTAGGCCACCAATGTCTAAAAGCCTTTTGTTAGCTTCGATGAGTTTCTCTGCGGGTAGCTCAATCAGCTGACGATGTATGTCATCGGGGTCAGTTGAAGTGATGCCAAGATTGATCAGCAGCTGCTTGTAGAGCAACTGAGCTACCATTGGAGACGGGCTGAAGAATGTAGAGATTGCTGTTCCACTCATTAGTATCGCTCTGTAAAAAATTGTTGAAGAAATAAATGCCGTAGAAAAAATAAATACAAAATATTTACTAGTGTTAATTCGAGTCTGCATTTTTTTCTCAATTAGGGACAAGTGAACCTAGTAACTGCATATATGTATATGACCCGAAGGAATCGAAATAAATTTCTAACAACCATCAGCCGCGCTATAGAACAACAGACAGTTGTTAGACTTTAAGCTTTAAACTTAAGGAATGACGAACCTCCTAAAAAGCCCTTCAGTAGCTTTTGACAGCGTGAGTAAATGTGCGGCTGCTGCGCCGGCGCTCTGCCCCGCTATCGTGACGTCATCGGGGTCTCCGCCGAAATTCTTAGCGTTCCTCTGCACCCAGCGCAGCAGCGTCACCTGGTCGCGGAGACCAGCGTTGCCGGGGATCTGTGTCGTGTTCATAGACAGGAAACCAAACACGTTCAACCTGAAACATTGATACAATCGGTTAATAATGTTTAAGGATCTGCTATTTGATGAATGATTAATTTGTATTCCTTATAAATCCTAAAACTTTTAAAATTTTGGCAAATTAGGCCGGATGAAGTCTGGCTGCTGTTCCAGCATGTTGTCTTTGATGATTTCCCATCCTTTAAAATAAAGTATGCTGTCTTTGGCACTGATTTACGATCAAGTGGTAGCATTTTGCACCGTTGGTGACGTAGCGCAAGATACAAGTTACAAGTTAAGATTACCTGTAGTTAAATGTGATGACAATGACTTTCTTGCTAACTAGATATTCTGGACCATGTAGATCAGCATCACCAGATCCGAAGGCGAATCCTCCGCCATGTATAAACACTAGTATTGGTAGTCCAGGAGACGTGGTGCGGTCCTCCTCGTTCAGGGACAACGCTTCCATGGGTACATGGATGTTGGCGTGGATGCAGGCCTCGCTCTGCACCTGCGGCAGCCGCATTAACCTCCCGTACAGCACATCTGTTTGTAAGCATATTGGACCCTCGTTTGTTGCGTCCAGGACGCCCCAATGCTCTGCAGGCTCGAGCTCCTGAAACGAAATAATTTGTTTTATTAGTTTATCAGCGTAAGTCGGTACAGTGTAGTAGGGAGAAACAGTTGGTTACTCAATCAAAGTTGATAAAACATGAGACAATATTGCGAGTCCTCTATTAAACGAAAGAAAAAAAAACACCGAAATCTCAGAAGAACCGGTGTGAACCCACCGATCGCGACAAGCCATCAGGTAAATGCCGACTATGCTAGCGTGTCAGTTATTATTATTTTAGGGATTTATAACCCTTCTTGACTCATAAGTGCTTAATTACAAACATTTCAGTTTGTTTATATCAGAGATATGGATTGCTGTAGGCTACATGTGTTACCCAATTCCAATAGAACAATTATTGTCACCTTAAACCTTAGCTCTCCTAAAGGCTGTTTAGCGTACGGTACTCCTCGGAAGCTGGCGTACGTAGCTCCGTCCAGAGCAGGGCGCTCCACACCGCAAACCACTCCCGATTCAGTGTATGCGGGCACGCGGCCCGCGCGGCATGGCGGCGGCGGCGACGCAAGCGCTGTGCACGCTGGAATTGAGAAAAGATACTATTTAGTACTGTAGATAGATCGACGAGGGTAGTCCACGGTGTACTGTCTCCTACTCGTGTCAAGTCGATTTTAAACCGATTTTGATGATTGACAAGCATTTCTGTAGCGATAAGTGCATTGGTTTTACTTTCCTGCTTGGAAATAAGCATATAAATTGATACGGGGTAAATTCGAACCCTAGGAAGGACATACGGTAGTTTTTATGCAGCGACTTCGTCTACGTCCGCGATAACCGACATTAATGCGGACGAAGTTGTAGGCAAAAGCTAGCTGTACCTACAATATTTTTAACACGAGAAGCATCATAATACAGTAAAGTGATAAATGCTTTTCCTGTGGCTACAAATACTCGCTCACCGTTCCTAAAAAAACGTATTAACATTAAAAACTGGCTCTGTTCAAGTTCAAATGTTGTATGGCATACCATTCTTATTTTGAGTTATTTCCAACGTAAGGTGGGGCCAGCTGGTGTAGTTGATCATAGTTGCTGACCTCCCCGCAACAATTAAATTATAAAAAACTGGTTGATAATGTGGTGTTATTATGATTTAGTTGATCTTTATCAAAAATAAATGAAGCTGGTTTTAACATGTACTAGTAAACAAGATGCTTTAATTTATTACTCGACTAGCTTATGTCCGCGACTTCGTCCGCGTGAACGCAATTATCGGCAATTGCTTTTTTTGTGAGTTACCCATTCCTTCCTTCCTTCATTCCTGTTTTAAAATAAGTTACATCTTATAACATCAGCTATCGGCCAGTAAAAGTTCCGCCAAAATCGGTCTAGTCGTTTAGGTTTATCCGAAATAAACAAACAGACAGACAAAAATGTCGAAATTTGTTTTCTTTGAAGTACCGTGTAAGTAAGCATTCCTATGCAATTAGTAAAAATCTCTTATTTTAATATTACAAACAGACACTTCAGTTTTATTTATTTGTATAAATATAGATTGTCATATATAAGTGATTTATGTACATATAGGTATAATAAGTAATTGAAACGTAATGAAATAACCAAGCATTACCAGTGGGTTAATGAAGCCGATGCAAGATTTAATTTTACTTAATTTAATTGTGATTTAGATTCGATTTTAATTTAATTTTGATTTAATTTTAATTTAATTTTGATTTGATTTTAATTTAATTTTGATTTAATTTTAATTTAATTTTGATTTAATTTTAATTTAATTTAGTTTTTATTTTAATTTTATTTTATTATGATCTGATTTTATATATTACGTTTACTAATATAGTGTAAAGTACCAACCGTTATTATCCGATATAAACGTTTTGAATTAGTAAATTGAAAATTAATCGGGTTAATAAAGTATTTTTTTTTTAAGAAGTTGTGTCTTGTAATTGTTGGTTAATGGTGCCAAGTACCCAATAATGCGTCTATGGTCGAGTGTATATCGTTACGCTTAATACTTTCTCTAAATAGTCAAAGTGAACATCGACCTCACTTAGTTCACCACTCCATCCGGTTGGACTCCACATATTTGGTGCGGAACTCTAAAAACAGCTACGTAGTTTATATTCTGCACGTAATATCAGGCTCTAACGCTTTAGCCATACTATAGCGTTTGAAAAATGATAGAAATGAGATGATAATGATTGGGAGTTGTAAACCATTTGGAGGTCCCGATCAGAAATAAGGAGGAGGTTAAGAACCTCCATTATCTTTTTATCATATTACATTTTTTTTTTAAATTTATTCTTAGATATGTTTAGAGATTATGTGAGGTACGTATCTAATAGTTAGTATTATATTACCTCTGGTATTATTGAATGAAAGAGGCAGAAATCGCAAAGATGTGTCTGAATAGTGTAATAATGAGTACTTGCCCAAATGTTATGTGGAACATTTTGAACTGTTTAGACACCAAGTTAGCTGACCAGCCGAGGATTCATAAGAAATACTACAGGCTTCATCACACTACGACCCACGGGAGCGGTACCAACCAAACGAGTAACTGAACGCGGGTAAAACCGAGGAATATAGCTAACTAGCTACTTTCCCCCCCCCCCCCTAGCTTACTACCCCTCGGTCTTTCGAATTTTTTTTGCAGTTATTCTTTACTGGTTTTTGAAGAAAACATCGTGACTTATAGGTATTTAGTTATATACAAATAAGTCTAGATTATCTTACGATGTTTTCATTCAAAATCAAGTGAAGAAAAACTGCAACAAAAAAAGGAAAAAAATAAAATAAGTAGGTTCCCACGATTTTGTGATTAGTATAAAATATATTACTACAATAGTAATTAAAGTGAATACGTAAATAACATGCAGCGAGCTGACGTTAGCAATAGACGTGGCAGTTCATTTACTCACTTTTAGTCAAACTAAGTTAATTCCATAACTAATTACAGTGGGTTCAGTTAAACAATGAGGTTTATAATAAAGTGTAACCCCTCATAGACATAATAATATAATTGCGCAGCCGCGTGGACTGGCGTCGGGTTTTTTGTCTCTCATAACCGGCCGGTATTATGGAAGGACCTTGTCATTTATTACTAGCACGTGTAACCGAATCTTGGACGTACGTACTCATGGTACTCGTAATGTGCCTTGTGCAAGTGACGCATTTTGCTTGGCTAGTCAGGGGTCTCCTGCATGCCAACGCTCCTAGGTGTACAGACAACAAAAGAGATAGATATGCAGGGGCCTCAGATAGTGTTGACATTTTCTTGGAAACCGATGAATAGCACTGAAAACCCGATTTTTCAATAAACAGTAAAAATATATATATTTTTTTTTGATATCAATAAATAGTTAATCAATTCAGTTAGTAAATAAGTGACGTCACAATTTTGTATTACAAAATCTATAGGGAATCGTGTTTCGACGGCTATAAAAAGTATGTCAATTAATTGGTTGTGCCAAGTACCTAATTGTTAATATGCCGTTGTACAACGTTATACATATATTTTAAATGAAGTTGAAAAAATATTTTTCTGCGAATATGAATAGACGCTAAGTGGAGATAATAAGTAAACGCAAAAGTTATTTATAAGTTGTGAGTACACACGAACGCGTATCAACGAAACGTAAACAGTTTTAATAAGCTCACAAGTATTTCTATACTAGCATAATAAAGATTTTTGTTTGTTTGTATGAACTACCAGTCGTATTGGGAAAAAACTTTTTGATGGTCAGATTCATGGCTGTTCTAGGCATTAGCGCGTTTAAACAAAAAAATAGATCAGCTTTATTATATTAATATAGACAAACAGAAAAAAAGGATTTTAATTAAACTATCCCGCAGTTACGATTTGAAATGTCATGGGCTGGCGGCGGGCGTGTCGTAGCTCGTAGGCCGTAGCCGTAGCAACGTGCTACGACTGCTACGAGACTTAGAAAATACTGATAAATGTTTATCCCTTTGTATAATTAGGTCATTTATTTAAGATTATTTTTAGTACACTGAAGATTAAGTTTAGGTCTGTAACAACAAAAAACTGGGTATTATAATATGAAATTTCTATAATAAATTAATTTTCGACTTTGTAATATTGACAAATATTAAAGAAATTATATTCAGACTATGACTATGTCATGCAAAATTTCTTTTAAGTTATAATATTTATCAAGTAAAGGTATACTTGTCGTGTATTTGTAACGAGCAAAAATAACCGATTCTTTACAGTCGATAACCTGACATACATTTTTAAAAGTACCTACACTTCTGCTATCTACAAATAAATACAATTGAAGTGTCTGTTTGTAATTTATAAACCGCTTTTTACATAATAAATATGGATGTTTACACGGTACTTACACGAAAAAATACATTATTTTTCAGTCTGTTTCTCCGAAACGGCAGGGCCGGTTTAACAGAACTTTCACTGACTTTTAATTTAGAAAAAATATTAAGATTCAGCGCAAAAACAAATAAAACGCCGTGAAAACCTCCATTTACGCGGACAAAGTCGTGGGAATAAGCTAGTAGGCTAGTTTAAAATAGTTTTATTATTTATAAAAAACTTACCTAATTTTCAACATGTTTTATGGCCTAAAGTTATCTATGTCAATGGCAATCTATAAAATTAAAAAATGAATGATTTCAATGTAAGACATGCGCGTGCGCGGCCGCTGCTGACGCGAGCGTGACGTTGTATAATACAAAGTTATAATAAGATATCAATTTGCATGATCGTTTTTTGTGGTGCACGGTCGCAGAGGTCGAGGTGTCACTCGTTTAATGAAGCTGTAGCAGAATATTATCACGGATCTACTGAGCATGGACAACTGTACCGGACAGAGTATATCACAAAGCTTGTCATTACAGTTTTAGATGTCTTTGCTGGCCGGCTGTTCATTTTATTAAAACTTTATCTAAACATGTTGAAAACAATACAATTGGTCAGAAACTGAACTCTTTTCTTTTAACAAAATTATGTTATCAATCAATAAACTTGGAAAATACCACAGATAAAACCATCGAAAGAAATAATATAGATTCCCACCACTGTAAAATCACTTCGACAAATAGTAAAGTTCATCACAAAGTTTCAGTGTCGTCCAATCACTGCCCGCAGTCGTAAGTGTGGACTCACCGTGCAATGCGAAGGCGAGCGCGATCAAGCGTGTAGCCATGTCGTGTAGGTGTCGAGCACTGCGCCGGCCGCCGCTCCCACGCCGTATATATGGCACGCGCGACCTGGCCGCATGCGCACACCCGCACCTACGAACTAGAATCAACTCTCATTCCAAACTACCCTTTTACTAGGAACTGTTACACACAACTGTAATTTTAGACATGAATAACTAAGTTTAATTTATAAAGTTGCAAGTTTGCATCAAGTTGCTGACACTACCGGGGATTATTTTTTTATTAAAAACAAACGTTGACAGTTAGTTCAAAGATTAAAACATATTTCCATCATTTAGAATTAAGTAATCATTTCACGTTTTTGAGATTTCCTCCCATAATCTTGACTTGACACTAGCATCAAATGAGACACCGCACATTTAGAAAGTTTACTACTGATGTATCTGAAATCTCCAGATTCAGACCTTGTTCCATTCATACTCGGGCATTGTTTACGAGCGATCATTGACTAGCAACGACTGCAGCCAACGACACGACGATAGCAACAGATGTGCGAACACCTGCCGAACTCCTTTTTAGAAAAGTCAGTGTACTTTTAACTCCTTCCCTCTATATTCAAATCACATTACCTTAACTTAAAAGAGGTGAAATCCGTTTATATCGTCACCAATCGCACTGGCCTGCAGTTGGACACAAACGTCACGATGCACCGAAAGGTCATTCTTATTTGTCTTGCGCGACAGACAATAGTGTTGCTACCTACGGCGCCCACGTGTGAAAATTATTAATGGCGCACCTCTATAAATAGTCGGCGCGTGTGCAGCTCTACAGCTTGTGCAGCTCGCACGTGGAGGCTTCATAAGCGTGCCTCTTTCACTCACTATGCGTATCTGTTTCAATTATTTGCAGGAAACGATTCAAAGTTCACATCTTGTAATCTATTTCAAATCACATTTTAATTTCTTTCGTAATTATAGACTTCACAGCTACAGCCAAACGGGGTTAAGAGGGATGTAGGGGAGAATCGGGACGAAACGAAAAGGGATTGTAACGTTTAAACAATATAATATAGTTTGTTGCACGTCGCTTGAAGGTACTGATGATCGAACCCTGAACAAAAAAAAACAGCTACTCAACAGAAGTGAAATACCGGCCAAATTAGACGGTCTCCGGCTTTTGTTAGACTGTTTACATCTTTCTAGTCATGCGGTCGAGTGCCATTGAAGTGCATAATAAAGAAGACTGATTAATCAAACTAGTGCACGTCAATAAACATAATGTTATGTGCTAGTAATACACTGTTTGTACTGACAAGTAAACAAGTAATCAGCCTGAAACATTGCGTGTTACATAAAGACCCATTGTCTATTCTCGTCTTTCCTTGCTAGTATTTATGGTCATTTCGTTATTTCCATGGCGATATCAAGTTTAATGCAAAAGAGTATGTGCAAAATCATATCACCCACTATCGCCTCCGGTGGCGCTAACATTTATCCTGCTACATCTTACTATTATAATTGCGAAAATTTTAATGGATGTTTGTTACTCAATCATGCCAGAACGGCTGAAGGAATCTGAATGAAATTTGGCACGGAGATAGATTTTAATCTGGAATAGTACATAGGCTGCTTCTGGGATAAATGAACGGTTCCTGTGGGATAATATATTGACGCGGACGAAGCCAGTGACAACATAATATTTTACATCCTTGAACATATTTTAATTCACATAATATCTAAATTAATTCCCACGTGCCTGTACCTGTGTTGACTCTATAGATAATATAAACCGGTTATGTAATATGACAGAATACATGCCTAATAATATCGAAGTATATTTTTCTACCTTATCCTGAACAAGTTTCGCCAAAACAGGTCAATGACTCAAAAAAAACTAGGAAATTATAATTTATAAATAGCCTTATCTGGATTTCAACTGGTGCTTTTGATTTCCTGTTTACTATGTACGCATGTATGTGTTTGTGTGTTACTAAAAATATCATAGTTCTTGTAGTAAGGTTATAACCCATACGCGCTTAGTTGATCTTTGAATATACATGATGTCAATAAAATTATAAACTATTTAACAATACTTTAGCTTTAAGCCATATGTAACATCTATAAACGCATTATGGTATGCAAATGCATGCAATATGAATATGAATAACGATTTTGTTTAAACCAAATTTTGATTAATAGGAGCACCTAATGAAATTGTTTCAAAATATGCAACATCTCAAAAGCAAGTCACATGCGCTTATTTCTGTAACTCAATTTTAAATTTATATACGCTCAACTTTAAAACAATATATCATCATCAAAACAATACACATCAACATCATAAGCAATCCGCATATACCTCTGGAGTAGATAAAGATAATAACAATATAAATTAACTAATTATAACAGCAATCATTGTGCCTATAGTCGTGACGGCCAATGGCATATTTGTCAAGAGCTTCGACCAGAACCAAGGAGAGCCTTGGTTGGTCGGATCAAGGGCTTGATTCAGAAAGCGGTACTCTTGGACATGGCGCGTATTATTAGGAGATTTCTTTCTCAGGAGCCCTGACCACCGGTAGCTTGGACCCTGTTTCCAATGTCTGCGGGCAACTATGTTTTTATTTATTTTATGTTTTTATATAAATATTTATGTTTAAAAATGTAATTAATATGTAAATAAATAAAGTATTGAATATGAGTAAATGAATATAAATTAAAAAACGAGAAGTAATTAATTTTCAAATGACCTGAAAAAACAAAGGGTCGATTCATTGTGTTATCGGTGTGCGCGTGTAACAATCTTGTGCTAAGTCGAATGGGGCAGTTCAGCTTGCAGACTCATAGTAAAGCTATGTAAAGTAAGCATTTTGATGATTATGATAAGAGAATTCTACAAAATGTCGCATTCGTGCCTATTGCGCTGATTACCGAACTGTCAATAGACTGTATAATTGTATATTATCACGTTTCAGAGTCTCCCAGGTAATAATCAAAATACTCAAGGTATTTTATCTCAGATAGAGTTAGATATTTACCTAACTAATTATCACAATAACGACAACTACATTGTTGTGAAATGACTAAAGCGACTTAACAGACAGATGAGTACGTACGTATTTAGTATCGCCATTACTATCAGCAATGTATTTTATGTGAAGACACGTAGAATTGAATTGCCGATTTAAAAATAATTTATTGTACCTTTCAGAAACGTCTACACTTCCACAACGTCTGTTTTACATAACTAATATAATATAAACAGCGATGGAATAAAAATGTGTATACTTTAAAATATTTTTTGATTTGACTTAAGCTTTCTATAAGGTTTGGCATGAAAGTTTAGGAGCGTGAAGTATATTAAACAAAATGTTTCCTAAATCGTTTGCTAACATGTTTTTAAAGAAATTTTTAACAGATCACTTGTTTCAATATTATGGCAATTAAAGAAGGGAGTACCTCAAGGTTCTGTCTTGGGTCCAGTCCTCAAACTACAAAATGATCTTAGAATCCAATTGGCTATCTACGCTAATTCTAATAAAAATAAATAAATGCGAGTTAAAGACAAGATCGGAGAATTGGTCACGGAAGAGCATGCGTTGTGAACATTTTCGGGTTAAAATGATTAATTATTACTGATTGTTCATACATAGAATCATATTTATTTATACTTGATGATCACGTGAATGTCCATACTTCGTGGCGTCGTTGCCTTGACCATCGAGCACTGACGCAGAACGCAGATACTACCGAAATAAGATGCACCTGATAACTAGCTTGATACATTGATCGCACTCAAGTTATCAATATTATTTTTGGTTAATCAGCTGCTTTGGTAATGTATATCTTTATATTAAAACAAACTTAAGTCCGCGACTTCGTTCGGGTGTATGTCAGTCACGGGATTTAATATTTTTGGCGTGTTAAATATAGCTAAAGTTTCGCCTTATAACATTAGCTATCTGCCAATGAAAGTTCCATCCAAATCGGTCCAGTTGTTTTGGAGATTAGCTGGAACAAACAAATGGTACACCGTGTAAACCTTTATTTTGTAAAATAACCTGTTATTTTGTTATTACAGACAGACACACAACAACTCTCTAAACTGCAGCATTCAAAGGTCGGCAGGTAGAAAATGGCTTCTAAAGAAAAAAAACCCCAAAAAAGAAATGCCTTCTAAAGTTAACATATTATAAATTGTACAATTTATGTTAACTTTCAATAAATTAAGAAATAAGGTCAAAATTTCAAAGTAATGGCTGGAGTTAATTGTATGTAGTATTTTAATTGACTGATTGGTACTTTGCTTTCATTTGTTGATTGATTTGACTTTGCTGGTTAGACGAAGTAACGTAATGCTACAATAACTATTGTAAGAAGAGGGTGTAAATAAACTACTCAAACAAAGCAACATTGAGGAAAATATGTATATTACCTACTGGGAAACAACTTCTTTTTTAAGTTTGAAAAACCACTGTTTGTGCTGCTATAAAATGTAACACACGCATTATTGTGCTTATGGGCGCATACAGCGATTGTAGAGGTATTAAAAGTTTTAAAGTATCACGAGGAATTAAACCAGAAGTAACTTTCGACTGGGTTAAGTGTCTTTTTAAACGCGATAAATATTTAAATCAGTGTTGTCTCAAGAATATCTTGTAAGGTGGATATTACCACGTAAATAAAGTAGTAGTGAATAAGCCCTCATCAGACAAGATAATCTGTGGTTACATAAATCAGTGCAATTATGACGCACTTGCGTACTTCAGCAGAAGGCTACATTAATCCATTGCATTTTGATGGAATAAAAATTAAATCTCATAAAGTAATTTTATTTGTGATCACAATAATGTAATGCTGACGTACTCCTTGCGGTGTTTATGACATTCTCATATTAAACTATTTAGTTGCGTTCATCCCCAAACTTCTATTTACTAGAGGCGTCTTAAAAACTGCTACAAACTTACCACATCTTGAAGCTAAACAAACAATTTGGTGATCGCATTTCACTATTATGCAAGAAAAAAATGCGTACGTGCGCACAAGCACATCGTCTCGTTTATATAAATCATAAATCGACAAAAGTGGGTCAATAACAGGATCGTTACCCGAAGCGATGTGATTGACATCGGTTATTCCGTTGACTTTTGACATTATTATAGCGCTTCAGAAATTTTTAGTACGCCGAGCCAAAGAGCGAGCAACTCTTGTGAAAGTGGCTGAAGTATTCTTTGATCATTCAAGACCCGAACCTGGAATAATATAGATACTTCTCCAAAATGTCTGAGCTTATAGAATATAATCAAAATACATACCAAAGACATGATAAAAGCAGATAGTTCCTGACACCTGATTGGACACGGGCGAATCTTAATGAAAGCCGCAACTTTTTCAATGTAATCTACAGAATCTTAGTAAATCAAGGAAACTAAACAATGTTTAGCGATGTACTGACATGCGAAATTACATTTTCCATAAAAAAAAACTTGCTCTTATTTGTCTCGCACTAGGACAAAATCCTCTTCTCATACAGAGAAGACACACTCGTTAATTACCACACTTCCTTGAGGAAAATTCGCTATTGCAGACTACTAAAAGCCCAGGTTTCATATCTCATCATCATCATCTCTCTCATCTCATCCACCGATGTCAGTGATGTTCAAAATTGAAAAAGTCACATTAGTACTTGACGGTATCGGTATCACCTTATGCATGAGAAGCGGGCGTCTTAACCATCACGTCCTGCGTGTTTAGAAAAAACCTTTACCATCAAACAAAAACATCGTTGCTGTTATCTGGTGTAATGATATCTAATCGTGCTCAGTGTTTAAACAAGAATGTTGATGGGAGAAGGAAGGACGAAGGACTCCTATGCTTGATAGGCTTTTTAACGCAACCTTGCTCTAAGTCCTTGGCACCACCTACAGGTTCTAATAGGTGTTAGGAACATTATCAAGTTACACTAATAATTCCTGTGGACTTCAAAGCTAACAAACAATTATTTTGTAACTTTGTCTTATAAAAGATGGCTGTCTAATTTAGGTACTCGAAATTCTGGTCGGATAAAAGGAGCAGATTAATTAAGCCGTAGAAGCTCGTTTCAAATAGATAAAGTTTAATCGCTTGCTAGTCTAAGTTAAGAAGTGACAACATTTCGAATTGTACTAAAAACAAACGTATCTTTCAGGTGAAGGATTAACCAAAATGCGCGAAATCAATTTGTAAATATAAACATAAACTACGCCAAAGATTTTAAACTTTACTGCGTCCAGTTGAAGTTGAAATTGCATTGTTTCAATGAAAGGTACTGTTGTCAACGCTAAGTTTTATCTCATGGACAATGTCGGAGTCAGTAAGACAGCGCCAGTATTTCAGTAGATCGACGTCAAACATAATTGAGATAATACAGTTGGGCACAGCTACACGTGGCATTGATTCACACGTGGATATCCTGGCCTTGGTGCGGAGGAGTTTATGTCACACAACAGAACGCTTACTTTATTATCGTTTCAAGTTATCGGAGATGAGAAATGTTTGTATGACCATATATTTCTTCCGGGTTTGAGTGTTTCTGTATGCAACATCCACACTACAGCACATGATTGTGCCATAAATTGCAACATTTGATTAGCAACCAAGTAAGTGCTAACACTTCAGTCCTGATTTTTTTTAATAAGCGAAGAAAAATTGTGTCCCTGGAATGTCTAGATTTATGTGAATCCATGGTAAACGTTATGTCCCTTCTACCGCATATGTATATTAATAACGACGACTGTGGACGACGCTTTAAAAATATCAAACACAAAATGTTCTAATACGGTGCATAAATCGCAGCCTTTTCATAGTCGGGTATCAATACAAAACGGTATGGCTATGAACACTCCTGTTTCTACGTTTACTGATTAAGATCCAGTTTGTACAAAGATAATTTTTATTATCATTCAAACTTTTCCTCTCATCACAAAGATCCCCGCATTAATAGGTATTCCGCAATAATTTCGTTCTTCATTATCTCTCCAATATTTTGGTAACAAACGATGCATTGCATTTCGATAAGTACCAAATTGATCGGAGACTAATTAAACGCATTAAAAATATCTCACTTGAGATAAACCTGCTCTGATAACGTATATGGCTTGTGACCCGGGATCATCTGTTGCTATGCGGAAAAGACTTATCTGATGTATCGGACTTGTGGCGCCTTGTCACCATCGCTTCGATACCTCGCAGACAAAGCGGCTCCGGAAACAATTCCCGAAACTTAAATCCTCTAGGTTTTAGATAAGGAGCAAAATCCTTAAATTCCGCAGAAATCAGTAAATTTTTATTAGAACTAATAATGTCAATATTTCTATCATTCTACAGGCAAATACTCCCTGATCTCTTAGAATGGCGATCGCAACCAGGATTGCCGTAGGATTGTCTATATTCAGCAATAGACGCAGCGTCATGCATGAAGATAATTATACTTTTACTACTATCACTATCACACTTATTGCCAATAATAGGTCAGGAGTCAATGCTTAATTAAGGTAAATAATAAAAAATGCGGTAAACAACTATGTCACGTGTCTAGCAATATACTGCGGCTCATAGATAGCACTGAGAGCTTTGTGTGGGATCAAATGTGAAGGAGTTTGATTTTGAGTCGAAAATCCGTCCGAACATCCTCTTCTCTAAAAACACTGTTGTCATTTCGAAGTCTATGGCTATTTTTACCTTTGCTGGTGTAAGGAAAACTTTAAGTTCAAGTTGAGCCTTATCTGGAAACCCATTCTTTCCCTCTTTGAGTCATTGATGTGCGAGCGGAGTATGATCATACAGTCAGAGGTCGAAAGACCTTTCCTTACTGGTGGACAGTTTACTATTAAAGAAAGGTAATACCTCTTACTCTCTAATTATGTGATAATCTACCAGAAAATGTACATCGTATTGCATTGTCAAGCGCCGTTGGAACGATATCTGTCAGTTGTGCACGTACAGCGTCTCCTGAATATGACGCATCATCAGGGACGTGCACTAGTCAAAGCAGGCAGACAGACACAACACGGCTGTTATCATAACTGATACCTGTTTCTTCAACGGTGGGAAGTGCGAACACGCGACGATCATTTTTATAAGATTGGCATTTTGTTTTGTCTCGAATTCTCGATCTATCGGCGCTGTGGACGCGCAAGCGCATTCATAGGCATATGGTTCTTACATAACAGACATTTCTATGAATAAAGAATATCACTGATACGAATGACGCTGATATTTGGCACGCAGATGGAAGGATTTTCCAAAATACTTAAAGGGATGAAACGGGATCCGAGAAACAAGATTAGATCGCCAGTAACCGCCGTTTACGCGGACGTAGTCACGGGCAGAAGCTAGTCAGTTTAAGAACAAAGCTCTAATACGTTCTTCGCACTACTTACGGATATGACAACTGCCTGCTTATTGATAAATAAACATTTTTAATTCTTTCTAGGTTTGTTGACCAAACATACCTATAAAGTTCGGCTAAAATAGATATTCAAGGGTACATAAATGCAATGTTGTGAACACCATCATTACGTGAAAAATTGCCATCATCATTTTAATTTTTAGGCAAACGGTCAGATTTATCATAAAATAAGTTAGGCAGAAATTATAGGCCATGGCAATTCATGACCTCAAGCATGATAGTCAAATTTTAGCTTGTTGCACATTACTATAAGCTTACCACATTTTTTTGGGTTAATTTGACCGTTATACTATTATTTGGTGGACAGGCTTCGCAGTTACACGCCGTCGCCATCGTATTTATACCAGTTACTTAATGCTATTGTTTATCATAAAAAGTTCAGCTACAATGCTGGGATAATCTTTTCATATTTTAATATCACAGCAGCGCAAGAAAAACCTCGTCACAGGTGAATGACCTGAAATAAATGTTCATCCACTACTATTATGCAACGTTTTACTACGATTCACTGAAAATGAATTTTATACAATTTATGCGGTTTGCTTGATTAGCCATAATTATTTTTTAAGTGTGTAGGTAATATCACGCTGGAGTGAGCTTTTACTTTCCGTACAAGTGGACTATGTCTATTCAGTGAAAAGCAACATTTTATTTTTTTAATTTCCTTCTAAGTTGTAAGTTTTTGTATACACTTTTATTATAATTTACGCAAACTAAATACAATGTCAGCTTTCCCGCATGACTCCTTCCACTCACCAGAAATTATGTCTTGCCTCACAGTCGTTTTTTTTTTCCATTTCTTTGATAGCATTACCCAAGTTTCTCTTTTGCAAACTTTTACTTTATACGTAACGTAATGGCTGTTTACAACAACATATAATCAATGCTTTAGTTCGTAAGAATGGGTGAAAATTATTCGGTAACAGCGCCTTAGTGGCTGAGGTAATAGAGACAGATTTTCTAGGGGGACAATTCTACCATCTAATTCTACTATCTTTTAAAAACAACTGCAATCAAATCTCAATTCCTAACTGTCAGAAATGCCTTTAATTGACCTAAATTTTTTGGACAGCGATTGTCATTGTAAATGAGTTTGCAAATTGATTTTTCGTTTTTATTTAGTAGAATAATTGGCCTTCTGGGCCTAAAAACTATATTATTTTAATATTACTTTGCCTTCCGCACAGTTGGAATATCAACGCTCGGCTAAGCGGCGAGAGGTGAAAATCTAACAACGACACTATAAAGTAATATTAAAATAAGATTGTTTGCCCCCAGGTATTGACGTAAATACAGAGGAACAAAAAAAACTTGTAACTAAAGTTGTTATTGTTATTGTCAGATGTTTTTACACCTGAAATACGTACATGGATATTTCCATACACGTGGAGCCTCTGTGACTTGTTGCTAGTGGGTAGGTACAATTGTACCTAGCTAGCACACAAACACGTGTTGTGCTCACACACTTACGTAACGTCAGCTACCAACAGATTTATCTCACAAACTGCAAAAACCATACATCATGCTCTGCGACCTCTACGTCATGCACGTGCTAATAATTCGTCAGGACATCTTACATGTCTGTGCTCAGACGCATCGCGTACGATATTGATCTTCTTACTTAAATCCATGAGATATTAAATTTCAGGAAAGATAAACTTTGGTCAATGCACATCTTCTTTTCGAGTCGATGATTCTAGAATCCCTTTTTTACTTTATATCTTGAGAGTTCTTGGGCCCAACATGAATAGCGATGTACAAGAAAGAAAGGAGCTTCTACTAGCAGCCTTAAACTTCAATAGTACTGCGATTAAAAATCAAAGCATCGGAGCTAGCTGACCAATCGTTTCACACGCTAAAGTTATGTAGTTACTGGAACTGAACTATTTAAGACGGTCGCTATTTATAAAAATATGAGTTAACTACCATTTGTAACCAGGAATTTGAAAACCTAATTGAAAAGAGTGTCCGTGGAGTTCCTTGCTCGTTCTTCTCCATAGACACCTACGTTTTGGAACTAGCTTCAGCTTTCTGACTATAAATTGTCCGATGACTCCTTGACAATTCAAATGTGTCTGTTAAATGGTCTAATTGAAATAAATACTTTGACTTTGATTCTGATTAATAAAATAAGTAGCGATCACATAATCTGAGTCTTGCTAACAGATAAGTTAAATCAGGATCATGTATGTAGGTAAAATAAACACAAAATATTATGGTTCAATGTCCAGCCCCAGATCATGTGGTGGCATCAGATCGTATCAAGTGGGTCACGCCCACAACCTAGATATGTACGTATTGATTAATTCCACTATTTAAAGCCAAACTAAGAGAGTCCTTGACTGAGATCCTGTTGCAGGTCTGCTGAGGAAACCTAACAAGTAATCCAATCCACCTTTGTATTCAATATATCTTCATATTTATTTACCTTTGTTTGTTATGCCTACGTAATAATAACCAAAGTTATTTTTGTTAATTACTCAAAATGAATTATAAAATGTTCATTTGTAAAAATCACCCGTTTTCAGCAATGCACTACATGCTCTCCTGAAAGTTTAACACTTTAACTCCTCTTCCGAAACAAATATACTCGATGGCATAATAATAGACAAGAGGAAAACCGAATCTCACACAAACGCAAATGCTATGAAAATAAAATATTTTTTTTTTGCAAAAAAACGGCAACCGAGCTTATTACTTATCTGTTCATCTGACTGTTATTATTGGTTTAATTATAATGAAGCGTAACGTATGTACAAGTATATGTCATAGTTTAATGGCGTGCGCATGCACACGCTCAGCATCTATCTAGAATTCTAGACAAAAACGGGTGAATCTCGTTAATGGCTCAAACAATAGTTATCTCTGCCACGTGTATGGACCGTCTCGCTATCATAACAACTTGAAGGATACACGAGCTGCTGAAACGGTCATGTTATCGCCGATACTAGTTGCTACTAGACAGGCATTTTAAATCCCGATTTTAGGTCTAAAGCAGGGTTTCTTAACCTGTGGTTCATGGACCCCTAAGAGGTCCGTAAAATAAACGCCAGCGGTCCATGACGAGCTTACCTAACATAATATAAAAGTACATAACATAAGCAGCAGCAACCGTCAAACTAACTGCTCATATATTTAGCCGTAAACTTTATTTTTTCATAAAGGGTCCTTAAAATTCTATGAGGGTGTCATGACTAGAAATAATTGAAGTTGGTCTGAGCACGATTATTTACGTCGGTCGCGAAAATTCTCGCGTCACAGACCTATTCAGTCTAACCACTGTCATTTTCAGTATCAACGACCTGATACGTGCACTCACATTGTAATAAGCGCTAGATTTGACCATCACGCAAAAAAACATTGATCATATTTTCGTAAATGCAACTGTTGCCTATTTGCATGATAGTTATTTAATAAAAGAAGCATAGCTTACTACTGTAATAAACAAATGTGTCCACTTTGCCGTAAACTCTTGCGATACAGCACCAAATTTTCCTCCTCAAACACGCAGCCTGCCCAGGCCGCTTCTAGAGTCATTTGTTTATGTAACCTCAAAGTGCCCTGGGCTTCCACCAAATGAACGCTATTCTGCAACATTGATGCGGAAGTGAAATGCAAGATAATGCACCACCTTATCACTGTTACTAATAACGTAATTGTTGAAGTAACGTCTCTGTATTGGTTCCGTGAACCCGCAGGGCTGGGTCAGTGTGTTGCACGGTTACCGCCGCAGCTATCTCCCGAGCGGCTCGTGGTGCTAAATATAGCTGAGAGGACAACGACAAGCGATGCATTATCAAGCTATCATGTTGTGGAACACTTGTTATCTGTATTGTGTTGCTGTTGCCATGCTATTTGCAACAGCACATCCTTACTTTTGCCTGGCTTTTGTAGATAAAATGATTATTGTAATATTATATTATCCACCCAACTGCATGGAAACTCTTTGCAATTTCCATCCGTAAAAGGCAGAGATGTACGCAGAAAACTTCTCGCCCCTTTTTGATACATCTACATCAATGAGCTTTTCAGATTTTTCCTGTTGGACCTAATAAAAGCTCTATTCATCAAGATAGTCAGACAATCAATCAATGAATATAATATACCTACATATTGACAGGATTGTTCCGCAACAGATCAGAACCGATCCTGCCCAGTCAAGACCCAGACAAAGAAACAACAAAACAATAGCGCCATCGTCTGCCGATGACGCATGACGTGTCGACATGCGCGGGAGTCGAACCCGTGTTTGTGCAGACCTTGGTCATCCGTGACGTGACGCATGATAATGTATAATGTGTAATTGTATATTATGTAGTAAATGATACATAATGAGTAGTTTGCAGAGAAAGTTACCATACTAGAGGCGTAGAACTTTGTAACAAGTTAATCTGAAACTAGACTAGCATTTTGTTATCAGTGACTAGCTTCTGCCCGCGACACCGTGCGCGTGGTTATTTTCACCTGTATTAAGTTTCGTCTTTGGTAAGTCCTAGCCCTTACGAATCTGGCAATCATATAGAATCAGAATTTTCCCAATCCCACTGGTACTTTCAGAAAGCACGTTTAAACAAACAAAACATATCTTCAGGTTGATTACAATAGTATAGATATTAGCTCTGTTGTAACGACAAAGCACATCTTCTTAAACCTTAATATGATATCGGATGGTTCGAGCCCCAGCTTTCATATTTATACTGATATAAGTATGGTGGAAAGCTTTAGCCGTTAGTGTTCAAAAGGATACTAAGGTTTTGGTTGCAGAATACTTGCTATAGCTTCTATAATTTATATAACATCACCAATTTGCAGTCGTTCTGTACAATATTTCCGTCACAACTAAGAAGTAAACAAGTCCTTGTGTAGTACTCTCCACTACGTATTTTGATTCACAAGTTAGCGATTTAAATTAGGTATAACAACCTAGATTAGGTATAACATAAATGACATTCAAAAGGTTATATTTATCTTTGCTTTATGTTCAATCTACAGCCGGTAAGATTTATTAGAAAGTTTCGCTTAACTATAACTTCAAAAAAGGAGGAGGTTCTCAATTCGTCGGAATACTTTTTGTTACAGACATATATTGCCACACGTCAATTGTTCTAAATATTTTGATTCACCTAGGTCTATTAAAATTCTCTTATGACCTCTCACTCTCATATAAACTTAAATAGCCTCTATTAACCGTCACCTCATATTTTTTTAACGCCTCGTCGTTAGTAACTCGTTATCAACTACTCTTCATTACTACGACACAGTTCAGGGCTGAAAAGTGCCACGTGTATGATCAATCGTGCCGGAGAGTACCTCTGTACAGATGGATGGGGGCACGGTCATGAAAACAGTTGCGTGTGGCGTTTGTTTTGTAAACAGTATGCACAGGGTGTATTGAGATACTAAGGGGTTATCTAAGTCTTTGGAGATTGGAACGCGCCCGTGGACCACTGACTTGTGATCTTGTTGTTGGATTTCGTAAAATTAATTACCGGTGGTTAATACGTTTACTTTTCATCTAAACGTAAACCTTGTGTGGTTTAATATTACAATAATTGTTTTCGAACCTCCAGAAAGTTTAAATCGATCAATATAATAATTAGAAAATCTATCATAATAGTGCCGCATCATAGTGTCATACCCAAGAGTGCAAGGAATCTTCGCGGTTGTGCGGACAGGATAAAGGCGAAAATCCGGCGAGTGCGCAAGTGTCGCGGTGCTGCCAACCTACCGACACAGACGGTCGGCGTTGCGCTCCAGCGACTAACACGGTGCGCCTGCGTCGCATTGCGACGGCACGCGTCTAGTGGCGCCACCCCAGTATATCAAGGAACTAATATCCGACAAATTGATACCGTGAGCTGAACTTTGATTATTTAATTTTTCTGATCTGTTTTGGATCGTTTGTTAGTCTGTATAATAACATGGCTGGTGTGCAACGCTCCCCACCGAATACACCTAAAAATGCAACAAACAAGCTCACCCATACACAGACTCAATCTGAACCTGATCTTAAGTCGGCAATCGAGGATAGCGCTCATGTAAACACTAGCCGAAATAAACGTGCTCGACAAGAGAAAGCACATCAGAGCGGTGCAGCACTAAGTTCACAAGAGCTAGAAGACCAACTTGATGCATGGCAGAAGGTACGCGACACTAGTGTCTCAAAATTAACCAAGACCATCTCGGAACAGACGACTTTAATAACTAAACTTGTCTCCGATACGGCTGAAATTAAAGCTCAAAACAGTAAAATTCAAGCATCTAACATCGAGATTCGACAGTCAAACGAAAAGATCACGCAATCGATAAAATTTATGAATGACAATTTCGAAGATCTGAAAAGAGAAGTTGAGGACCTAAGAAGGGAACGAAAGGAACAACAGCTATATATAGAAAATTTAGAGAGAAAAATTCATGACATGGAACTGATGTCACGCTCTTCAGGAATCGAGATTAGAAACATCCCAGCAGGAAATGAAGAGAACAACGCTAGTCTCATTAAAACCGTTTGTAACATAGGCAAGCGAATTGGAGTCGATATAGCTGAACCCGAGTTTCGCGACATCTACCGACTACCAGGGAAATCTACCAACTCTGCAACACCACGCCCAATTATTGCGGAATTTACATCAGTTCAATCTAAGCAGTCATTATTATCAGCTGTCCGATCCTACAACAGAGATAAACAAAAAGAGGATAAGTTGAACACAGCACTTATTGGTATTCCGGGAAAATGTCAGCCTATTTACATCACCGAACAACTACCGGCCAATACAAAAAAACTGTTCTTTCAATCTAGGGAGTTTGCCAAAAAGTATGACTATAAATATTGCTGGATTGCCAACGGGAATATCTTTCTCCGAAAGATACAGGGAGATAAACACATTTTAATTCGTTCAGAAAAATGTCTTCAGACTATTTCCACCACCAGTATATGACTAGTTATTAGCTCCTTATTTTATTGTTATTTCTTATATTATCTCTAAGTTATTTTCAAGTTTTTCAAGTGAATGTATACACATACAAAACTAATTCTCACACACATACAAACCCAAACACAATAAACCACAATTACCCAAAAGCACTTATCAAACACGTACAAGAGAACATTCCTTCATTATCACATACACGAAAGAGCGCTGTCCTTGATATTTTAGTGGTACTGACAGTAACCCTCAATAAAATTAGTAACAATAACCCTAGCAATAACAATAAGCTTTATCCAAATGGCTACTATAAATAACATCAATGATGAGCTAGACAGGCTTCACCTAGATAACTCATTTTTAATTAATCCAGAGGATTGCGTTAAGTATTCAAAACATAATAACACAAAAATAATCCATATTAATATACGCAGTATAAGTAAAAACTTCGATAGTCTTCAAACACTTATCTATACTACTAAAGTTGATTTCGATGTTATTGTAATGACAGAGTGTTGGTTGAGGAAAGTGAGTAACATACCGAAAATTGACGGTTATCAATCATACCATTCCTCAAATAACTCTAACCAAAATGAAGGCGTCGTTATCTACCTAAAAAATCATTCTACCGCCATTGTATACGAACCCAATATGATAAATGCAAACTGTCTTATATGCAAAATAGAACCGGGACTTGCGATTGTGGCAGTGTACCGGTCTCCCTCGTACAACACCAGAGACCAATTTGAAAGTTTCTTGAACAGCTTAAATGAAGCCTACAATGATTTATCTACCTATCAAAACGTCGTCCTCGTTGGTGATCTGAATGTCGATATCAAGGAAGACAACAGAAACGACCGCAGCTTGGACTACCTAATCCTAAACGCCTCGCATGGACTATCGCCTACTCATCTACTCCCAACCAGATTAGAAAACTGTATAGACCACTTTCTAATCAAGACAAAATTAGACACTACCACCTTAATTCTGGAATCACACATTACTGATCACAAACCGATAGTCCTATTACTCAAATACACTAACCCTGCTTGTAACAAGAAAACCACTGTTTCTCGCACAAACTACGAAGCTATCAAAGACGAGTTAGAGAATACAAGTTTTTCAGATATCTACAAGACTCGTGACGGTAACGAAGCTATGAACATACTTATAAAAATGATCTCTACAATTACAGCTAAACATACAATACAAGTCACCCTTCCTAGAAAACAACGAACCATAAAGCCTTGGATCACCGCAGGTCTTCTGAAATGTATTAGAAATCGCGACAATATGCATTTAAAATCAAAAAACACGCCAGACAACTTAATTCTAAAAATCACATACACGCGCTATAGAAACTTTTGTAACGAATTGCTTAGAAAACTAAAACAAACGCATGAACGCAACGAGCTACAAAAAAGTAAAAACAACCCTAAAGCCCTATGGAAAACAATCAAAGAAATCACCAATACTCGCCCAACACGAACTAGTTCAGACTTATTGCTAAAAATATGTGACACGCCTACTTCTTCCATTAATAATGTGTGCACTTTTTTCACCAACGTAGGTAAAAACTTAGCCTCCAAGATCCTTCAAAATCAAATTACATCCATCAGTAGTTGCTCCCCCGAAGCCAGCCGAACAATAAGCCAGCCTTGTAATTCACTTGTCATTACTGAAATAGACGAAAGGGATGTGGAAGCAACTATACTTCAGCTACGCAGTGACTGTGCTGTAGGGTGGGATGGTATCACGTCATCGTTCCTAAAAACCCATCGTCACATCCTGGTCCCACCTGTAGCCTATGTCTTTAACCTCTGTATTCAGTCAGGAGTTTTTCCGAATGCTCTCAAAAAGGCTATTCTTCATCCAATTTATAAGGGAGGGGACAGAAACTGTGTTAACAATTACAGACCAATATCGGTTCTCAGCTCACTTTCTAAAATTTTTGAAAAAATTCTCAATAAGCAACTTAGAAACTTCCTATATAAATTTCGCCTTATAGCTGACAACCAATACGGCTTCCGTTCAGGAATATCTACTGAAGACGCGGTACTAGATCTTACACAATTAGTTGCAAAAAAACTCGACGAAAAGACGAAGTGCCTGGGAATTTTTTTAGATCTGTGTAAAGCGTTTGACACGGTTTCTGTGCCCAAACTTATTTCCAAGATGGAATCTTTGGGTGTTCGCGGCAAAGCTCTTGAAGTTTTTATAGACTACCTAAAAAATCGTAGTCAACAAGTCCAAATTGGCTCCAATTTAAGTAATGAAGAGCTAGTGACTTACGGTGTACCACAAGGTAGCATACTAGGGCCGACATTGTTTCAGATCTATATAAATGATCTCTGCAACATTACAATCCCAAACTGCAACATATACACCTATGCAGATGACACCGCAATTATCGTCTACGGTCCCTCTTGGGAAGCTGCTAAAAGCAACGCTGAATCCGCCCTAGGTAAAGTCATGCACTGGTTTAACTCTAACCTTCTTACATTAAATCTGGACAAAACCTCTTATGTTCCTTTCGCCATCCACCGCAACATGAAACCACCTAGTACCTTCACCATAACGGCTCACTCGTGTACAAGTTCTTCAACACATTGCTCCTGTCCAAAACTTAAAAGAGATGACAGCGTAAAATACCTCGGCATCCGTATAGACGACGGTCTAAGATGGGATAAATATCTAGACACACTTACCACCCGAACAACGCGTCTTATCTCTATCTTTAAATCACTTAGGGGCTCAGCGGACCACGATGTCTTAAAGATGGTGTATTTCGCCCTGTGCCAATCGGTGCTAGGGTACTGTATCAATGTGTGGGGTGGAGCCAAGAAGACAGGTCTCCTGAGAGTTGAGAGAGCACAAAGAGCAGTCCTTAAAGTTATGACAAAGAAACCACGCAGATATCCAACAGCTCAACTTTATGCAGACTGTAAGGTTTTAACTGTACGACAGCTATTTGTGCTTCAATCAATTCTTAGGACACATGGCAGTTTGCTCCCCCCGGACACCACAAAACGTAAACAAATAATTCCCAGCATTCAACATAAAACAAAGTTTGCTAGGCACCAGTTTTATGTAATAAGTACGCATATTTATAATAAAGTCCATAAAAAACTAAATATCCTCGGTCTCCCTAGGTTTAAGATTAAACCTATTTTAATTGAATGGCTGCTAAAACAGGACTATCATAGCACGGAAACACTTTTAACTTACATCACTTAATAACATCCACTCTTTATGCGTTATTCACCTATTTTTCGCAAGTGCTAAACACTTCCACATTCATAACACAATACAAATATACACTCCCCTCATTCACTACACTCAACACTATCCCAAAACACCCCAAACACTTACTAGACACAATCATCCAACATTTGCTCTTATACAATACTTATCACTTCTTACTCTCTCATTTTAAAGTTTGCCACAAATTCAAAATGCACCCACTTAACATGGTCCACTGGCACGTTTGCCGCAATGAATAGAATTATATAATATAAGCATACCCTATATCCGAGCACTGCCCCCTAAGATACAGGCCTAGCCTAGTTTAGGGGACAGGGTCGAATCTATTGTACTTCTATGTAATACTAAATTTAAAAAAATTGATCTGTAAACAGTGCAATGTACTCGATATTTGTGGTAATAAACAAATTATTATTATTATTATTATTAAGTCTTGGCCTAGGTTTCGATTCGTCAAAACACATTTCTAAATCACTTTTGGTGAACTATTTTCGTGACAATTCTTCAGCTGTAATGAAAGCCTACAATAATATGCTTTCGCAAAATGTGAGTAATCTCCATAACCCAATTAAGCATTTATATATACTTGTAATTTAACGTTTTTTACAAATTAACGGCGTAATTAACATACATAGGTATCGCCACACGTGGAGGCTAATTTATTTAAAGCGTGTAAGTAATAAAATGAATGTTTAATCTACCGAATAGGGATAGAGCTAAGTGCAAAGGTATCCGATACCAGAGCTAATCTTTAGTGCCATTTAACCTTTTCACATTCAGCGCACGGCGGTGTCCAATCAGGCTGCGACTTGTTGCTTACCTTTAGTAATTATTCCTCTCTATTAGCAGTCATTAACGATCTAATTAGTAGTTAATTAAATGATAATGTTACGTGTGAAAGAGAGCACATCATTGTGGGAGGTTGCGCGTGTGTTTAGTGTTTCTATTCCCATGAGAGGGTGAAACACCTTTAGTATTAAGTTAACACTATATCCACCTTAAATTCTAATCAAAGTTACCAATAATATTCGGAAAAAAATCATAAGTTCCGATAACAATTAAATGTTGCTAGCAGGTCACACGGATTAGCTAAATTAAATCATGGAACTCTACCCCTAAATATCGATACAAACAAAAAGACTTGAAATAAATTGTGTAGATTTATCTGAGCATTAGACTAATTAATAAATTACCTACGGAAAATGCAAACTAAAATATAATAATCCTATTCAGAAAGTTCTAGATAAAAAAATGTAAACACAAAATCTATGCAACAATATATTTTCCACGTTGAAACAGCAAAATACCATTTGCGAATTATACACACAAAATATCAGACCAGACGAAGCCGCATAAATGAAGTTACCATAGTGAGCAGATCAGGTTACACCTTTAGGACGAGCTAATGCGAGGATAGACGCGACAGTCCAGGAATTGCACATACATAAGCAGATTACATTGTGTTTTCACTACGAAGGGGGTGTAGTGTTGCGATTCCTGTGAGTTTAGACGTATTAGTAACTTAAAACTCCCCGACCTCCCCGTATCAGCCACCATCGGGTAACTTACAAGTGATTGATTTTATGAACAGTAAAACCTGAAACGCCAAACAGGCGCGAGCGCCCGCGCTTCATGCACGCAAACTCCAAATCTTTCATGCCAACTTGAACAACAACATTGACTAAGGTCAAGTGTAGAAGCTAAGCTAAGGTTAGCTTTTTCTATTTACGCGTTTGGACTACCAGACTAATGCGGTGCTGAGTCTGGGTCCGTACCCAGACTAAGCACTGATAGTCAAAAGTCCTACCGTCCTGCGTGCGCTGTAAGGGTGCCAAAAAATCATCCGTCCGTGTTCAGACCGTCGGCGACGCCCGGACTACTCCAGTCCTGCAGCAGTCCCGCTCCAAACACGTAAATTCCAAGAGCCACTTCCAAATCCGTGTGCCAAAGGATCTTATAGCTTTGCTTCCTACATTCCTACCTGTTTATTCGTACACCCCTATCAGCTTTCCCCGTAAACGTAATCGGAGGTGATAAAAAACTTATCAGTGAACTATTGGAACTATTAGCATGTATTAATAGTGATAGATAATCTACTGACCGCGTCTGCGTACGGACCCTGATCTCTAGCCGGCGAAATCTTGTTTTGTTGACTGTATTCGAGACTCAGTGATTGTAAATCTGTTAGGAATAATTTGAAATAAATTATGACATACGGGAGCTTTCATAGTTGGCTAAACATAACATTTGTTTAACTAACCATAACTTAACATCGCGTGTTAAATCGCTCAATGAACTTGCTAATCAATTGTCCGTTTTCCTGTTGAATCATCTACGAAATTAGGAGTCTATGAAATTTCGTAGATCCTTTAGTGAAGGTGTAAGGAAGATTATTTTTCTAACATAATAATTAGTATCCAACTATCTGTGGTTTTGTAGAGACTATTGAATAACGGGTTATCTATGATATTAATTATCCTACAAATGTTATGGTTACATTTTTTATTGATTCTCCATTTAAGTTCATCGTTGTATCATCAATCAAATGACGTTAGACGCTGACGATTACAATGAGTCCAAGTGCACTCAAACACTTACTTATTTATGAGATGCAACAATGTCACAATTTCTCCGAAGGTCAGTGCGCAAGCGCAGTGTCCGGTTCGCCCAAAATAGCAAAATACGCGAAGAAAAATATTTTCGTTAATGATAAAGTGAGATAATATGAGGAAAAGGCCTTTATTTAACACAAATGTCATTGGATTGGGCTTCACGTGATAACTTTTGTTTCGTATGTACCCCTGGCCTTTATCGTCCTCTGGAGAACCTGTATTTTCCAGATTTATAGTTTATCATTGGAAAATATTATTTAAGGTTACTGCCTATGTTGAGTATGAGACGTTGAAGCTTTTGGAGTAACCTTTGAATGATCAAAATCTATATAATCGGCTATCCTAAAAGTATTGTACTAATGTTTTTGAAAGCAAGTCGAAGTGGTAGTTATCCTGTTACTAAACTAGATAATCGGTCATTTTATTCTGGATAAGATATTACGGTATCTGAAACACTTGTGGGGTCCTGGGTCCGTTATCCTGGGTCCGGTTATTCTTCGATAGGTAGCAGTCCGAGTCTGGATTTCTAGCTGGTTAAGAAACGCGCCAGCTATAACATGGGACTTACATAACATACAGGCGTCATATACCCGCCCTGGCTTCGCACGGGGGCAATTTAGATACTAACTATAATTGTTTAAACCTTTCTCTTGAATCACTCTATCTATTAATGAAAACCGCAATACAATCCGTTACGTTTAAAAGATCTTAGCGTACAGACGGCGGAACCGACGTTGTTTTGTACTCTGTAAAGATTAGTTAAAATGTTATGATAAAATAAAATGAATACGACATGCAGTCTATCCTAACTGTGTTGTTTTGTTGTCAGCGCAGCGGTGACGCGGCGGCATGGAGGACGACGTGACGTTCCTGTTCCAGCTGGGCGTGGTGCGGGATGCGGTGGCGGCGCCGGCGCATCTGCTCACACTCGCTCACCTGAAAGACCTCGCCGTCAAGTTCGTGCATGATAAGGTAACATAAGAGGGTCTTCGCAGTAACAAAAAGCCTGTAGTCACAGAAAAAATGTAACATATCCCAACTATAGTTCCTATTTGTGAGGTCGGTCGGGCGAGAAGCACCATCGTATTTAATATGTAAATTATAAATTGCTGGTTACTTGTAGCCATACGGGCCGTATGTTTATTAAGCTATAGCAAAAACAGTTTGTTCAAATTGGCGGCACGATTCGTGAGCACAGATTGTAGGATTTCTCGCATGTACACTTTTGGCCAAATAAAGGCTAAGCACAGCAATTTTATAAAACGAAATAATAAAAATGAACTATATTAAACCAAAAACACAACAAATAAGTACTTACTTAAACTATATTAAAAAAAAAAACATCTAATACGTAATAACAAAAATAAACTATTAAAAATTCAAAACGTTATTCACTAATATTGCACAAAAGTGTACAGTAGTGGAATGACAGGCGATAGACCAATAGACGATGAGCATCAATTGACGAACCAATTGCATGCAGCCGACTGCAAGATCGGCGCCCCCCGCCTTCTTCATTCCGCCAAAGAGACCGAAATATTAACAAATGCGCAGGTGACATTTGTGCTCACCACTGGTGCCGGTACCTATACTCGATCTTAATATTTTCATCCCAAATCCTCTGTGTTGTTCTTTTGCAGCAAATGCGAAAAAGCACATTTACTCTTATTGAAAACTAGCTTTTGCCCGCGCCTTCGACCACGTGAATTTTCTCTAAGGAACTCATTTTTTTTAAAGTAAAATATAGCCTAATGTTGATTGCTAATAAGGTAGCCTTCCAATGTCAAAGTATTTTTTAAATCTATTTAGAATTTTTTGAATTCATACGTTACAAACAAAAATACATTTTTATAATATTAGTTTAAACATGGAAAACGGTTTCGTTTGATTGTCCATTTCGGTAACTGGTAACTTGTGTGCAGATCCCAGATAATGGCCTAAACCGGCTGTCGGACCGGATCCTGCTGTTCCGGCACGACTACTGCTCGCCCAACGTGCTGCAGCTGATCAACTCGGCCTCTGACGTCACAGACGAGACCCTCGTCGAAATAGTGCTCACTGCCAACCGTGAGTATGGATGTCAGTAGCCTTACGTGGTAAAGTTGTAAAACATTGTACAAAAATGTGGACGTTTGGCAGGGATGGCCAGGGTATCTTAAATGACATAAGACGAATTGTCACACACCGAGAAATGGTTTTTTCAACTTTGTCTCTGGATCGTCATCATCATCCGTTAGCTTTCTGATAAAAAACTACACTTATGACATACTTAGCTAGTTAAAATTATTCTACTCTGTTTGCATGCTTCATGAATACCAACCGAAAATCAACCAAGGTTATTGTTGCAGCGTTACTATGTGACGGCGGGGCGGAGGCTGCGCCGGCGCCGCGGCCGCACGCGCTGGCGGTGCACTCGTACAAGGCGCCCACTTTCTGCGACTTCTGTGGGGAAATGTTGTTTGGACTGGTGCGGCAGGGGCTCAAGTGTGAAGGTAAGAAGACCATATAGAATGTTGTATCCACTCGCCCACCATTTAAGTTCCATCTCTCAAAAGACGACGGAGTAAGATCCAATTTCAGTTAACTTCGTTTTATTCAGATCATTATTGAGATTTCAACCTTTCTACTTCTAGGATGCGGCCTAAACTACCACAAGCGTTGCGCTGTCAAAGTCCCATCCAACTGCACATCTCCGGTGACGCCGGGCGCGGGGGGCGCGGGGGCCGGGGGCGCGGGCGCGCGGCGCGTGTCGGGCGGCGCGCGCAGTCCGTCGCGCGGCTCCACGCACTCGCACGACGACTCCACGTCGCTGGTAAGGCGCCTCGCCAGGCTCGTCACTGACAAAGACTCCTAGACGGAGTGGGGAAAGTAGAGGAGTTGCGTAGGAGGAAAGGAATCTCTTGTTTTTTATTTGTGTTGCTATGCCAACATATCGCTATTACAATCAATTAGGACAATCCTTATTTATTAATTCTGTATATGGTACTTAAGTATTTAAACAAAGTCTGAGAAAGAAATACATTTTATTAAATGCAAAATGCAGGTACTCTCAGACTACATGAGTCTACCACAAAAACGTTCAAAGGAATTCTTTTTAGCTAGAAATAACAGTAAGAAAACAGAAAGTGAACAATGAGGGACAATTCTGAGTTCACGAATAGACTACCAAACTAGTTTGCAGAAGAGCAGAATCTCTGTAACAAAAATATCGTATTAATTAATTGTTATAACTTACAATGCAATCAATCATTATACTTATTCTGATTAAATTTAATTGAAGTATTGAAACGAATTAAAATATATTACTTATTAATGTGCAGGGGCGTAGCTACCGCCGTATCTGCCGTATCAATTATACGGGGCCCCTGGCCTACGGGGGCCCCCAAAGTGCGTAAGCAAAAATGAATAAAAACTTCCCAAAGAAGTTTCTCGAAATTAAAACTGATAAAAAATTATTTAAGAACTTCTATGGGACAGGAACGCCTGTCAGACCTGTCACTATTGTCCAAAGAGGCAGAAACTTAAATAAAACTAAAGTCATCATCAGCTATGAATGATTTAATTAATCAGTTTGCCGAAAAAAAGGCAAGGAGAGTTAATATTTAATTTGAATTGTTTTTAAAAATATGACAGATAGATAATTATGATGAATAAATATTTCTTTTAATTTTATGGAAACATTTTTTCTTTTTTGAGAAATATTTACCGTTTCTAAGGGCCCCCAAACAATTTTTTATACGGGGCCCCGCCAAGGTACGCTACGCTTCTGTTAATGTGACAATTTTACAGTATTTAGACAAATTTATTGCAGTATTAAATACAAAATGCATTTTACTATTATACTAACAAATGTGTCAAAAGTATTATATTTTAAAGAAATATATTTCAAACGATATTTTTTGCATTTACATGCTACATAACTATAGTCATAGGTCGTTTTGCACAAAGATATTTTATGACACACACTAACGGATAACATTTTTCTGTAATAGCTTTTAATGTATAACAAGTAAACTTGTCTCCGATACCTCTAGGAGGCGTGAACGAATCTCAAATATTTGATATTATTTTACTAGGTGTAAGATAGACAGACATTCCAGAACTAAGTCATAATTGTTGTTATTTAATTGAAGACTGATTTTACGTCAGTCAAGTGTTTTGTAATACAGTTTCTAGGAGCGATCATATTAGTTCTACAAATTGATATTATCATTAGGCCAATTCAAGCATAGTTGTCGTTTTTTATACTGTATTTCAAAAAAAGTAATGAAAATAAAATCAACTTTTATAAATATGAACTTTTTAGAAATAAATCAGTTTTTTTGCTATTTTTCGTTTATTATGCGTTATATTTTGGTGTTAGGAAAATCTGTTTGAGACTCGGTTATTTTTTACATCTTTAGCGGAACTCTTCATTAATTTCAAGTTGATTTTATTTTCTATGTGAATATAATTATTATAAAACATTTACGCAGTTTTGGTTAGTTTAAGTAACTTATATTGAATATTTTATATCCGTCCAAAATACTTAAAAGTATTATTTTTTTACTTTACTAAAAGTACAAGTTTTACATACAAGCATTGTTAACTTTTACTTTATATATTTTGTAAAACTAACAAGAATCGGGTGGTGGGTAGCATTTGTGGAAAAAATATATCTTTGTTTTTAAATAAATGACTTATTTTGATTTATTTCGTTTTATTTACAATTCCCATGTTACCCATCATCCAATTCGAAACAAGTCTCACATGATCAGTCTTGGGCAAGAAATTAAAGGTCCATAGATACTGACGCGATTATCAGATCCTTATTTCAATACTGACGTTGCTTTTAATTATTTGAGAGAGAGTTGAGGTCTTGTGGGCTCAGTGGGCAAAAGAAACTACGAGAGTCAGTAAAATAACCTTCAGATAAAATAAGTAAAATTACAAATAAAAGAACATAACCTTTCCTTGGCAGTCAGCTAAAAAAAGACGAGTATTGTAGACTTGAAAAATAATTGTCGTATAAAATACGACTTAGAATATAATTCTAAGTCGTATTTTAAAAAAAGTTTGCATACTCTATACTGAGTGTTTTATTAGAATGAACTTGATTTTACAATATTGTTTTTGAGGGCTGATAGACTTTTGTACCTGTGATTACAACACAAGGGGGTTAAATTTATTCATAGGTGACACAACTAAGCGTGTTAACATCAATACACCATTTGACTTAAATTTCCAGTCATGGATATCTATCCACAAATGTAAGGTGGTGTATAAAGACACATCATATACCCGTTAATTACGCTTTCTGTCCATCAAACTAATTAACATTAAGCAACAATTATTGCTGGGAAACTACTTTCATTTTGGGTGTGAAGAATCACCGTTTATGGTAACGCGCAATATGACGCACTCAAAACAATGTGATTACGGCGACAGCCATGCAACAGTACAGAGATTTTCGAGGGTATTTAAGTATTAGTGGAGGAATCAAAAATAGTTGGAACTTTGACATGCAATATCTCCGTATCCAGAAGGAAGACAGTTACCATGTCTTAGTAGAATAATATGAGCTATATTAATGTAAACGTAAGACAGGTAATTATTGTAAGTATATGGACTTCGAACCGAAAACAACAGCGTTGAAGTCGATTGGTTGGTACAGAATTTACCTGGTCATCTAGTTTTAAATATGAAGTTACCATAACTACCAAACCTCATATTTCCAATTCAAAATTGGCTACTAAAGTTACTACAATTAAGATAGTGGTGCTAGGCCTACAGAAAGTATGACCCCCGCAGCTAGGCAAGCAGTCCCGCTCGCCGTCGCGCACGGGGTCGCTGGGCGGCTGGAGCGTGGCCAGCGCGGGCTCGGGCGCCGCCATCCCGCACACGTTCGAGGTGCACTCCTACACGCGCCCCACCGTGTGCAGGCACTGCAAGAAGCTGCTGCGCGGCCTGTTCAAGCAGGGCCTGCAGTGCAAGGACTGCCACTACAACGCGCACCGCAAGTGCATACCGCTCATACCCAAGGACTGCAATGGAGAGATACGGGATCAACACAGTGAGTATGAGTGACACTGCTTTCACGATAATATGAGAAAGAGCGGAGGAGCCAGTAAAATTATATCTCGTTAACACACATAAATTAATTATAAATGAAAATTATAAATTTCTATTATTTCTCATATATTTATCTTACTTACCTACATAAAACAGCGATTCTTAAAACCCCGTGTTCACAGTAAGGACAAGGTAGTATAGGATATCTAATATAGCAACAAAACAACTTGTTTTTGCAACAATGTTACACAAATTTCGTTCATAATACTGCTAGGAGTAGAGAAGTACGGTGGGTTACCTAATGATTTGTAACTGTCCAGGTGAGTACCAGGACAGTAGCGGCGGCAGCGAGCTGTCGGAGTCTGCGCGGCTGCCGGACGACGAGTCCGACGACGGCGGGACCGAGGCCGCCGAGACTGCTACCGGAGACGACGGAGAGGTAGTGTACAGTCAGCGTCCTAAATATCGGGAGGAATGCACTAAATGACGTCACGAACAACTTCAATCCGTATTCGGGGGTGTTTAAGAATAAACAGTTTCGATAAATGTGACAGCAAAAGTATCGACTTTTGCTTCTACGAGTACATGTATCGATACTTCGATCGCCCTGAGCTTGAGATGTAACTAATTAAAGCATGGTTTTACTCTGTCGTGCCAGGTGGAGCTCCGCCGGCGGCCGGACGAGCCGCAGCGCGACATGCTGCCGGAGCGCTCGGCCAGCCGCCCCAGCAGGTGAGACGCGCTCCGGCGCAGCGTGTGGTGGTGGGCTTGTTGGCTCTGTCTCGTTTTTACTGTCGCATATCTTGACTAGGTGCTGGTCTACTGACGGGATTGTTTGTGGGGAGCGCTTTGTGTAACACTGTGACGTTTTAACTATCGCATAATATCTAGTACAGGTGTCGGTCGGAAACATCTGAAAGCTTTGTGGTTTTTTCCTGCTTTACTTCGCTGCTTGTGTAATATTCGTGTAAATAAACCTTCTTATATACTTACCTTTTAGGTTACCTGTATTAATATCTAGGACAATGAAGTAGAAGACTATAGTCACGTTTATATTCAACTTTCTCCTTCGTGTAATTTAACAACGCTTTTTTCCTACCTTGCCTTCTAAAAACTAACCTATTAAATAAAGAGCTAATTGTTATGTATATAAACTGTAATTATGTTAAAATGAAACCAACAACAACAAAAAACTATCCTATAACATTTTGGTCTTTAAAACAAAGCCAAACATTGAACGAAAATAATTGCTAAAAAAACTGTTATTATTTTTATAGTGACACATCACCGTTATCGGTAGCACACAATGCAAAACATTGTACTTACATGCAATAGTATAGGTACACGGTGGAGAGGACATCGTAACGAAAACTTACGCCTATATGGGTCTTATATGTTAGTCATAATTATATTTGATCAGCTTTCGTAAAAAAATAAACTTGAAAAATGTAAGAATTTTGCCTTTTAATATCTTAGTAACAAAAGGACACCGCACCCAGGTATGGACTGTATAAAAATAATAATAACTAAAGGAACACGTGACTGGTTAGGTAAATGATTTTCATTAGATTACAAGCAAACACATAAGTCCGTCTCTGTAATTTTGTTGCATAAAGTTTAAATAAATAAAAACATTACATAGTAAACTAATTAACCGCTATTTAAATTGTACCCTCGCCCAGTTACGGAGAAGTGTAAGGGTCACTTACGACAAGAATAGCTGCATCTATTTTCTACTTGAGCAGCGAAAGGTAGTTTAAAAGATTGAATCCGTTAACATACACAAAGCAATTTCGGTCACCTAACGACCGATGTCTTTTGTCGGCTCGAACTAATTTACGATACACTTGACCGAATACAAACGATAAAACTACCAAAAAGATTGTGTGAATTTGAAAATGGTAAAAACAGAAAGAGATCACACCCAGCCACCACACACACCCCTCACTGGACGCCTCCCCAACCCCTCGGTCTTGTAGATCTGACTCGTCTGCACGTTACAGCTCCTCCTCGTCGCCCAGCGCCAACATCCCACTCATGCGCATCGTGCAGTCCGTCAAGCACACCAAGAAGAGGGAAGGACAGTGGCTCAAGGAAGGATGGCTCGTGCACTTCACTAATAAGGACAAAGCTGTGAGTATTAACAACGTTATTGATGTGGTCTAGGACCACAAGAAGAGCGACGGACAGTAAACACCAGCGTTGCTGTATTTACACAAACATGAGACAATGACAGCTTGTTCCTCTACGATGTCTCTTGTATTGCAAATGCTCAAAAGCGGCGGTGACCACCTACCATCAGGTGGCCTGTCAGATTGTTTGCTATCCAATCAGTGGCGGAAATAGTATTGTCGTTTGAGGCGGTTAGACCTCGCTATGGGTTAATTTTTAGCAAAGTTAACAATAAAGAGCACACAGCATTTGATTTGCATTTGAAAACATAATACTTATTAAGTTTAGGTTGCTTGCAACTAAGTTTAACTGGATTAATAACAAGTTCACTTTAAGATTTGTCACATAAAAACTTAGATGCTTTCGGGAAGGCTTAAACCAGTTAGCCCACTTAGACCCTGGACCCGCCACTGCATCTAATGACATAAAAAATACACATATGTATTCCTTTCCGATATCCTCAAAAGAGTGGATATCTCTATGTGTATATGAAAATAATGCCCAAGGCATTAAGTCCGCCTTTGTACATTGTATTTTTTTTACATGTGCATAAAGTTTAAATAAATAAATAAATAAAAGAATAATTACATGTAATGTTACAGTTAAAACGTCACTACTGGCGCCTAGACAGCAAATCCATCACGCTGTTCACTTCGGAGCAAGGCAGCAAGTACTACAAGGAGATCCCACTCAACGAGATCCTAGCTATAGACACCGCGAGGCAGCCGCACGCTGGCACCGGTAAGTCGATCGACGTAATCTATCAAGACGTAATCGATGGTCGATCGATGATCTTTGAGATCCGGCCATACACCACTCTGAATCGATCTGGGGAAGTCGATGTTGACCGATATTCATTTGTACTATAATTTACAATGTTATTTTAAGGATATATATAGATAAGTAAATAAAAAACATCTAAAATAATTAATGAAATAAATAAAAGTGTAAAAATATTGATAAAGAAAACATATAGGAAATGGAGTAAATATGATGACAGGGTATGACAGGTTATACAAAATAATTGATGTGATACATATTACTTATAGCAGATGTGCGCCGCACGAAGGCGATTCCGTGCAAAAATTGTAAAGCACAATTTCAAAAAGGTCAAATGAATGAAAACTGCTGTTACCCTCGAAGGGGCGGAACCGGGTCATGCGTCTGGGGTAAGAGGTTGTATGTGTGCGTTTGTGTGTACGTCTGCTACCGTTTAACTCAAAAACTACCTGCTCTAGGGATTTCGATAAAGATTTTTTATTAATCGATTAATATTACAGTTATAAGTTTTAGTTGGAGTTATTTGTTTCAAAAGAACAGTTACAGACAAGATAATCTGCTTTTATTAAACTAACTAATTTAATATAATAAGTACTGTATATTTATAAACTTGACACTTTAACGCACACTGGTTTGAAGCTTTCATCGTGCCACAAACTGAAAACTTTTTAAAGCCAAGGATAGTCATTGTAATGTTGTTTTATCTTTATTGCAAGTTCCAAGTATTTAGCTGTATTCGGTAAGTCTAGAAACTGACTCCAAACCATACAGATAAACGTAAAAACCGTTACACTTGTAATTTAATGGTAACTACTTAATTCAAACAATTGTTTAAGTAATCTGAGCTTACTGTACCTGTTGCGGTGTGTATGGTGTGGCAACTACATGTAATAACTATTGTTTTGTTTTTCTTTCTTTTCCTTAAACCATTGAAAGCTCGGTATTTGTGAAAAACAAAAATTGCGAAACAGTTGGTACACATTGTTTCACTATCAAGTGTTCTTATGTCTACAATGCAAATTACGCTTTGTACAGTTTCGACCTGACAGATAATTTTAATAAGCATGCAGGCGGAAAACATGTCGCATATATTCGTTAGAAGGGTCGATAGACTAACGTGTGGTGTTCCCGCAGAAGTGATGCACTGCTTCGAGCTGCGCACGGCCAACCTGGACTACCTGGTGGGCGTGGAGGAGGCGTGGGCGGGCGGCGCGCCCCCGCCGCCCGACTCCGGGCTCGGCGCCTACCTCGCGCGCTCGTGGGAGACCGCCGTGCGCCAGGCGCTCATGCCCGTCACGCACCATTCAGGTAACTACTGGAAACTTGCGACTATTCCTATGCACATACACGAAACGGTCGGACTATTTAGTTTCAACGAGTTGCTGTAGCAATCGATCGATCCGCCATTGTAAGCGACAGAACTGATCGGGTGAACAGCTACACACACTTCGAATGTAGAACTGACCATATAGGGGATTATTTTCGACATCATTTGTGGCAAAATCCTACTAATAACATATACATTTTTTAACCAGTGCCAGTTTAAATGCGTAAATCATTTTTAGCTGTCAGTGAAACATGTGCCACTCACTCACTTAACTAATAAAAAATGTTTTGAATACGCTTAATCGAGCAACGCGAACTCAACTCGACCTAACATAAATCATCCTTTACGTGAAAGATGTTGTTTCTTTGTAGCGGAGGCCCGCGGCTGTGCGGTGGCGGAAGCTGAAGGTGAAGGCAGCACAGAAGAGAGGGTGACGGACATGGCGCAGCTGTACCAGATCTATCCCGACGAGGTGCTGGGCTCGGGCCAGTTCGGCATCGTATACGGAGGCCTGCATAGGAGGTCCAAGAGACCCGTGGCCATCAAGGTATGTTTGATGTCTTTGTCTTGTAGACCTAATTAATGAGTGGCTGCGGTCAAGGCATTCTACAACGTGTACCTTGGCCTTCACCGAAGACCTAATTTACCCGTGGCCATCACATACCATGTGTTACAGCCCTATCTGACGAGGTGACGCTATTCATACGACACCGGACCTGGATATTATTCCCGATATGGTATATTATCAGAGATATTTACCGTTTAATTTGTTTTTTGTAAGTTCTCATACATTGACATTGTACAGCTTATAATGAACTTATGTCTACCGTACTAAGGAAAGAATATGATCCTAATTCAATTATTTCTATATTAGTAGGAAATAGTACTAATGTTACAAAAGACGATTTAACTAATAGGATCACTGAAATTTTGAAAATTGAGTGTCGGAAAATAATACTGTGTGCTTTTCCGTACTTTGTAAACCTCTCAAAGAGGCAAAATAATAACATACATTTATTAAATAACCATATGCAATTTTTGGTTAATCACCATAGTGACAAACTTTTATTTTTTGACACCAACAGTTTTGTTGAAAAATTGAAATCGACTAGGGATACAGCGTATCTGCCCATTAGTTTTAGACGTCGGATAGCTTGGCTATTAGCTTTAAATATTAACTCAGACATAAGTAGTATGTCGAAGTCTTCCACTATATGCACCACAATATTTAGTAATAATACTAATGTAAACGTGGTAAGCACAAATATTTTAAACTAGAATGTAAGACAACAGAAGGTACTAATAACAATATAGTTAAATTTATTAACAACAAAGTATCTTCTAGCAATCACTTATTAAATTGTAAAAAGGGGGTTAAACATCATTCCTTAAAACTATTTCATCAGAATATTCAAGGTTTTTCTTCTAAACAATTAGAAATTGAACTTTTTTTAGAAAAGACAATGTTCGACATTATTTGTTTAACCGAACATTGGTTAAAAGATTATGAAATGTTAATTAACTTTGAGAACTATAATGTGAGTAGTTGTTTTAACCGCAAATCCATGCTGCGTGGTGGTTCACTAATCTTAATTAAAAATAGTATCAAATCTAAACCCCGTAAAGACATAGTTGAACTATCAATTGAACATATTATTGAATTGTCCAGTGTTGAGCTAGATAAGCATATTATAGTGTGCGTTTACAGACCCCCAAATTATCAGAATTATTCTATATTTGAAACTATAATGGAAGATGTTTTGACTAAACTTGCTACTGGTAATAAATCAGTAATAATCTGTGGTGATTTTAATATTAATATTTTAGAAAATAATTCAAATAGCAGTAGATTTATTAGTCTCTTTAAATCATTCAATTTGTCAAATGTGTTTCTTGAACCAACACGAATAACTTCGACTACTGCTACATGTATTGATAATGTTTTTTGTTGCTGCGACTACTTAGATAAAGGCATAGTTAATTATCTTCCTTCGGATCACAGCGGACTAACCGTCACTTTCGAGTGCAACACACCATTACAAAAAGTGCAGATACAATCGAGACCAATAACATCTGGTAATTTAAATAAATTTAATAACATTTTAATTAGTAAATTATATGTCCAGGGTTTTAATATGAATAATGGTAATACTTTGTATGAAGAATTCTGTTCAGTAGTGCATACAGAGTTTAATAATATTTTTAAGAAAAAATCCAAAACTATTTGCCCTAAGTTTTTATTTAGCGACTGGGCGACTAAAGGTATTAGGAAAAGCAGGGATAGACTTTTTGAGCTGTATGGCCTTAAGCCTTACATAAATACTGAAACTTTTAATAAGCATGTTGCTACCTACTCAAAAATTTTTAAAAATGCGTGTAATGCAGCTAAATCCTTGTGCATTAGCAACAAAGTTAAATCGGCAGAAAATAAAATAAAAACAGTTTGGAAAATCATCAATAACGAAACAAATAGGAGCAAAAGACATAATACTGATTACACTCTTGAGACTGCCCAAGGTGTCATAAGCAGTAATATCGATGTTGCTCAGGAATTTGCAGAATTCTTTACTAGTATTCCAATTAAAACTACTGAAATCTTAGATTCCTCACCCTCACTTGCTATTGACTTACTAAGAGGGAATGTTACAGTCTGTCCTAATGAATTTAAATTTAAACACATTAACCCTGTGGTCGTTTTAAAGGCTTTTAAACAGCTTAAGATCAAGGCTACCGAAGATCTGTGGGGCATGTCTACTAATGTCTGTAAATCTATTATTGAGACAATAGCACCCTATTTAGCTTTAATATTTAATCTGTGCGTAGACCAAGGGATATTCCCGGATTTAATGAAGTACAGCAAAGTTATACCGCTCTTCAAATCCGGAGATAGCAAGGACACCAATAATTACAGACCTGTTTCGGTTTTGCCGGTTTTCAGCAAGGTGTTTGAAAAAGTGATGCTCAATCAAATGCTCAATCATTTTAACTGTAACAACATCCTACACGATCAACAATATGGTTTCACCAGAGGACGTTGTACTACTGACGCCGGTGTTACTTTAATTAAGCACATCTTTAATGCATGGGAGGACTCACAGGATGCCGTTGGCATTTTTTGCGACCTCTCTAAAGCGTTCGATTGCGTGAATCACGAAACACTGCTCCTAAAGCTTGAGCATTACGGTCTCGGTGATCTAGCACTTAACTTAGTAAAATCGTATTTGAATGATAGACTACAGCAAGTTCAAATAAACGGTGTAAATTCATCAAGCTTAAAAGTAAAGATGGGCGTTCCGCAGGGTTCAATATTGGGTCCGTTCCTCTTTTTAGTATATATAAACGATTTACCTCATTTACTAGAAAACCAACCACAAATGGTGTTATTTGCTGATGATACTTCACTCATTTTTAGAGTAAATAGACAAGCACAGCACCTTGACGACGTAAATAACGCTATGCTTAAGGTTCACAATTGGTTTACTGTTAATAATTTAGTGTTAAATGAGAAAAAAACGAAATGTATAAGATTCGCTTTACCTAATGTTAGAGGGAGTAAATGTAACGTTATATTGAACAAGGACATGCTAGAATTCGTTGAGAAGACAGTTTTTCTAGGGATTACGCTCGATTCAAAGCTGCAGTGGAGTCCCCACTTAACATCTCTTGCAGGGCGGTTAAGTTCAGCCGCTTACGCTGTCAGAAAAATTAGACAATTAACAGACGTGGATACCGCGAGACTAGTTTATTTTAGTTATTTTCATAGCATCATGTCTTACGGTATTTTGCTTTGGGGACGAGCTGCAGATATAAATTCTATCTTTGTTCTGCAAAAGAGGGCTGTCAGAGCCATCTATAATCTTGGCAGACGCGAGTCTCTAAGGGAATTGTTCAAAAAAATTAACATCATGACGGTACCTTGTCAATATATATATGAAAACATTATGCATGTTCGAAAAAATCTTCATCTTTTTAAGAAAATTAGTGATAGACATGATTTTAATACTAGAAATAGGAACAAATTAGATCAACCAAGTTTCAGATTGTCGAAAGTAAGTACTTCTTTTATGGGGTACTGTGTAAAATGCTATAATAAAATACCAGTCGATATTCTCCAACTAAATGAGAGAAAATTTAAGACATGCATAAAACGCACACTATGTAATCAAGCATATTATAAGTTAGATGATTATATCACGGACAAAAATGCTTGGCTAAATGCTAGTCCTGCTCCACAGCCACTCGGGCTCACTTAATAGGATTTTTTTTTTTTTTTCTTAAGAGAATGATGTTTCTTACCCTTTTTTATGTCGACCTGAATAACTTTTACTGTTATCAGTACGATTACTTTTTATTTTATTTTTTACATATCAAAGTCATCCATCGAATAAGTACACTGAAAGTGTTAGTATTGTATAATTTAATATAATTTATTTCAATTTTGTAAATGTGAGTACCATGGAGCATTTTTTATTTATAGTAACTTTACTATGTGTTTTGACTTAATAAGCATGGCAGTTGAGAGCTTGTCATGCTCACTCAAATGTCTCGCTGATGGTGGCGCGTGTGTTGGATCATTTGGCTCCCTCCATAATGGTTGAGCTAGGTGGTGCTGATCCATGCGTCATGCTCGTGAACGAGTGCTGTCAGTTGGGATTGGTCATCTCTTAACTGCTATGGCTTTAATTTCTTTATTTATTTATTTTTTTTTTACTACCATTTTATACTTATTCATCTCCATTGTGATCACATATAGAATCGACAAGAATAATGTAACCAAGATTTTGCAATAACCTAATTTAAAAGAGTGCCGTGGAGTTTCTTGCTCGTTCTTCTCCATAGAGGCCTACCTCCGTTTTGGAACGAGCAACTAGCTTCAACTTTCGGACTAACTGACCGACTCTTTGACAATTCAAAAGTGCCTGTAAATGGTCTAATTGAAATAAATGTTTTGACTTTGACTTTGACTTTGACTTTGACTTTGATTGAGGCAACCCTTATGGGGCGTGCAAATACACACACTGTGATTCATCTTCAAACCCCGTCCACAGGTTATAGACAAGCTCCGCTTCCCGACGAAGCAAGAAGCCCAGCTGAAGAATGAGGTGGCCATCCTTCAGAATCTGTCGCACCCTGGCGTGGTGAACCTCGAAAGGATGTTCGAGACTCCTGAAAGAATCTTCGTGGTGATGGAGAAGCTCAAAGGGGACATGCTGGAGATGATCCTGTCGCATGAGAACGGGAGGCTGACGGAGAGGATTACCAAGTTCTTGGTGGCGCAGGTATGGCACCAATTTTGTTGGATTCTGATTTGAATTAATTTTTGTTCTCTATATAATATTAGAATTAAGAATTAATTAGTTAATAAAAAGAAATAGAAACTTACTTTTTAGGTTTACCAAAGCCCTTGTACTAAGTTGTTTTACTTCCCCCACTCGTCAGATCCTGGTAGCCCTGAAGCACCTCCACGAGAAGAACATCGTGCACTGCGACCTGAAGCCGGAAAACGTGTTGCTGTCCACGGACGAGGAGTTCCCGCAGGTGAAGCTCTGCGACTTCGGCTTCGCGAGGATTATAGGAGAGAAGTCGTTTAGGAGGTCTGTGGTCGGCACGCCAGCATATCTTGGTAAGTTTACTACCACTTTCGGATGCCATCCGATTCTATTTAAGTAAATAAAATGTATGCGACGTTATGAAAACGGTGATATTAATTTACAAGTGTTGTTTCCCAAGAAAGTACAATCCATTTAATTTTCAAAACTTAATTAAACTCATGAATACTTCCATTTTTTGTAAACTGTAAATGCGACGAAAGAAAGAAAATTTGTTTATTTGCTCTTAACATGACACATAAAACTATAAAATAAAAGACATTTAGGAAAAATATACGTTACATCCGCACAAAACTGCCATCGCACAACATGATGGTGCGACGCATGCGCTACACACAGCACTCCCTGCCCCCAGCCCCGGAGGTGCTGCGCAACAAGGGCTACAACCGCTCGCTGGACATGTGGTCGGTGGGCGTCATCATCTACGTGTCGCTGTCCGGCACGTTCCCCTTCAACGAGGACGAGGACATCAACGAGCAGATACAGAACGCCGCCTTCATGTACCCGCCTACGCCTTGGAGGGAGATTTCCGCTGAGGGTGAGACATATTAATCAATGAGTTGGTAATTTTTAGTTTTGATAATCATAATTTTGAGGATTCCATGTTATTTTGGAACATTAACTACTATTAATAATACTTAATATTAGCTTTCAACTTTGACCCGGTGTTTTATAAACGTGTGCGTTTTTTACGGTTCTCTGGATATCTCAACGTTGAATGGAGCTTTATCGTTGCATAAATCCGTGCGTTTTATGCAACGATAAAGCTCCGTTCAACGTTGAGATCCATTCTGTCACTGTTCTAATATAAAGCGTTGTTTATGCAGCGATCGACCTCATCAACAACTTGCTGCAAGTGAAGCAGCGCAAGCGCCTGTCGGTGGACAAGTCGGTGGCGCACGCGTGGCTGCAGACGCGCGGCGCGTGGCTGGACCTGCGCGCGCTGGAGGCCCGCGTGGGCGCGCGCTACCTCACGCACGCCAGCGACGACGCGCGCTGGGCGCCGCGCTGACCCGCGCCCGGACCACGCCGCCTTCACGCTATTACACACGTAAAATCCACTACGTATTTAGCGCCGAAGTAACGCATGCGAACGGTATTTTGCGGCATTCATTTCGAAAAACAAAAAAAAATGTTCTAGCCGTACCTGACACTAGCTTGTTAAAACTGTAAATAAAGACCATAACTAACTCTGTGTACCAGATCGTCCCCCGAGCCCCCCGCGGGCGCGGCGGCACGCGCAGCTGGCAGCTCCTCATCCGCGTCACGCGGACCTTACCCTCACACCGTGACACCACCTCACCACCACGTGTCAGCGACCCGGCTCGGAGATATCATCAGACTTATCTAGTAGTTAACGCTTGCCACACTTAAAATTGAATAGATACGATACAGTGTCTTGGCCGCTTACTTAATACATTTTATAGACAAACAGTGTCCTTATGCTGGTGAGGAGCGGGTATTGAGACATTTCTGCACTGTACAGCAACGTCTTACCCGTTTTAAACAAGAAAATAAGAATCGAATACATAAGACTATAATAATTAATAATTCGCAAAGATGTATTTTTTTATCATACATAGCGAGGTTTACTTTTTATAGTAAACGAATATGTTTTGTAAAGAAGCTTTTTCTGTAATGACAATTAAATAGGCCTGACGTCAGGTGGCGTGTAGCATGTTGTAGTTATGATGTATTTTGAAGATGTTTTATTGAGACGCGGACGGAAGTGGTTCACGTTCCGTCAAGTTCGACAAACTTAGTTCTGTCACAAAATGTACCATTATAAGGTATCTACAATGGTTGTCTAATAACTGCATTCCTACATAGAAAAATGTTTTAAACCTATTTTTTATTGTTTTTAATTATTTTTAACTTATTAGTGCGGTGGGTTTTCTTACATAACTTAGTTTAAATTAAAAATATTAACATTTGCGTTTATATGTTGTGAACAAATATTTTTTTAAGTTAATTATTTTTAAGTGTTACGAGGAGAGGGCTTTTGCCCAATATTTTTTATCACAAATAGATATTATTATGTTAGAGAACTTTGCTTGCTGCGGTCGGGCGATCACGTTCCGCGGCAAGATTGTTGATCCTTTTGTAATATTACCTAAGTCACAAATCAATAAGTACATGCTACGAACACAGCGTTGATTCGAACATAAAATCTTACATTAATAAATCTACGCAAATCGTGTTTCCTTACAGTCTACTAGATAATAAAACTCATCAAATTCATAACAATAGAGTAGATATTGTTGTTGTAGTACTTTACGTTTAGATGTAACTCAGGCTGAGCTCGCAGCGGACACAACGAGCGCAACTTAACTGTTTCTAACTGACTTCTTAATGTTAAGCGACTCCTAGTCTGTAAGAATTTGAACTCTATCTTCTAAGTTAATGTAAACTACTATTAGGACATTGATTTTGTAGAATTTACTAAAAAAAGTCGCTATCTGAACGCTAGGTTTTAACTCGAACGTATTATTCAAAACATGAACAAGTTAAAAACGTTATTTTTTCATAGATCGGTATTTTTCATGCAAAGCATGCATTGATATTAAAATTGTTTAAGATTTATAAAAAATACGATGTTATGACACATCACAATACTGTTAGCGTTAGATAACACGGTCTAATAAATCCCATCTAGTATGTATGAGCCTACGACGTGGCGGCCTAAATGATGATACTCTATCTTGAATTAGCTTATAAACGATCAATACGAAATATTCCCAGGGGAATCTTGTAAAGTCTTAGGGCTCTTTAAATTTATGCATTTGGGACGGACACGTGACGTTTGCGGCACGCGTGTCGCACGGCGCTCTGGACAACTGTCCGCGTGCAGTCCGACAGCCCTTATTTTGTTATTTAGTCACTTTTAAGGTGCACTAGTGTAAACATGCGAAAAAGAAATCACGAATTTTAAACTTAATTTTACCAACCCGAGTGACAAAACTACAGTAGTGCCAACATTTTACATTTTTACCACACACATTGACATTTTGTAAATATATACCATTTTATATGATATAACCTAAGAGGAACGTTACATCAAATATTTTAATAAAACTTGTTAATGCATTTTAATATTCAAATGGCAGTCTTTCCATTTTGTTACTTAATTTACAGATTATAATTATTATATTAATAAGTACAATCAATGAAAAGTACCTACATTTGATATAATAGAACCGTAATGCTGATGACGTTCCGTTCTAAATGTTTTTTCCAGGCTTAAATCCGAATAGTAATTTATCGGCACGATATCTATAGTTATTATACTCTCATTACATCTGTTTTAAGAATACATATTTAATAGTAACGAAAATGTTTCTCTAATATTATGGAATTAGAAAGGAACGCTCATCAGCATCACGCGTAGTACATTGAGTCATATTTATAATGTCCTTAAGACTAATAGTGACAAGACATGTGTCACACAATGTTGTCGAGCTGCAGACGAGATCTGACAAGTTCCATGACATGTGTCTTGCCGCTGCGGTGCGTGCTACACGCGGCAGGAGGGCAACGGGAGGTAAGCTAGAGATACGCGACAAGAAGGGACCTAAGTTAAGAGTATACGTCGTGGTGTGTGTTTGTTTCTATATGTCACAATTGTACTGTTCTTGTCTCGAGCCGTCATTCCAAGAGAGAAGCGAGACGTGGGCGGGTCTGGGAGGCTTTAGGTAATATCGTTCTGACAAACTTTATCTATAATTATAGCCTTGAGATCCTTTTTAATGTATAATTAGGTATTGTCGTAGTGATAGGCTTACATTACAGCAATCGATACCCATGTTATCGCATTTCACTTTTTCCTTCGTGATTACCATTCTGATTCTTTTTCAGCTGACAAAACGTGTATATTTTTTATTACACGAAATCATATAAAAAGACTCATAAAAAAATGGCCTATTATAAGTCCCCGAGACTCGTTCCCGCTCGCACAATTTAAATGAAGCTGTGATTTTTATACATTTTTTTATTTTTATTTTTTATACACATTTTGCAATACAAGCTTCCATTTTCTGTGATCTCTATACGGCGTTCCGTTACTCGCAGCTAGCTCATGATAATTATTAATATTATTTATAATAATTTATACAGTATATATCTAGATGTGTATATGTTGTCTGTGTAATGTTTAATGTGCTAATCTTTGTCATTTATCTTTGATAATGTTTTTAATTAAGCAAACTTGCGATTATTTTGGCGAAGTATTTACAAACGTTACTGCTCATTGATATATCTAGATAAACAATTAGCAATTCCAAAACGTCCGCGGAATAGAACGGACTCATTTCTATTTTCGAAGTTCAAAAAACCGCGGTATTTAACTCGTTGACTGCGGGAAAACACACACGTTGTGTTTTGACTAAAAAACGCAAGTGCGGCGCACACACAAACGTGTGTATTTTTCTATGGCGAACACGCGAACATTGGTAGCTAGCCGCACTGGCGTTTGGCGCAGCAAATGTTCGTCCGCAGTCAAAGGGAATTGCAATTTATGTGATCATCTTAAAATATAACGAAATAATACGCTACATAAAGTATTTCGTTAAATAAGTAGTTGTATGTAAATTGGTTGAAAGTTAGGTTTGTGACGGTTGAATTTTGTTTTAAACGAATCGAAAACACAAATTCGAAAATGTGTATGTTGAGTGCTAATTATCAATGATACTTTTACTTACGCCTTTTAAACGCAAGTTTGTATACTAAACTATACATTTCAATCGTCAATTCTGGCCTGTTACTAAGTCTTAGTAGGTGCTGGTTATTTTAATCAAGTGTTTTATTGTAATTTCAATTAAAAACGCTTACTGTATTAGTATTATTATAGTCGTGTCTTTTATTTATTTGGGTGTCCGTTATTTTGAGCTGACTAACAAAATTGT